>CM057225.1:7362261-7888354 GCA_029891385.1 Erythroxylum novogranatense | reverse complement strand
ATCTCAATTAATTTAGAAAATCAGCCAAACTAGTAGATCATTGGTTCGGTTACTGTTCACAGACACTAAAACAGGAACTTTCCAAGCAACTTTTCAACCTTTTAGAGTTACAATTTAACAACACCTATTTCACACAAAATTGTAGCCAACAAGCTCAAGTTTAATTGGGCACAAACCGCATCCCATTTGCTCACCTACACAATGAGTTATGATCAAATCAGTACAGTAGGTCAAAAATCCATTTTCCAGCTTTCATCTTCAACTAAAATCCTATCACTTCTAATACCAATTCCACATGCCTAAGCATCCTAGTCACAAAAGAATTAAGCCAGTATATCATCATAAATCATGATTAATGACCAATACACACCCATCAATGCATCTAACAACTAAGGCATAAATTCATAATCAAAGCATCACTAAAGCTTAATTGAAAACTCACCTACTTAAAGCTTCCACTCTTCACTTCTTTCTTTGCTAGTTTCTCTAACAACCTCTTCTAACCCCATGCAAGGGTAAGTTCTCCATGGCAAGAAAGTAACTTGTTTACAAGAAGAAGCTCTTTAGGTGGGAGGAAGTAACTTAAAGAAGTAGAAAAATAATTGATGGAGATGGAAGGAATGAAGATTTTCGGATGGGAAGGAACAAATGGGTAAAACTCTTCTTTTATCCCTTTCATGAAGCCACCGAAATGACAAGGATAGGAAGAAGACAAAAGCATGGCAACTCTTTAGGACACTTGGCAAATGGGAGGAAAAGACAAAATAGAAATAAAACAAAATGATGGATAGGATTTAGAAATCCTACTACAATTTGACATATTATAGTCCAATGACCCTAATTTCAATTCGAATAATATACCCAATATGACAAAGTTTATTGGGTAGCAATTTTCAAGCCACCGAAAATCGTGGGTTCGCCACTTGGCGATTTTTTCTGGTCCAAAATTTTCTCCGAAAAATTCCAGAAAAATTCCTGAAAATCCCTTAAAATATAAAACACTCAATGACTCACTCAAAATAATTTTTCAAACCCAATAACTACGTTAATCGCAATAGAATTACATTAGGCACGAAGACCGGGAATATCATGTATGCATGCACATGAAGTTCATGTGCAATTGTGACTATGTAGCAATCCTATTATGCATGAGCGGTCCATGAAATCCCAATCTAGCACATCCTATACCAATTTACTATTCTACCCTTCCAGTAGGGGGTGGGATGTTACAATTCCCCCCTCCTTATAAAAATTTCGTCCCCGAAATTCTCAGTCAACGGTTCACTATGACCGTTATCAAATGACCCTACATGTCCCATACACTATTCCACTCAATGATTCATTTTCCGAAAGGTCACAGTAACCACATTTAGTCAGTTGTTCAGTCACTTCTTTGGCTAATTCACAGTAGACGACTCAACAATCAATGTCGCTATTGGCGATCTCACTATCTTAACTATCTCACTTGCCAATTCCAGAGTAACCACTACCTTTAGTTCCGATGCTATGAATCAGTTCATTTTATTTTATTTTATTTTATTTTTCAAACCTGTTCACTTATCATATTTTCTCAATCCAATACCTTTTTCGCCAGTAACATGTAAACTAATTCGTGTTCCACTGATACCCCTTTTTATCACTTCGGAGTACATCTTGTCCAGGTGATACTTATCATAACCTCCTTTATCTCGTCCCTGACGACTCACTTTCCTTCGGTACCAATACAGTGACGTTTAGATCCATTTCGCTATAACCAAAGGATAATCTACCTAATGCAATCATTCTTTATAATCCATTGTCTCTCTGTTCAAATTCAACTCTCTTTAGACAATTCACATGCAAAGGTAGCAGTATATTCCTACGATAAATCGTAACTCTATAACACGATCATACTAAGCATTTTTCCTGTTGAACATTCAACTTTAATCAATAATCACTTCATTCTATACCCACAATTATTCAATTTCACTTTTCGCATATGATTACTAGAATGTCTAGCTTCGACTGTTCACTTTCTTGTTCTAACACTTTTTATCGTGTACATACCTCTTCTTTGAATCTTTCACTATTTTTTTTTTCAATTTCATTCGCATATTCAAACTCATCATAAGACTCACCACTTTAATTTCTGCACTCTTCACCTTTCTTGTCACTAGATCTACAACTTCAATTTTTCAGAAACACTTCACAATTACCCATAATCTACT
Source organism: Erythroxylum novogranatense (assembly GCA_029891385.1). NCBI lineage: Eukaryota > Viridiplantae > Streptophyta > Magnoliopsida > Malpighiales > Erythroxylaceae > Erythroxylum > Erythroxylum novogranatense. The sequence goes on along the minus strand of CM057225.1, from coordinate 7,886,147 downwards.
TGACATTCTTTGAAAATCCCAATATCTGTAATTGATCTGTTCATTGCAGCATTATCTATTCACTATTTGAGCTTAGTAGTCGAATTATCTGCTTATTTCAGTGAGTCATTTATGCTCGCCTCTTTTCCTCGAATAAGCACAGTGTATCCTTATAGGAATCTAAAATCTCCAAGGCTTTAAACAATTTCGATCATAGAACCAATACCATTTATCAAAATCAATTCAATTTATCTTATACCGTTTTAACATATTGTCTCATTTCATCACACACTGCCCACTCTCCAAGGATATGCTTATCATCAGTATCAAATTCCTCAATTATACATAAAGTATATATATATATAACACTACATTACGTCATTGTCAGTTTTCCTTTAGGACTTTTTGTCTCTATTCATTTTCTCTTTTCAATTGATTTTCTGTCATCCACATCGATGTATGCCGATACCTAGTCATCCGTACTTGGACCTCCATAAATTCCACTTTATTTGAGTATTTCGCTTCGCAGTTCGAGACTATTTTCTTCTTAGTTTCAAATCTAGATTTTCCAACAGTTTTACATCACATATGGAGCTCTATTCACTTCACATTGCACTAAAATCATCTCAAATTAAACTTTCACTCATGTTATTGGATACTTTACATTTCCATATACACAATGAGATAACTTCAAGTAGTATGAGATATGACTCAATTTCACTTTTAATTTTGTCCATATATCTTTCCGTTAAACCATTAGTCTTGCTACCATCTTAATCTGTTCACGAAAGTCTCATCACCAATTAGTGTCCCTAATTGCTTTAACTTTACGCACTATCTCGGTCGAACAATTTTATGCCATAATTTAAAAGATCGTAACATTCCTTGACTAAGGTTCCGTGTGACAATCACCTAAACACTTTCTTTCACACTTATTCAAGAATCTATACCTCAAAGATTTTATCCGAAACCAATTAGTAACCTATACAATTGGACTTCCATAAGACTCCTTTCCGTTTATGCTAATTCTCAAATAAATAAATGATGCCATAATCATTTCTCATTTCCTCTCATAAAGGTACATTCAGTCCTCCTATGTCTTACTTTAACCTAATTTAAACTTTACATTTATAACCACTCATAGAAGCACATATTTAATCATTCACTGATCATTTCCTCCATGATTTCCATGTATCATTCACATACATTTCATCAATCATGATCAATTTTACTGTCCAATAGGTACTCCCAACGGTAAATCGACTTGAATGTGACAACTCTTTTCATATCACTATCATTGTTCCATTTATTTATTTATTTTCATTTCCTTAGTTTCATTCCCATAGTATTCATGTGTCAACTTGACCTTTTTAAGGTCATATCCACTTGGCTTATACAATATCATCTCCTTATTGCTACGTATCTCTTTATTTTCCTCAAACAATCTATAATAGGGCATTCATAGTCCCCAAAACATGACAAAATCGTTGATGCAACTCCATTGTATCTCTATCTATTTACCCATCCATTTACCATTTCTATGTCCATATACATCTTTTCAACCAATTCAGAATTTCCGATACACAATCGTAGAAAAGTGTCACTATCTTTTTCCTTACGATCTTATTATACTGATTTCCAAACTCTTAGCACAATATTCGCATACCCATTTCAGTCTCAAGCTTATGCTTCATAATCATAACCGGTTCACGAGTTCATTTCAGTTTATCATACACTTTTATCTCACCATTTCTACTTTACTTTTTTTTTTACCCTACTAGGCACTTTTGCTCTTTCAGTTCTTTCATTCTAGGTAGATCGTTACGGTACAATATTGACCTTATTACAATCGCTATCTTCATCTACCTATGATATCTATCGATATCAAACACAAATGCAGGGACTCAATATCCTCGATGGGACCATCTACGTTTTACTCGGCCCAATGTTTCCATTTCAATAGCATATACAAATGAGCTCTAATTACTTCGTCATCCCGGACTTTTAATCACACTTAGGCCTACTATAACTATTATGCTTCTCCTATCTCCAATCGACCTTTCCAAATTCTAGACATATTCATTTTTCTGTCACCATAATATTGCCATTTTAATCCGGGAATTCATTAATATCACTTCTTTCCTTAATCAGTCTAGGCCAACACAGCCATTCTAACCACAGTACAATATCAATCTCCTTATCCAATTTTCCTTTTTCCTTTCCTAATTTCTTATACACTTCCAGGGGTTCATCCTTTAACATAGTCTCATTTTTTTCTCACTTAATCACTTGACACGTACGCACACGTAGGATTTCTACCCGTGCGACTCAAACTAGGGATCAGTTACCACGGTCTGCAATAACACGACTCAAATGCATGCACCCTATGTTTCAGACTATGCCCGGATACATTACGCATCATCGGGCTCGATACCACTAAATGTAACACCCTCCCGAAGTGACCCGAACACGATATCGTTGGTGATATCCGAAGTCCGTGCCCGCGAGGGTGGCGACTACATCATCGATTAAAACTCAAGATACTTTTTTTTTTGGAAGCCATTGATTCCACGTTAGCGCGGCAAAAATAGTAAGTAACTAACACCCATGTTCATAATAAACCAGTTTCAGTTATTACAGTCATCCGAGAATAATTTACAATCACTCAATGAGTAAAACATTAAAACCAATATGGGCTCAGAGAAATATAAAGCATTGTTATACGATGATCATGAACACAATTTGATAAGACACTAATGCGCATACGGACCGATCCCGACCTCTATCCTTTATCCGCCACAGAGACATACTCCGTGTCAAACGGGTATTCTTCAAGACCTGAAAAATAGATGCAAATTTTGGGTGAGTTTTGCGAACTCGGTGAGTGACCATCATCGATGGTCCATCCAATCACATAACATATAACACATACTTTCATTTTCCATTAAGTCACATGTCATATTCCCTATCATACCTCACATTCACATACGGTTTCATATTTTCATTATGTCGATACAATGTCATCTTCAATATAATCAAATTGATCATTCAATCAAGTTTATCATTCCCATTCAACACACAATGTCACATTCCCATTTAATCTGATGTTGGGTCCCATTCAATACAAGTAATTCAACCAATCACATTCCGCACAATCAAATCAATCATGTTATGCATATGTGCATGAAACCCACTTTCCATTTAATTACTTTGTTGTGACCGAAAGTGTCTAAATCGTCGTGCACTCCAATAGATATCGGGCTCATTGAAACCGTCCCATATAGGGCTCATTGTGAATCAGTCCCATAAAGGGCTCATTGTAAACCGTCTGCGTACTCCAATAGATATCGGCTCATTGAAATTGTCCCATATAGGCTCATTGTGAATCTGTCCCATAAAGGGCTCATTGTAAATCGTCCCATAAAGGGCTCATTGTAAACCGTCCCATAAAGGGCTCATTGTCGTTGAGCACGAGGCTCGAATCGATGTCGAGCATGAAGCTCTTTACTCATTGTTGACTACTCGTCACAACTCTCATTATCTTTCATAAATTCATGCGATGGAATGTCTTATGCATATTTGCATGCACTCACCAATCATAGTTACTATCATCGAACCGTAGTCCGGCATTCGACATCAATTAAGAAGTCACATTTCATTTATGTAATTATGCATGCAAGACATTTTAACAATCTCAATATATACACTTAGGTCATCCCATTCACATTCAAGGAGCACTTCAATAACGCAATTCCAAATACTTAATTACTCACCGGACCTCCCGTCGGAACCCATATTTAATCACAATTAATAAAATAAATCAATACTCATTCAACATATAACAAAAGCAAATAACCAATAAATAAGACCATCTAGGTCTACTCACAAGATTTCCAGATTTGCATTGGTTTCCAATTTCGAAAATGCTGAGTCGGACATTTATCCCTGACTACCAATTTATGCCATATGCACACATTAATCACTTTGAATAAGAATTCTCATTTATGCACAAATATAGAATAAGGACAATGCATGTTCATGATATTCCCGCCTTAATCCAATTTTTTCAACAATAAATCCCAGAAAATTAGAAATTCAATGGCTACGACGACTCAATTTGGACCTCTATAGGTCCCCAATTAAATAAAACAGTAATGCAATCCCATTTCCGAACCCCGTCAATTTTCCGTCAAAAATTCCCAATTTCCCATGAAATGAAATTCAATATTTTACAAATCCGATGCCTCAAGAATCGAGTCAATCTGACGCTCTGACGGAAAAGTTATACATCAAAGAAATCAAAATCCAAAATTAAAACAAAATCTCTTCTGTGGCTCGAGGAGCTGTCGCCCTCATGAAGTCTGGCCTCGACCTGCGTCTCATGAGGCGAAGTCGTCGCCTCGCGAGAAGCGAGATTCCAATGCCTTCGCCCTTCTTTTTTCTTTTTCCAAACCGAACTTCAATCATTCATAACTTTTCCCACACAATTTAGAAAATTACAAACCATATGTCGTTGGAAAGATTAAGAAAAACTCTACAAGTTTTATGTAGAGCACAAAATCAATTTCACCCTAAGGGTGACAAAATCCAGTCAAAGCCACTGCCTACTCAAATCCCATTAAAACAGAACAGTACATTTCAAATTCCTTAACTCTCTGATTGTTCAGCCAAAAATTACCACATAAATATGCTCAATAAGTTCACAATGTCATCTACAACTTTCATGAACAACCCAAAATCAAATTCCATTGCTAAACAAGTCAATTAATTCAGTCAATGTTGCTGTCCCTGAAATCATTCAATTTGAGCAGTAAACTTATAACAAGCATAACTCCCTGTACACAAGTCAGAAAATCTGAACTTTATATCCCTGAAAAGATAAATCCTTGAACTTCAATTTTCATGAAGAACTCAATTTCCAATTTAATTTCTAACCATTTCAAAACTGTCATGCAAGTTACTGCCATGATCAGCAATTCCTAACCTAATGCAGGATCAGTTTTGCAAAATCATAACTCCCAACTCTGACCTCTAAAACTTATATGCCATATTTCATTTTCAAGATAATGTCTTCCTCTACAACTTTTCAGAAGATCACTCACACCAATTCAATCCACAAAATTGCTAAATTGCTCCCATGCAGAAAGCTCACAAAATCAACACTTTAACTAGGTTTCTCCAAAAGCATAAAACCAATCAATAGTAATCAGTTCATATCTCCCAATATACAACTCGAAAATTAGCAAGATCAGTGGTAATGGAAAGCTAACTCAATAAGCATCAACTTCCATGAAGACCATTCTCCCTAATTCCATCTCAATTAATTTAGAAAAATCAGCCAAACTAGTAGATCATTGGTTCGGTTACTGTTCACAGACACTAAAACAGGAACTTTCCAAGCAACTTTTCAACCTTTTAGAGTTACAATTTAACAACACCTATTTCACACAAAATTGTAGCCAACAAGCTCAAGTTTAATTGGGCACAAACCGCACCCCATTTTCTCACCTACACAATGAGTTATGATCAAATCAGTACAGTAGGTCAAAAATCCATTTTCCAGCTTTCATCTTCAACTAAAATCCTATCACTTCTAATACCAATTCCACATGCCTAAGCATCCTAGTCACAAAAGAATTAAGCCAGTATATCATCATAAATCATGATTAATGACCAATACACACCCATCAATGCATCTAACAACTAAGGCATAAATTCATAATCAAAGCATCACTAAAGCTTAATTGAAAACTCACCCACTTAAAGCTTCCACTCTTCACTTCTTTCTTTGCTAGTTTCTCTAACAACCTCTTCTAACCCCATGCAAGGGTAAGTTCTCCATGGCAAGAAAGTAACTTGTTTACAAGAAGAAGCTCTTTAGGTGGGAGGAAGTAACTTAAAGAAGTAGAAAAATAATTGATGGAGATGGAAGGAATGAAGATTTTCGGATGGGAAGGAACAAATGGGTAAAACTCTTCTTTTATCCCTTTCATGTGAAGCCACCGAAATGACAAGGATAGGAAGAAGACAAAAGCATGGCAACTCTTTAGGACACTTGGCAAATGGGAGGAAAAGACAAAATAGAAATAAAACAAAATGATGGATAGGATTTAGAAATCCTACTACAATTTGACATATTATAGTCCAATGACCCAATTTCAATTCCAGAATAATATACCCAATATGACAGTGCCATTGGGTAGCAATATTCGCCACTAGAAAATCGAAGGTTCGCCACTTGGCGATTTTTTCTGTCCAAAATTTTCTCCAAAAATTCCGAAAAATTCTGAAAATCCTTAAAATATAAAACACTCAATGACTCACTCAAAATAATTTTTCAAACCCAATAACTACGTTAATGTAATAGAATTACATTAGGCACGAAAACCGGAATATCATGTATGCATGCATGAAGTTCATGTGCACAATTGTGACTATGTAGCAATCCTATTATGTAAGCGGTCCCATGAAATCCCAATCTAGCACATCTTATACCAATTTACTATTCTACCCTTCCAAGAGGGGTGGGATGTTACAATTTCATTAACATATCTTTAGCTCATAAGCTAGATGTAAATTCTTCAAAAAGCCCTATGATGGTAAGAGTTATGGATGAAGGCGAGAAGACTTGTGACACTATGATTGAAGATTCCGGTGGATTATACAACATATCCCTTTTACTACATATGTGTTTTTGATGCCTCTTAAAGGTGAGATATAGTTTTATGAGTACATTGGTTTACTTCATTTGGGAAGGTGCATTTGGCTTTATAAACCACTCAATAGTGTTTCATGTGCATGAGACAAGAGTAGTATTAAGAGGAACTACTAGAAAAGGGGTTAAGACTATACAAAAATAGACAAGGTGTTACAATAGGGGCAAATATCCATGATGTAGCCTTTTGTTATTCATAAGCAAAACCCACTTCGATATGCAAATTCACCCAATTCAATGTACTAATATGCCTTTTTGAAAGATACAATGGTTATTAAATAGATTCCTCAGAGGTTGTTAAGGTCACACTTCATTTCCTTCTTTTAGATATGGCTTTGACCATTAAATTCCATTATTAGAAGAAATAAACCATATAAACCTTATGCCTACAAGTAACCTTTAATTTAGAAACATGTAATTAAGCATCTCATATAGGAGTTACTTGAGCATCTCATACAGGAGTTACTAGACCAAAGAGTGATAAGACAGAGTAAAATTGAATGATCTAGAAACATGTAATTGAGCAACTCACATAGTAGTTACTAGACCAATATGTGATCTAGAAAGATGGGGGGTGGAGGATTTATGTTCATTATAGGGCTCTTAATAAAGCCACCACCTAACAAATTACCCATCCTTATGATGGAAGGACTTTTGGATGAGCTCCATAGAATAAAATACTTCTCTAAGATAGACTTTATGTTGGACCCCGAATTTTCGGTAGAAATTAGAAATATTAAATGGAATTAAATGAGTATGTTTGTATTGGTATTATGTTATAGATGTTATTGTACTTAAAGGAAATTGATGAAAAATGGAGTGATCGGTTTTGATGACTCTGAAGATTAGTTTTGGTTATGAAAGTTTAAGTGGATGAGATGATTGAAATGGAAGTTGAAATCAAGAAATAGAAAGTGAAAGTGTAAAAATTTGAAGAAATTAGAAAGTTTGACTTTTTGGAGTAAAGAGTTGACTTTTGATTTAGGCAGATTTTGAGAAAATGATCTACATGAAATTTGTAGCTTATGTTGAGAGCTTTTCGTAGCCATAAAGTATGCTATTTTTCGATATCGGAATTGAAAGTTATGATCTTTGAAAGTTAAGTCTATTTTGCCTTGGTTTTGGAAAATCCTCTAAGTGTAGGATTGTATATGTTGTGTTTTGAGGCGATTTCCGTACTGATGTAGTTTGAATTGGAGTAAATCGTTACGTGAAAGTTATAGAGAATTTGAATAGCTTTAAAATGATGTATAATATGCGATTCTTGGTTGTGGAGGTTGAAAGATATGATAATGTGAAATTTTGATATTGCTTAGGTGATGGCTATCAGGGCAGAAACTTCGATTGAAAAATTAACTTAGCTAGAGATTGAAGATAGCTTGGAGTCCTTCATGAACATTGTAGAGCTTGTTTTTATCTTTCCATTGATATAAAGCACGAAAATATTGGACAAGGAGTAGAAAGTTATGATTGTTAGAAGTTTTGATGCTGTTTAGTGTGAAGCTTATCGACCAGTCACTTTATGTGGAGTTTTTGACCCATTTAGAGGTTGATCTGCTGTTTAAGGCCTTAATGAAAGTTGTAGAGGGTTCTTTTATCTTTCTATAGACATTAAGTTTGTCAAATTTGGAGTTCTGGATCAAAAGTTATGATGTTTACAAGTTTTGTCTTGTTGAGAAATTATCGATCAGTCATCTTTGTGTAAACTTTTGATCCCTTTATTGTCCGAGATTGCCTTTGAGTCCTTCTTGAAAATGGTAGAACTGTCTCTTAGCTTTCCAACGAAACAAACCGTGTCTAATTTGGAGCTTGAGTCAAAAGATATGAACGTTTGAAGTTTGGAGGTCGGATCGCATGGTTGATCGCTTAACCCTTGTAGGCGCCAGCATGAAATGAATCGACTGGTGGGAGACTGACCTGGTGCGGGCGACCGACCTGGTGCGGGAGACCGACCTGGTGCAGGCGACCGACCTGGCGCGGAGATCGACCTGGAAGCGGGCGATCACCTTCAGGCGACCTTTTCGATCGATTTTCAAAGTGACCGACCTCTCTTCCTTGTTTTGGCCATAACTTCTTCGTCCGACATCCGATTAAGCCGATTTTTGAAACGTTGGATTCCTAAGACATTTTATATCTTTCCATACTAGATAGATTGGTTTTGGAATTAAATGGAGAAAGATAGCTCGGATTATAGTGAGTGATCATCGTAAAAGTTTGAGCAGTGTTTGGGATTTTGGAGATGTCTTGAGCTATAGAGATCGGATTGAGTTGATTCATTTTGAGAATTAAACTAGAAAGATGAGGCTACAAATTTTATGAAGGAGTCGATTGACAATTTAGACTCCAAGACTTTCAAATACTGGTCGGAAGTTAGGTATAGAGTTGATCTCGACTTTGTAATAGTATGAGCAGTGTTCAGTATTTTGGAGTTATATCGGTCGATAGAGCTCCGATCGATCTGATTCTTTTTGAAAATTAAACGAGAGACATATATATATATATATGTTATTAAGGAGCCGATTGACAATTGAGCCTGTAAGACTTCCAAATATAGGTCGGAAGTTCAGTGTAGTGTTCAGTCCTGGTGTTGTAGTGGCTGAACAGTGTTTAGTATTTAGAGATATCTTGATCGGTAGAGCTCCGATCGATCTGATTCTTTTTGAAAATTACAATAGAGATATGGGGCTACAAATGTTATGAAGGAGCCGAGCTATAATGTAGCCTCTAAGACTTCCAAATATAGATCGGAAGTTCAGTGTAGTGTTCAGTCCCAGTGTTGTAGTGGCTGAACAGTGTTCAGTATTTTGGATATATCTCGATCACTAGAGCTCGGATTGAGTTGATTCTTGTTGCTAATTAAAATAGAGACATGGGGCTACAAATGTTATGAAGGAGCCGAGCTATGATGTGGCCTTTAAGACTTCCAAATATAGGTCGGAAGTTCAGTGTAGTGTTTAGTCCCAGTGTTGTAGTGGCTGAGCAGTGTTCAAGATATTTTGATATATCTCGATCACTAGAGCTCGGATTGAGTTGATTCTTTTGAGAATTAAACTAGAAAGATGAGGCTACAAAGTTATGAAGGAGCCGATCAACAATGGAGCCTCTAAGACTTTCAAATATGAGTCGGAAGTCAGGTGTAATAGTCTGCCTCGAGTGTGAAGAACAGACTTTAGTATTTTTGAGATATCTTGAGCTATAGAGCTCGATTGATCTGATTCTTGAAGTGATGGATTCGTAAGACATAGAGGACATTTCTCTTAAGTTTTAAGGCAAAAGGAAGGGCAATTTTGGAAGTTTACTTGAGGAGTTGAGATCTAAGGCTTATAAGTAAGGGATAAAAAGGTCATTCATACTTCATTTTAATGAGCTGGCATTATAAAGGTAAGGGCTGCTGTAGGATGAGAAGAATCACGATTTTTCTAGAGGAAGAAAGAAGAAATAAGAAGAGGATAGGAGAAGCAAGTTCGTAGGAGAAGAAGAAGAAAGAAAAGAGAGATTCTGCTAGGGTTTCATTTTTCATGGGCTTCAAACATGATTTTTACATGGATTCAAGAAGAAAAACATGAAAGGAGATGAAAGCTACAAGATGGGTCAAGCAAAAGTAAAAAATGGTGGAAGATAAAGGTAAGAGAACCTTATGAGCTTTGAGATTTCCTTGGGTTTTGGTTGATTTGGTATGAGATGGATATGGGTTTGTGATTTATAGAGTTAATGTTGGTGATTTAGCCTTAGGTTATGTTTAATTTTGGATGGAAATTAATTAGGTTTATGCCCAAATTTAGAATTTGGGGCTTTTGGAAATTTGTAATTTAGGAAGATTGAATATTTGTGGATTAGTGTTTTCTAAGTTCAATTTTAAGGATCATGTTATTTATGAGATTGAATTTGTGGGAAATTGGTGTGGAATTTTTATTGGAAGAAAGAAGGAATCAATGGACAAATTGAAGCTAAGGACAAGCTTATAGCATCGATTCGAGGTGGATTTCGTGTTTATAATTGAATAATGAGCCAATAAAGTTTTTCCAAAAGCAAGAAATAAAATGGTTTCAAATATTTCGTAATGTGCATATATTGGTTTCAAATGCTTTAAAGAAATTGTTTTTATGTGCGTATATATGCTTCATGGATCAAATTTGCATTGTGATATATGATAATTTATGCCATCGAATTGTGCTATGGCATTTTGATTTGATTCGAAGAATGAAAGAAACATGAAATGCTAGTCTTGTGATTGAATATGTGAGCATAAATTGGTTGTGATTAGGCAAGAGAGAACCTATTTCGATAGTCATATGCACGTTGACCCCTTAGCCTTCTCACGGCCGCTTGTATTACGAGATCCGAAAATGGACTCGTTGTGTTTCGATAAACTTGATTTATTCGTTGTATTTATGGAACTCTCGAGCCATTTGTTTGTGCATTCGCATTTGGCGTGCATTGCATTTATGTGTTGTGAATTTGATGCATACATTGTTGACATTATTGTGCATTGGTTGAGAATTTGAAGAAGTAAGAATTTTGTGATTTCAAAGTGGATTTACTATGTTTATGAAAATGTTCAATGAGAATAAACTTTTGAAAGGTTTTGCTTATTATTTTATAAGCATGTTACCCACGGGCTTTCTAAGCTCACCCCCCCTTTCATCCCAATCTCCAGGTTTTTGAGCGGGAGATCGGATGAAAGAAGGTCAAGACTTGTGTTCAATTTTGCTTAGAGTGTAATTTGTGTAAAGTAAATTTTGGTAATTGATATTGTATATGGCTTAGAATGCTATTGAGGTTTTGTAAGAAAGAAATTCATAATATGTGTGGATTATGAAATTGTATAGGAACTTGTGTATGGTTATGATTGATGAGAATGATTGGGTTGTATAAGGTTTTGATTTATGGTATTGCACATGGATATGTTATAGGAATTTTGTATGTTCAATTGCGATATAAGCATGATTTGTATATGGAAAAATGTGAATGAGCGTGTATTGAACATTGGACAATGCGATTGTATGTGAATGTATTTGAAAAAGAAAGGAATGAGAAAGAGAGAAAAGAAAAAGAAAAATTTATACCGGATTTAGAATGTCTTAAGGTTTCCAACGCGACAGTGATTTCTAAGATTTTTGTTCGCGGATGTCGGTACTTGTGTTTCAGTTCGAATGCTTTAATTCGATTTGTGATTCGTGATCGTTTGTTTGGTTTGTCTCAAGCCAATTCGATTTGACTTTGTTTGTATGCTTCGCTTCCAAGCTGGCTTTCGATTCGTTAATGATTTGTTTCGCTTTGTGATCAATCGTTTTATTCGTTCCGCCTCTTTGGATTCGTTCCGTCTTCCGTTTTCGGGTTGGGGCGCCGGTCTCCAGATTAGGTCCCAACACTTTAAATCAAGATACTACTAGATCAGAGTAGATTCTAGAGATGTGCATAAAATTGCCTTTAGGATCTATTATGGTTACTATGAGTTTTTGGTGATGCCATTAGGGCTCACTAATGCATCTTCAACCTTTTAAAGGTTATTGAATTATTTTTTCAAGCCTTATTTAAGAAATTTTTTTTTGGTTTTCTTTAATGACATTTTGGTTTATAGCCTAACTTTGGTCACACATTTACAACACTGAAGGTTATTCTTGACACATCTAAGTAGAACAATTTGGCGGCCAAGCTTAGCAAATGTGCATTTGGGGTTACTCAAATTGAGTATCTAAGGTGCTTATTTCTCACGAGGGAGTAACTACTAAACCTAGTAAGATTAAGGTAATGTTAGACTGGTCAATTTCTAAAACACTAAAACAGCTAAAAGGGTTTTGGATTTAACTAGGTATTACAGGAGATTGACTCAAAATTATGGTAAGAAAGCCAAGCCCTTCATAAACTACTAAAGAAAAATGCTTTTGGGTGGAATTTAAAATCAGACCAAGTCTTTTTCCTTGCTTAAGTAGGTCATGACAAAACACCTTGTGTTAGACCTACCTATCTTTAATGCCACCTTCATAATTGAAATTGATGTATCTGGAAATGGTATAGGGGTTGTCCACATGCAGAAGGGACACCCTATAACCTTTATTGGCAAGGCCTTGGCACCCAGACATGTATCTCTCTCTCATTATGAGAAGGAACTACGAACTATTATTTATGTTGTACAAAAATAGAGTTAGTATTTACTAGACAGGCATTTTGTAATAAAGGTTGATCAATAAAGCATAAAGCACCTTCTGAAAAATAGGTTGTCAACACCTTTTCAACAAATATGGCTATCAAAGATTCTAAGGTTTGAATATAAATTAATTTATAAGAAGGGGTGGAGAACAAGGTAACTAATGCACTATTAAGATCTACACGTGTAGAGTTATTACATCTAGCAGTATTTTCCATTCAATTTGATTTATATGATTAGATTAGAGAATCTTGTGATCTGAGATGATAACCTTACTTGGTCCTTGATCTTCAAAAGGATGGTAACTCTCATCCTCACTTTAGCTAGAAAGACCAATAGTTGAGAAGAAGGAACAAGTGGTGGTGAGCAATCATAATGGACTAAGGAAAAATTAATGATTTAGATTTATAATTCACATTAAGGGAGCATTATGGCATAATAGCAATAATGAAAAGAATATCCAAACTTGTCTATTGGCTGAAAATGAGAGTAAATCGGCTCATTATATAAGAGAATGCATTACTTGTCGAAGTGTAAGTCAAATAATGCAACTTAACTTAACACGCTTCAACCGACATCGATATCTAACGCATATGGTAGTGTATTGCAATAGATTTCTTAAAGTCTTCCAAATCCCAAGAAAAAGATGTGGTTATGGTGGTCACTAATAGATTAAGTAAATATGCTTAGTTCCTTGTGTTGAACCACTCTTTTCTTGTATTGAATATGGCTAAAGTATTTATTAACAATATATAAGTTGCATGGGTTCCTAACATTAGTTTTTCTAACAAAGATATGGTATTCATCAATAATTTTCGGAAAAAAATTGCTAGACATTTAGGATATAAATCAAAGATGTCCAATTTATACCATCCTTATATTGATGGCCAATCCAAGGTATTTAATAAGTGCCTCTGAGATCTACTTGAGGTGTAGGTGTTCATTATAACCACATATTAGGCTAATTGGTTTCCTTTAGTAGAATTTTGGTATAACACTAACATCTAATCAGTATTTAAAATCACTCTTTAAAAGGTAATCTATAGACAACATTCCTCAATTGATATGCCATATCTATTATGAGAAAGTAAGATGGAGGCTATAGATAGAAGCTTAACTGCAAAGGAGAATGCCATTCAACTGCTCAAACATAGTTTACAGAAGGTAAAGAATATAATTAAGCAACTAGTAGATAATCACAAGTCTAAGAGGTAGTTCCAAGTTGATGAATGGGTCTATCTTAAGCCATAACCATATAGACAATCCTTTGTTGAACATAGAGATAATTAGAAGTTGGCGACAAAGTTTTTGGCACTTATCCCATCATCTCTAAGGTGGGAGCTATAGCTTATACCCTACAACTTCCTCAGGGCCAACATTCTTCCAACTTTTCATATGTCTTTTACAAAGAAACATTATGGTCTAGTACCAACTACCATTGATGTACTTATTACATCTATCGTGCTAACGAACGGAACCCAAAGCTTTCATTGATAAAGGACTACCAAGAAGCATAATCAGGTAGTGATCGAATGGTTCATTAAATGGAAGCATATGCTTCTGAAGAAGCGATTTGGGAGATGGTTAAAAATGTAGCTATATCTTTATTTTGATTCTTAGGGATAAGGATCAATTCAAGGAAAGAACACATATCGACATCACTTTTGGTGAAATTGGACAAAAAGAAGGAAAGGATATAATAAGTGAAAGTCCATAATATAAGAGTGAGGATCCCGAGCTAATGTGAAAACCCTAAAGGAATATCCTTTAGAAACAACTAAAGAGCTAGGACCATCGACTACGTAAAAAGATCTAGCTTAGATTCATGTCCTTCCTTTACGTAGCCGGTGGCGATGAGATACCTAAATTCAAGAAAATGGTTAAAAAGAGGAGATTTGTTGAATAAAGGAGAGAGCTTAATATATACTATAACTATATCATTATAATGGCAAGAAGAATACTTCTCTCTTTATTTACTTCTCTCACTATAATTCTTATCATTTTCTTTCATATTAAATCTAATTCAACCTTATAAATTTCAAGAATTATTCCTTGAAAAATCATTTTCTCCAAATTATATGTGATAAATTAAACATTGGGAATTTTTCAGCCTTAATCAAAATTCTTAAAACTAAGAAAACATTTTATAGAATGGAAGAGTGCTATATAAATAACCCTATATGCCAAAATCAAGGTGGATTCATTGATGGTAGACTATCAATATTGAGTGCAATATCAACAAATTTTTAATGATGGAACAGAATTATTCAATGGTAAAGGCATGTATAATAAATTCTTTGTCCAAAGGTATAAATGAGAGTGTTATTTATCCAAAGATAATTCAAGATAAAAGAGATATGTGATGTATAGGCAAAATAACGCACCTCGAGTTTATAAAATAGAAAAGAATTTCCTAATACACTTTAAAGACATGGACGTCTATAACTAAATATTATACTAAGCTCAAAATCTTATGGCAAGAATTACAAATATGCAATATACTATCACCTTGTAAATGTGAGACACCAAAGAACATTTAGCACAATGAAGGATGGAAAAGGCTAATTAATCCTTTGATTGTTTAAGGGCCGATAACTTATCTATAGAACTAACACCCTCTCTTACCAAACTTTTTGAACTGAACTTGTAAGAAGAGCATTCCCTTTTGCAAAGAAATAACAATCGTCACTTGACTTAGAAGGAGAAATTTTTGTAACAATGCCAGGCCAAGGCATTTTTTTGGTCCTCTACTAGTCTTTGTAGTCAATTGCTTACTATGACTCAAATTCTACAAGATATCCAATAACTAGATGCTTAACTATAGGTTTTGTCACATTCCTTAATTATAGTCCAATCTTTTGGAAGTTGAAGAAACAAACTATAGTTTCTCATTCGTAGACTGAAGTAGAATATAGGGCAATAGCTAATGCCACTGGTAAACTTTTGTCACTATTTCTTACGTGAAGACTTGAAAGTATCACTGTCATCTCCTATGTCTCTTTTCTATGATAATCAAATTGCTTTTTACATTGACTAATATGATTTTCCATGAATATATAAATATTAAATTGATGGTAACTTTATTCATGATTGCATACTACACAATGAGCTATGTACATCTCACATTTGTTTAACCCAGCAACTCAATGATCTATTCTCCAAAACACTTAGATAAGCTCAATCTCATCATTTGCTCGGCATGTTAGACATTTGTAAATTTGATCGGGTTATCAAAATCTTCAAAATTAATTCCTATTCTCGAATTTTGTATAATATTCGTGGAACTAGGTCGAATCCCAATAGCACTAGACACTAGTTTCTTAATTTTAATTAATAAAATAAAGTGAAGGTCTTTGAATAATTAACTAGTTAACTAAAATTAACAAGAAATCATAATAAATTAACTGAATATAAAAGTGAGAAATTCAAAAGTACTTATCTCGATATAGGGAAAAGATTTCAACTAATTATAACATTAATCATTGGTTTAAAAGAATAATTGTCACAATTTAAATAGTTAGTTTGAAAAATATTATGATATACATAATAAGTCTCAAAATTTTCTAAATTAATTAGTTCAAACTTAACATCCAAACCAAAACTTATCATCAATTGACTAGGTGCGATAGCATTTAATATCAATTAAATGATAGCAATAAGCTTAATAAAAGAAACTAAACCTAAATTAAAAATTAAAATACCTGACTATTCAACTTAGTTTTCATGTTTCTTATAAGTTACATAAGCAAATTTATAAATAATATATTTGTTACTTGTACCAATTCTTTGTGACAATTACAGTTCATTGAATTCATATATAACTATAGAATAATCAACATTAAATTAATTTGTTAGATCAATCAATATTAATTATTCACCAAATAGAAGAACTCAAGACAAGAAATACTTGAATTAAAATATGAATAAAAGTTTAGAACAAAATATCACAAGGTTACAACTAAAGTTTTAAATCTCCTTGAATCGAATAATTGAGTTTAGTCACACATGACATAAGGTTCAACACCAAAGATAAAAGAAGATGAAAGATTGAGTGAAAATCAAAAGAAATGAAAATAAAAAGGTTGGAGAGAGGTGGAAGACATCTCTTTCTATTATTTGTCTACTTAAACCCTAGTCTAATCCTATCTTGCAAAGATTTCTATAAAACAAATCCAAATCTGTACATAACAAGGATATAAAGAAGTTTTCTAAATAAGCTCCAACTCTTCAATTGACATTAAGCGTGATCCGCCTTATCTATTGTAATAATTTGTTTACTTTTCTAAAATTTGTAATTTTCAACAATAATGTCTCAATTTGATGCAATATCTACTTTTATCATATAAAACAAAACAAATATTAATGTTCCTATTTAAGCACTAAAATATATCCAAAAGAAAAATAATTCTAATTAATATATCAAAATACAATCTTATCAAATCTTCATGCTCTAATTTGAGAGGAGTATTGAGATTATCTTCAATTTTCTATAAATTTTTGAAAGTAACTATCAATACTTCATATATATATGTCATAGCATAATCTTATAATCTTAGAACTATCCTGAAGACTGTTTTTTGTCTTTTATTTTTGTACCCGTTAATTTGGTCGTTGCATTATATGTATATAAGTTGTACTATTTTTATCCTTAAAATATAACGTTGGAGGTTTTTGCAACATATAATCTTCTCAAAATCAACGTATATAGGTTGGGCTGGTTTTTGACGACGGTACTCAGTTTCATGCAATCTATGCGATTTAGATTACAACTAATTTAATTGCAACCAGGGAGCCATGGAAGAAAGTTGTTTCGAAGTATGGCCTTGATGGATGTAATCCATTAGTATTTACAATAGGGTAAAGGAAGTAATCCATTATTATTCATATGAAATGCTATCACATTACTCGTATGTCACCTTATCTGATATGATTATGGTAAGTCTCAGTAGTGCATGAATGATATATATAATCTGAAGTCCTATTTGTACTTTGGAACGTGACAAAAGCTAACTTGATTTTTTACCACAAAACTTACTAAGACATATATGTTCACTAAACAAACTCAGATTTTCAATGTCCCAAATATAGAAAATTACATCCTGCCAATGATGTTTTGATCTTGTTTGCGTACAACACAGAAACATATCATGTACTGCGATCGTGGCACGCATACACCCGACAACAATGCAATTTACAACGACCTATGCCTGTACAAAATTTGTTCAACGTCACTCCTCAAAAAATAAATTTGTTCAACGTCACAGCCAGTAGTTTGGTCACACCTCCAATTTTGTTCTAGAATGGAAAACCACAACATCAAATCAACAGTAGCAGAAAACCAATTTGATCGAAACATCGTGTTCAAGAGTACTACTAAGCTTTATTCATTATGGGAATGGAGACCCTTTACAACTCTAGAAGAATATAGGAAGTGGAAATGTTGATATGTTGTAGTGGATTATTAGTTGTTATATGATCTAGCATTATGTGAGAAGCTGACACTTGCCTTATGATTTCTGACTCAAGTATTCCCAATAGATTCTCCAATCAGGCAAAGAAGGCATATATAAATCAATATCTTACAATGACATACGACTCAAAGAAAATAAAAATTGACGCGTATGGAGGGTATGTTGCTCTTAATTTACACGTACGTTCTACAATCCTCGCATGCATGATTGTATAAGTTGACGTCAATTATAACCTCAAAGTGCATACAACTCGTAAAAGGATCGCAAGGGACTTTGAAAGAAGATTGCTATTTCCTTATCAGTGGCAAATCGAGGGCAGGATGAATGATGTTGACAGGCACTCAATTGTAGGGCGCATGCCGCGTTCGTGTCCAATCAAGTCCACGCCAGATTTTCCCCAACTTAACGTTTATTGTGAGATGACTTAATAATAACAATTAACAATTAATAAAAGTATTTCAATAATCAATAATGTAATATTTACTGCTTTAACTTAAGTTGCACACCAAAGGTTCATCTTTAATAGATAAATATAACATTTGAAAGAAGACTTAATCTCCAAAAGTGATAAGTTGAATTAACATACATAGGCGTCGACCTATCTCAACACATGCACGATATATGTAAGTTGAATACCTGTTACTTATCGGATAGAAGTTCAATACCTGTTGGTTAACATATGCAAGTTCAACCTGTAAAGGCTTAACATGTACAAGTACAAGCTTTGGAGGCTTAGCTTGTACAAATTCGTATATGTGGGCTAACTTAAGTCATAAAAGTTCAAAATGTGCTAACATATGTTAAACTCAACATTTCACTGATATGCTAACTTGAGTCATACAAGTTCAAAATACGCAGGTTTAACATATGTTAAACTCAACATTTCACTCATTTTTGTATCATTCTCCACTTTCAATAAAACACGCTCCGTCTTTTACTGATTTGAATGTCAAACTGTTCTTATCCGAATAGTTATCACACCTCAAAATTTCAATTTACATGCTCAGCAAGTTTTTTTTTCTTCCCAATCTTCTTTTAAATCCTTAAATTTTAACATTTACTTTATAATAAGAGGCATTCGGAGGTGAGCTTTGGAATAATTTTATAAATTGCTCTTTTGTGATCGTAAAATGTAAATTATGACCCTTGTCAAACTCCTGTAAAGTGAAGAGTCTTGTGTATTGAATATATTAGACTTTTTTTACCTTATACTAAGACTTTCACTAATGTTTTTAACAAAAGTATTGCATGGCATTTAAGTTAACCGTATGTATCGTTTTTTTCTATATATGTCCATTTTAAATTAGGTTGATGACATGTACGATTTTATTAAGAACCATAGCATAAATCTTTATAGAGCGTGATTATTAAAATTCAATAATTGAATTATGAGATTTAAAAGCTGGAGAATTGAAATAGAAAATAACATTAAATTTAAAACTAAATTTATATTTGAAATTAGAAAATCCAATTTGACTAAGTGGGTGTAGCTATTATGGACACTAGCAATTAATAGACAAATAGTCGTTAGTAGATTTAGCTTAGGTTAATTGGGATAGCTGTGTGTTCCCATTAGACCCTATATGGATCTAACATGAATTATTGGTTCATCGGTTCCTATTAGGGTAAAAGTTAATGTGTAATATTTCTAGCATTGCTCTTCTAACTGCAATCACTATCTAGTACAAAAGATCTTTTTTGTTTCACTTGAAATTACCGACACAATATATCCATATGTAATTTGTATCATGTAGTGATCTCAATTAATTATTAACCTGGACCAGATTGGTTGTCTTCAATCTTGATTAAGACATTGTAGCCTTAAACGTGAGAAGAACGTCAAGTGGGCACCAAACGTGATGTATTATTTATCTTTTCTTGCTTCGGGTGATGAATTCCTCTTTCACAATGCAATTTCGAAATTGACAATACCTTATGTACGAGCATCAAGGGAATCGAATTTGCTTTGCTTAAGGCAAACTTTGTGAATGGTGCGCTTGTTAATGGAAATGGCCCTCCAAAGTATTGGGACGCCTCCAAAAGATGGGAGATTCCCTTACACCGTTATCTTTTCTTGCCTTCTCTTTAGCTCACTAAACATCACATAGATTTGGCAATTTAGCCCGACAAAATTGATTTAGCATACATATATATGTGTATATAAACTTTGAAGTAATTAATAAAGTTACTTTCTCTTTTATTTTATAAAAAAGTTACATAAAATTGAAAACCTCCTTCCGTAAAACAAAAATGTTACGTATTGAATCATTCCTTGTGCATATTTTTAACTGACACAATATTGTCCTTCTTGACAAAAAAAGAGTAAAACTTGAAAGTCAATTTGTTTTTATTTTCTTAAAATCATGTTGGAGGAACAACTTTTAGGTAAAAATTTTCAAAAAGAAAGATTAGATAAGAATTCTCATACGTGTAACCAATGAAATTGGTAGAAAAGCATGGGAAGAAGTAGTGTGGGGCATAACGTATCTGATTGTTCTGGAAATGAACCATACGGATTGCACCAAGTGTCAGATCCAGCTGTCATAATAGCGACTTGGACTGAGAACAATGATGGGGCTGATTATGTGGGAACGGTTGCATAGAAAGAGTCGGCCCGGTACTCGAGAGATGTCCACGTCGGCAAAACTTATAATCCGTAAAATATGATAAGAGTGGGACCACATAAATATTGGAACACTAAGCTTGAAAGAAAGGATGTGGAGATCTGAGGTGGAAGGTCGGAGATCTTAAGAATCTTCCGACACTGAGCTGGATTCCACTCCAGCCGCTACTTGCTTTTCATTAAGCTCGGTTTCTTAAGTTATTAAAGACATTAAAGCGACAATCATTTAATTATAACAATTATAACAATTGTTTATAATTAATGATTTAATTTTGTTTGTGTGAATCTAATTACTGTGTAGTAAATTCGAGAAATTCACGTGCTTGTGGATAAGAGATATCTAAAAGGTAGGTATTAACCACGTGGACTATCTCTGTAACAACTCTTGTACATTGTCTGTCTGTCTTGACGGTAAGTCTGTACTATGTCCCCAATTGAGTAGAAAATTGCAACATAAGAAAGAAGCACATGCTGATTTCCACACTAAAGCAGTTTTAAGCACTGTGATCCCTTTTGTTTTCTTCTAACTTCCATTGATAAAGACTTCGAGAGGAAAATCTAGTTATTTATCGTTCACGCATGTACATTTTGGACGGCGGCATTCGATCACCTGCCCGCACCTACCAAGCAAAAATGTCGATCGTCGGAGGTTTTTGTCTTCGATCAGTTCCTAGAAAGTCCAATGTTTGGGGGGGGCTGTCACCGACTGTTGGAGATTATCCGACGTGACCATTTTGCTTTAGCTTTCTCACATACAAATCATGTATTAGAAAATGTTGCTTATTATGATTATAGTTATTAAAAATAATTGTTCTATACTGCATTTCACAGCCTTCACAAGAGGCAAATAGTTGAATCATGTTCTAATCAATTTGAAACTAATTCTTGTTTAATAGTTTTAATCAAGTGATACAAATTAATTGATAAAGGTCGAATTAAGAATTGCAATTTGAAATTGTTAAAATTAATTTTAAAAATAATTTTCAGCAATTATCTTTTAATTTTGAGTTAACCTTCCATAATAATATGTACTTACGATAATAAAATTGGAAATCAAATTTATATTTTGTTTTAAAATTAAGAAATTTAGAATAATAAATTAAAACAATTTTCTTTTAGGTTATTTGATTTTTCTTATCTTAATTGAAATTTAAAGTTAATCGAATTTTAGTGTTATATATATATATATATATATATATATTTATGTTCACCATGTCTTAGAGAACATAATTAATTACTTTTCACATTTCTTGTTGTTTGTCAACACTTTCAAAATTTTAAATATCTATGCCGTAATGTAAAAGGCTAGAAGAGAATTAAGGCAAATAAACTATTGAAGCACAACACATCGCCTTATGCATTCAATATTTATGGAGTACATATAGGCTATAAATAACTATCTATCATGACAAAAGGAAAGCAAATTTTCTTTTCAATACCTTCCAAACTACAAAAGATACCATGGTTGGATTTGTGGTCGAAATGCAAGCCCACGGGTTGACCAGAAGGCCGGACAACCATATGAAGAAGAAAGTTATGCTTTCTGCTTCTTCTGTAGAACACACTTGTTCAAATGTTAAGGCTAGTCCTTAATAAGAATACTTTGTTCTTCAGTAGAATACATGTGATAACTAGGAAGCGGTATAAATATAAGTACATTTGAGAAATTAAGAACTAAGTGTATAATTAACATAACTACAAATGGTCGATGCCCGTAATATTGTAGTTCAATTATTTTTACTAACTATATGTTCTTTCCTGTCATTATTCTTCAGAATCCTATATAAATAAAGGCCATCCCTATCTTCTGATCACAAGACCGAGCAAGCTAAATCCCTGCATTTCACTACAGCGACTTTACTTGTCGTAAGGAGTGAGAGGCAGGGAAAGGGATAAGGACAGAGATGACTTACATTATTGTATACGTTCTGGTCTTCTTCTTCAGTTTCCTGTCATATATGTTCAAAGAAGAAACAGCAAAAGATTGTATAAAGGAATTAAACTTCCTCCTGGTTCGTTGGGTTGGCCTTATATTGAGAGACTCTTCAACTATACTCTCAGGATCCAAATATTTTCTTTGCCTCCAAACAGAAGAGGTTTTGTATCTAATTTCAAATCATCTTTTTTCCTTTCTACAAATGGCTTTGCCTTTTCTGTGCTTGGAATTGAATGTCTTGTTCATGGTGGTGTAGGTATGGAGAAATCTTCAAGACCCATATTTTGGGTTGCCCTTGCGTTATGCTTGGTAGCCCTGAAGCTGCTCGTTTTGTGTTGGTTACACAAGCTCATTTGTTTAAGCCAACGTATCCAAAGAGCAAGGAACAACTGATTGGCCCTTCAGCTTTATTTTTTCACCAAGGAGAATACCATTTACGTCTAAGGAAGCTCGTACAGGGTTCGTTCTCTCTTGATGCTATTCGAAACCTTGCCGCTGATATTTCCTCCATGGCGGCCTCCACCTTAAACTCGTGGCAAAATGAGGGTGTTGTGAACACCTTTCAAGAACTGAAAAGGTTGGATATTTGTTTAATTCAAAGTGGTCGATCCCTAATAGAAAATGATTGACCAATATTTTAATGCTACTTTTCCACTTTTCTTCTGCCAAGGCCCTACAGCTTTCTGTTTTGTATTCCTCTTTTAAATGGGAAAAAAAAGAAGCAGCCAAAGCAGTTCTGTTTATAATATGTTCTTATAAAAAGTTATACCACAATCCACCGATAGCCTCAATAATTCTTTGCTTCACCTTTCTGATTTCAGTTTTCATTTGAAGTGGGTATTTTGGCAATCTTCGGTCATTTGGAAGCTCATTACAAAGAAGAGTTGAAAAGAAACTACATCATCGTCGATAAAGGATACAATTCCTTTCCAACCAGACTACCAGGAACACCTTACAGAAGAGCACTAATGGTGAGCACGATAATTAATTATTGAATTGTATTGAATGGATTAACGGGCACATAAATGTTAATACTTTATTCCATACTTAACGTTTCCTCTTATGAGCCTTCAGGCAAGAAAGAGACTTAGGAATATACTTAGCAATATCATTTGTGAACGGAAGAGAAGAAACTACTTGAAAAGGATCTGTTGGGTTGTCTACTAAACTCAAAAATGAGAAAGGAGAAGTCTTGACAGATGAACAAATCGCCGACAACATTATAGGAGTGCTTTTCGCTGCTCAGGACACCACAGCAAGTGCCATGACATGGATTGTTAAGTATCTCCACGACAACCGGAAACTTCAAAAGGCTGTCAAGGTTAAGATATCTAAAACTAGCCGGTGTCAATAATATTAATACTAATCTTTTTTTTTCAAAAGTACTGTCTTTGTCCTCAAATCGGTTGCATTTAATGTTATCATTAAGTGTTAATTTGGCACTTTGATCAGGCTGAACAGATGGTGATTTACGAACTGAATGCTGAGGGTAGTCAGCCAGTAACTTGGAGCCAGAATAGAAACATGCCATTTACTCGCAAGGTATGCAATTTATTAGCTGGAATTGGTCCAAACACTAGTGGTTTAAGAGTTAAGTGTATTTTCTTTTACCTGTTGCAATGTTATTGAACGAATTGCCGACAAATGAAATACTACGGACTGTCAGGTTGTGATGGAGAGTTTGAGAATGGCAAGCATCATATCTTTCACGTTCAGGGAAGCAGTGGCTGATGTGGAGTACAACGGTAATTAAGAGAATTAACTCAACGTGTTTACTTTTCAATTAGAGTTGAATTGCATCATTTTGAGATGGAACACAATGTTGGAAGTCGTACATACAAATTATTAGTATTTTGAGAATATGACTGACAGAATTATGTGACAGATTACTTGATTCCGAAAGGATGGAAGGTAATGCCTTTGTTCACGAACATTCATCACAGTCCAGAATATTTTAGTGATCCTCAAAGATTTGATCCCAGCAGATTTGAGGTAAGAGTCAACATTAATTGTTGGCTCTAAAGCATCTTCTGTCCGTGTTAGATACGTAGTGGTAAATACTTCTCGCTATTTGTAGTCTACAAAAGTCAAGCTTGCTCCTTTTCAATCCTGTAGGTTGCGCCAAAACCCAATACGTTTATGCCATTTGGCAGTGGAGTTCATGCCTGTCCAGGTAATGAACTTGCCAAGCTGCAGATGCTTGTTATGACCCACCATTTGGTGACCAAGTTCAGGTACTGTTAAAATTCATACAAAGAAGAAATTTCTGTTTCGGTTAATAAATGTCTGATTCTATCAACTTTGTTACCATTATGGTTGCAGATGGAAGTGGTGGGATCTGAAAGTGGGGTTCAATATAGACCATTCCCAGTGCCAATGCATGGACTTCCCGCTAGATATTGGAAAGAATGTAGCGGATAGCTCTTTACATTGAGCACTGATCATGAGAACATTAATCCAAGGTGTCTGTGCCCCTTCCTAAGCCAGATTCTTGTTCTCCTGACAATGAAATTGAATCATTTTTAGCAAGCCATTGTTTTTTTTCTTTCTCATTTTAATATATATGAGACCTAATTTTTATTCTACTCCCATTTGTACTTTAACTGTATCTTTAGCTTTCATCTTGGCATTGTAATAGTTTATAACGATTCTATAGTTATAATCATATCCTGGTTTTGACATGTAGCGAGATAAATCGATCTTGCATGCACTTCACCTATGTTCTTAATTTCTCTTTTCTTTTTTTTGTTGTTGTTGGAATCAACACCATAAAAATTTTAAATTTTAAGTAATATATTTTAAATATATCATAGATAAATCTTTGAGTGTACGTAAAGAAAAATTAATAAATTATCATCATTTAGCAAGTTAATAAATATGTTATTAATAATATATTAATTAGAGTTAAGCGATAAACTTGATTAAAATGATATAAACTCAAAGGAGAGTTCTAAAACCGACTAATATAATTTTAATATGTACAATGTGTCTGCATAAGAGCACGACCTTTGCCATTCTGGGGTCCCCCGTCAAGGGATATCTTGTGAGCCACTTGTTCACCAGAGATTGGTTTGTTTAAAAGTGCATTATCATTTTCATAAAAAGAAAAGGAAAACGGCTAGTAAGCACGGCTGGATAGCAGGAGTTTTTGTTAAATGATTTGTTATTCCTCGTCTCAGACCATACTAAGATGTGGTTGCAAGCTGAGTATTAATTTAAAATTGTAGAGCTCACAAAAAAAAGGTTTTAATTTTATTTTATGTCAAATTTATTGGCTGAAATTTTTATTTAACAGTTGTTAAATTTTTGTATTTTGTATATATAAGACAACCAAGTTCATTATTCCGACGATATAGTAAACTTCAATGAAATGTATTCTTTATCTTATCTTATCTTATACATATTCTTCTTTTAAAAAAACTTCAACTTAGTATCATAATTCTCAAAGATCTCGAGGGACCTATGAGTGATTAAGAGAGAATCTAACCAAAACTTATTTTCTTTCCATGGCTTCCTTTAACACATCATCTCTTTTATCCCTAGATTTTAACGATAAAAATTATTAAGTATGAGTTGTAAAATAACAGCTCACTTGAGAGGTTTCATTTTGTGGCAATGGGTTGAAGATGAAAGACATGTACCTCCTCTAGGAAATAATCCTGCACTCAATCAAATTATAGTTCATGAGGATGAAGAAGATAAAGCTCCAAGAGTTTTATCTTAAATACATGCTGCTATATCCGAGTCGATTTTCACAACAATTATAGCTTATGAAACACTTAAGGAAGCATGGGATGTATTGAAGGAGCTATATCAAGGGAATGTTGAGATAAGGAGAATGCAAGTCTTAAATCTCAAAAAAGATTTTGAAATTCTTAGAATGAATAAAAAGGAGACAATTCAAGAGTTCTCAGCTGATAAGCTCATTGTGGTAGTAAATAAATTTAGACTTATGGGAGAAGAGCTACCCGATAGTAAGATCATAGAGAAAATCTTAATAAGTTTGTCTAAAAGGTTTGGGGCAAAAATTTCATCTCTTGAAGACTTAAAGGACATCAACCATATGACATTGTCAGAACTAATTAATGCTTTACAAATTCAAGAGCAAAGAAGGACAACGAGAAACTAAGAAAGTGAAAAGATGGTGGAGGGAGCCTATCTAGCAAATTTTTAGTCATCAAAGAAGAAAGGAAACATTCCTTAATGTGGCCATTGTGAGAAGTTTGGTCCACTAAAAGAAAATTACTAATTAGCGATGAAAAATTATCAACGAAAAAAACCATAGTAAATTACAAACGGAACTTCATGTTCCATCAATAACATTGTCAGGAAAATTTTCATTTTATGATAGACAAAATATATGTTGGTAAATATGGACGAAATATGGCAATAGATGGAAAATGTCTATCAGTAAAATAGGCAGGAGTGCTTGCGGCATAAATAAGCGTTGAAGTGTACCAACAAAAAACATTTCCATTAGTAAAGTAGCGACGAAATCGTTATTCTGTTAGTAAAATTGAAAGATAAACGTCGTTTTTTGCTTTTGTTTCAATGTTTTTAATAAAATAAAAACGACGTCGTTTGGTTTGCCTTTTCTCTTTATCATTTTCTCCTTTGTCAATTTTCCTCCCTATTGCCACCATCCTCATCTCACTATAGTCTTCTCAATTTAAGGTGGGTTTTTTGTCCTCCTTTATGTTTTATGCTTGTTATATATGTGTGAATGAGTTTTATATCGATTTTGTGAAATGTTGTTCATACACTATATATGTTTTGTCTGCATTTTACCATTATTGTGTGATGAATGATAAATTTGAGCTAAAACTGATTACAAATGCCCCCTTAAATGACACTTGAAACTTAACCAGTAATATGTGTTTCGACTAACTGTTTTTATTTTCTTCTTCATGCCTTTTCTGCTTCATTTTGAGAAGATGAAACCTTAACTTTTAGGCAAACTATGGTATTTCACCTTCTAAAAGAATAATATTATTTTATTTTAATAAAATTTAGAATAGGCCTCATCTTTTCCTCGATTCTTTTACGAGAAAGGATTATTTTCGAATGAAATAGAGAAATATTCATATGGAACCTAATAATATAGAAGTGTAGGTTAGATGATTACCAAGATTTAATCCTTATTTTTGAGTTAGGGCAATTTCATCTAACATAAATTTTTTATAATAAATTTTCAATATATATAGTAATTTTCCATACACAATTACTTCTAAAAATAAGAAATAATCATATTATAAAAAATTATATATTCTATACTAATATACAATATTAGTCAAATAATAACTATAATCTTATAATTATGAAATCAATTCCTACAACTACAAACAAATTATAATTCCAAATCAATTGTTGGATGACTCATGTCAACATTCTCTTTAAAGTTAAAGCATAAATGTTTGTAATACCCAATTTGTCAATGATATCATGAAATTTATAATGTTTAGTGTATAATAAAATTTAGGACTTCACAAATTCTTGAAAACTTTGCATGTCACATATATAAGGTTTTACAACATGTTTCATTTAATCTTATCATTTCATATTTCTTTAAAAGGTTTAGCTTTATGCATTTTGTTGAATTTGGGAAATTTTGTGAATTTCATTAATCTTTCATATTTCAGGAAAGGATTTTGTTCTTGTAGATATTATTGGTAATTATGTTAGCAAAAATAATGTATCAGTTGCACTTTATATAAACTTATATTTCCTTTAATATGACTTTTGCTAACATGGTTAGTTTTATGAATTGTGAACTCAAATAAATCATATCATCTCAATTGCAATAAAAGGTAAAAGGCAAGTAGTGGTTGAAAATATAGCATATTTTTGTAATAAAAATGATAAGAAAAGTGAGAACTATGCTGAACAAAGACGTAAAGATCTAAAACATAAACACTAAAAGTGACTTCCTATTACTTTCCATATATTTTAAAAGTTCTTCCATGAAAATAAAATGGCAAAAAGATGTTTAATCAACAATGAGTCAAAGTAATTGTTCCTCTACAATGCACTTCACAATTGAGGGTATATATCACATACTTTTGTTGACATTATATCAATAATTGATTGTAAGAGTTTCAAGTGTTAATGCTTATAGTGAAATTTTGCATTGTATCCAACATATATAAATGCAAAACTATTAAACAAATGTATTATTTTAAATACGAAATATTCTTTTTCGTAGGTCCTATTTTGTGTTGAAGAGTATGGCTCATTCTTCTTTTTTGTAGTCTGTGGTTTTCTGTCCATCTAGGTAAGTTGTCCAGCTACTGTCTACCATATGTGTTGCTTTAATAGTATGAGTATTTATGTTTGGGTTTTATACGAAGCCAAAGGAGGTCTTGATTTTGTGTTGTTGTTTAGAATATACTTATAATCATTGATGAGTTTTTATGTTCTTCTTTAATAGTCTAAGTATTTATGTTAGGGTTTTGTTTTAAT
This sequence comes from Erythroxylum novogranatense, assembly GCA_029891385.1. Taxonomy (NCBI): domain Eukaryota; kingdom Viridiplantae; phylum Streptophyta; class Magnoliopsida; order Malpighiales; family Erythroxylaceae; genus Erythroxylum; species Erythroxylum novogranatense. Next base: position 7,856,816 of record CM057225.1, on the reverse strand, counting down.
CATTGGTGAGTAGATGTATGATTACATAAGTATTTATTGTATGTGGAATGAGTTTGAGATCTTATGAATGATCTAATGCATAATAAACCTATAAGATAGTATATAAGCTAAAAACTCAAGATGCAGCTCCCATGAGGCTTATCGGTAAAAATTTCACGAGCCTAGGAGTCACAACAACAACTTGCTTTCTTGATTCATAGATGTAAATAATGCCACGTATTATAGTATTAAAATCAATTGTAGGTGATTAATTCAAACATAAATACTTGAACTTTAATGTGATTAATTCAAACTTAGTATTAACATAAGAAATTCATAGTTTTAATAAACATGACAATTCTTTGCATAATAAACCTGTTGGATGGTATATAGGTGAGAAACCCGTAATGTAGCTCTCATGAGGCTTATCAGTGAAAAATTTCATGAGCCTAGGAGTCACAGTGATAACTTACTTTCTTGATTTGCAGGTATAAACAATTCTATATACCATAGTATTAAAATCAATTGTAGGTGATTAATTCAAACATAAATACTTGAACTTCATTGTGATTAATTCAAACTTAGTACTAACATAAGAAATTTATAGGTTTAATTGACATGACAGTTCTTTGCATAATAAACCTGTATGAAGGTATATAAGTTAGAAACCCATAATACAACTCCATAAGGCTTATCGGTGAAAAATTCCACGAACTTAAAAGTCACAACGAGAACTTGCTTTTTGATTTACATATGTAAACAATGTCACATACTATAGTGCTTATTTAGAATCAAACTTTGGATTATTGTGGTGATTGTCCAATCACTAATGTGGAATTGGATGTGTTTGAGTTTTCTAATTGTGAACTCATATGGTGGGATAGGTTGGTTTCAATTTGGAGGGAAAATGGTCAGAGACTTGTAAAAACTTAGGGGATATTCTGTAAAGTAAAGATTAATTGTTTTGTAAATTTAGGGGAAATGAAGGATACTAACTATAAAATCACTGTTTTAAATAACAATTTTGTAAAATGAGTAATGTTGATAGATCTTATATGTGTAGACAATTAACACTCGATGGTTTCATTAATCTTGAGTTTGTTGAGGGAATTAAAGCTTTTATTTACTATGCATGTTCTCAACTTGCATATATGGATGACCAAAAGATCAAATTTCCATGTAAAAAGTACAAACATATTTATTTTCTTCGTATTGATGAAGTGAATCTCCATTTGCTAAGAAAATGGTTTGTCCTAAATTATTTTGTGTAGACACGAAATGGGGAGCCATTGATTTGTAGCACCTCAAAGGGTAATGACGTAAACTCATCAAGAAATGTGGATAAGTTTGAAGGGGGACATGATTTAGAACAAACCTACATGCAATTTTTTTTAACTTACTACAATCAGTTGACTAAGAATTATGGCTAAATTGTGAAACCATGACTCAATTTTCTTCAATTGCTCGAATATTGAACATAAATTTTAAAGGACATATTTTTAATCAAAGTTTTGATAATGTTCGTGCTTAATACAATGAATCATTGCCTCCTGATCATACAATGTTCGATAATTTTACAATATGTAGAAACTTATTAAGGGTTTAAGTTGGCAAGTTAAAAAAATTGATTTGGGGAGATGATGTGGAATTACAAGAGTGCAAATTTTATGGTCAATTTAGGTTCAAACCTAGAAAGTGTACTATGATACATAAATTAGTGCCTTGGACACAAATTTATTATTTCCCGCAAACTTTGAGACTTTAATATGTCTCTGATGTTACTGCATCACATATGAGATGAAATAATGAACATGAATAGGAAGATAGAATAATGAGCCACCCATTGGATGCACTCACATAAAAACATTTCAATAACACCTATTCTGAGTTTGCAGCTGAAAGTCAAATGTTAGGTTAGGATTGTTGATGGATGGATTCCAACCTTTTAGTTAAGTGGGCCAACAATATTCATCATGGCTAATCAAAATTATTTTTATAATTTGCCTCTATGGATGTGTATGAATGAGGCATATATATTTTTGACAGTGATTGTATCAAGGCCTACAAATCCAAAGCATAAAATTGATGTATTCTTATAACTATTGGCATTTGAATTGTATCATCTTTGGAATATGGTGTGGAGACATATAATGTATCTCTTAAATAGAATTTTGTGTTAAAAGTAACCTTAATGTGGACTATTAGTGATTTTTTGGTTTATGCTATGTCATCTGGATGGAGTACAGTAGGGAAATTGGCTTATCCTTATTGTGGCAATAATTTTGATGCATTTTATCTTCCAAATAGGGCCAAAACATCTTGGTTAGACAACCATAGGAAATTTCTTCCTCCAAATTGTCCATTTAGATGCAATAAATAAAAATTTTATTAAAAATAGGATGGTACAATACCTCTTTACCCTCACAAAGTTGGTGAAGAGATATTGCAATAGATTGATGAATTAGGATTGCTGAAAGTTACATAACTTGAAGCTAATGAACTTAATGCAAGCAATAGTAAAAACTTTGGTTGGAGATAACGTAACATCTTTTGAGATTTTCCATATTAGAAAACTAATTTGATACTTCATAATCTAAATGTGATACATATTGAAAAAATATATTTGATAATTTGTTTAATATCATAATGAACATTGAAGGGAGGACAAAAGACAATGCAAAATCATAAGTTGATTTGAAAATTAGTTGTAGAAGGAATGAGTTAGATACAGATCTTCGCACCGGTAAATATCCGAAAGCATGTTACACTTTGGACAAAAAAATAAAAGAAAATTTGGTGTAAATGGTTGAAAAGTCTAAAGTTTCTCGATGGTTATGTTTCGAACTTGACAAGGTGTGTGGACATGAGGAATTACAAATTATTTAGGATGAAAAGTCATGATTGTAATGTGTTTATGCATAGGCTAATTCCAATTACATTGCGAGAGTTGCTATCGAATAAGGTTTGGAAAGCTATAACAAAATTAAGTTTGTTTTTTAAAAGCTTAACTTGATATGAAATAAAGTTAGTTGAAATGTAAAAACTTGAAAGGGAAATTCTAGTTATCTTATGCAAATTAGAAAGGGTTTTTCCTCCAAAATTCTTTGATTGTATGGAACATCTACCCATACATTTAACACCCTTGGCTAAACTTGCTAGTTCAGTTCAATATCGATGAATATATCCATTTGGAAGGTAACTATAGTTAATATTAAATAAAATTTATAGCATGTTTTAATCACATAATTTTAATAACACTATTTGCAATGTAGGTATTTGCATAACTTGAAGAAAAACGCAAAAAATAAGGTTAGAGTTGAAGGTTTGATATGTAATGTTTATTTAGTGGCGGAAGCATATACATTTTGTTTATATTATTTTGAGCCACATGTGCACAAAAAAGAAAAAAAAGTTCCTCATAATGACTACGGGGGACAAGTGATGTTGATGATAACTTATCCATTTTCACATATCTAGGACAAACATAAGGATGTTCAACAAGAAGAATATTAACAGTAGAAGAAATAGAGGTTGCCCGTGGTTACATTTATTTAATTGTCAAAAAGTTCAACCTTTCATGTAGTAAGTTTAAGTTGATTTTGAAATAGATTATTTGAGTTTCCGAAGTTACTGTTATTCACAATGAAAGTACATAATAATGCTTTTAAATTATACGAGTAATAATTACGTGAGCTAATGCTTGAAACAACATAGGATGACATCAATAAAGAAGTTGAAAGACATTTTCTTCGATGGTTCGAGAAATATATAAGTTTCACTTGTAATAATTGAAATGGTTGAATTATCGATCAAAGTGATTAGATGACATTATACTATTTAATATGATAAATTGTTTTTTGTAGGCCTAAAAAATCTAATAGAGAACCAATTCATATGTGATCTTGATAAAGGAGCTTTGAACTATTAAATCATATGTGATGTATTACAAATTTCATATCGAATATTATGGTTGTAAAATGACATCACTAATAGTGGGGTTTGTATCTGTGGATAATTGATGGATTATTATGGAAAAATTATTGAGATACTTGAAACTGAGTACCCTGTATTGGTAATAAAATGGAGTGTGATATTTAAGTATGACTGTTTGATCCAACTGCTACTGTTGGAACAAAAGTGTACGATCGATATAATCTATTTGAATTCAACCAACAAAGAAGATTAAGACAATTTGAACCTTTCGATTTAGTGATGCAAGTGATCTAGGTGTATTATGTCCCTTTTCCCAACTTACGACATGATAAATCAAATTGGTTGGCCATATGCAAAGTAAAACCTAGAGTTGTTTTTGAATTATATAGAAAAGGAGAAAATGAGAGAATTGAAAGTGTAACATTTCAAGAAGATGTTTATGAAATAAATGCATATGTAACATATGAAGAAAATGAACCTTTGAATGACCAAAATAATGAATATATTGAAATTTCATCCAGATAGAGTAAGGATGGCAAGAGATCTAAAGAGGAGCTTGATTTGGATTCTAATTCTTCAGAAAAAGAAAATGATGATAATTTTGATTTAAAATTAAGTGCTGATAATGATTAATTTATGTTTGTAACATAATATTATATAAATAAATCTATTATTGCATCAACAATATATTGTTATATATTTATTTTATAGTATTCTATTACTAAAAATAAAATGTGAATTTCAAGTTAAAAATATGTCACCAAAGAGGAAACAGGATATAATGCAGTGAAGGTTCGTGTTACAACTATTTGGAGAAGCTAGTGCATTTCCAGGTGAAGCATCACATTCTACAGGTGCAATTGCACCTCCAAATAAGGCATCACCTTCTATACCTGCTATTATACCATCCGACAACTCTAGTACACCATCCACCACCCTTATACCAATAGAGATATCAAGGGTAAACATTACGAATGAAGGAGGCAACCTCTAGCCTGGGGCTAAGGAAGTTGATGGAAGAATGTACATCATAATTGTCAACAATTTGTAAGTAAATTTCTAAAAATTTTGTAATACATGATAACATCATAGGTTTAGATTAAAGTTATAGGTTTTAATTTGAAACTGATCTAAAATAACTTATATATTAGGTTGGTTTCATTTAGAACGTGCTCAAGAAATACCTCATCTAAGTTCAGGGAGAGGATAGATCTTGAGGGTTATATATGGAGGAATGTCTCTTAGTCGACAAAGGATTTTTATTATCAGGAGTTTGAGGTACACAAAATATATTCGTTAATTTTTTATTTTATCTAATTGTATACATTAATTAGATAAATATTTTCATTTATAAGTATTTATTGTATGTTTTTCTTTTTTAAAAAAGATTTTTTTTGGGATCCAAAATTTGATGTTATTATTTATAATGTATAGGAGAGGCGAGCTCGTACACGTTATAAAGACTTTCTTGCTTCAATACATAAGAATGGTGTATGACCACCATATATATATGAAGAAATATGAAGTCGTTGGAAGCAATATTGGGCATCACCAGAGGCAATATCCATTTTAGAGCGCAATTCTACCAACAGACATGGAGGGCTAGACGAAGAGAGCCTACCTTTATACACCGGAGGACCTTTGCCCATTAGGAGCATGCACTTCAACTTTACACTTATATTTTGATTTTTGTACTTTGATGTATGAAATTTGATTTCAATGTAATCTGATATATGAAATTTAAAATAAAAATATATGTGCATTATGGAGAATAATAATGATATAAATGTCTGGTGCTATTAATGGCTGCATTGTTCAGTTAACTTTTTTTGTTTAACAGGGAGAAAAATCATAAAAATAGAGAAAATTCTGTCGAAATTTTTAGAAACTGTAGTTCACTTATAACAATTTATTTTGATGCAGGAAAAGTCTATGGGCAGGAAGTCTACACCATGCTAGCTTTTTTTACAAACTCACACAAAGAAGCATGATGATGTGACTTTCGTCAACTCCCGATGCAGACAAGTTCATAAATGTAAAATCTATACTTTAATATTAATTCTTAAAAAGTATCACTTATTAACATAAACAATTATAATGATAGGACTAAATACAAGAAAACATTGAACGACAGTCTCAGAACTCTGAGATTGTTGATGGGAGTCAGGCATATTGTTGGGACTCGATCTCGGAACCGGATCCCAAGCGGAAAAACGGAAATACGAATTGGAAACAAAGTGGCGAAACGAATCGAATTGAATCGGAAACCCAAAATTGGGCCAAAATAAACTACGAAACACAAACAAATCGAATCGAATGACAAAACGGATCTCAAACCAAATTGGGCCAAAAAAAAATGCGAATGAATGAACGAAATCCAAAAGGGAACTAATCGAAGCAAATCAAACACGAATCGAAAGCAAATCAAATAATCGAATCAGAAGCGGAACAAAAACTTAACAAAGTGGATCCGACATCCGAAAACAAAGATCAGAGAAACATGATCGCGTTGGAAACCTGAAGACTTAACCTATCCGAAATCGGTGTAATTTTTTTTCCTTTCTTTTCTCTTTCTTCTTATTCATTTTATTCCTCTTTCATAAAAAAAAAACAATTTCCCTTTTGGAAATTGTTTAAGCAATCTTACATAAAGTAAAGACTTCTTCAATTTGGAAATTCTCAAATTCCATAACCTCAATTTTCTATCCATCAATAACGAATCATAAGTATTAACTTAATTTCCTTTGCCATAAAATACTCACACATGCCAACATAATCACAAATCATACACACATTCTTTATTTAACAAAATTTGGGCAACATAACGGCTGCATTTTCAACAACCCAAACCTACAAATGGCATAAATACATTTCTATAATTCCCAAACAAAACTCAGAATCATTGGACTTTCCCGTCCGGAATCCAAAACACCAGCAAACGCAAATCTATACCTAACACTTCCATAATTCTCAAATTCGTACCTAATTTCCTCATTCATATACATCAACTCAATTATACACAAAAACACTCATTTCTTTTCAATTATTATTTCTAAATTTTACTTAAAAATCGGGGTCCAACATTTCTCCCCCTCTTAAAAGAATTTCATCCACGAAATTCCTACTAAAACATCATCAGGTAACTTATTCCTTCAAAATGTCTTTCTAAATGAACATAATCAAACATTCTCTTAACTAATGTCTCATCACACATATTCTCAACTTATTCACACTCATTCACTTTTTGTATCAAAATACCTCCAATATCGTATCAAAGTCACTATAAGCACAAATCAATATTTCTTAATATAATTTCACAATCAATTGTCCATTTCTTAATAAACCCTAATATGGACCACAATCATTCAAAATCAACCTTTTTGAACTTTCATACCTATATTACCATCATCAAGCTCGTCTTTCAAATATTCCTCATTTCACCTCACAAATGCATCTACCAAATCCAATCATCATAATTCATCATGAATTTTAAATCTCAAATTCATGAACACTTTCCTAAAATCACGCAAAATTCTTATCATCTTCATCAAACAATCACTTTGATATGAACTTTATCTTTATCACATTCTCACATATTCAATCTTACTCCTTTTTAAACTTTTGTCAATCACTCGTACCAATCACTCATACACATACGCCCAAGTAAGATCCTATTACTGGGCTCTGATACCATAAATGTTGGAACCCGATCTCGGAACCAGATCCTAAGCGGAAAAGCAGAAATACGAATCGGAAACAAATTGGCGAAACGAATCAAATTGAACCGAAAACCCAAAATTGGGCCAAAACAAACTACGAAACACAAACAAATCGAATCGAATGACAAAACGGATCTCAAACCAAATTGGGCCAAAACAAAATGCGAATGAATGGACAAAATCCAAAAGGGAACTAATCGAAGCAAATCAAACACGAATCGAAAGCAAATCAAATAATCTAATCGGAAGCGGAACAAAAACTTAACAAAGTGGACCCGACATTCGAAAACAAAGAACAGAGAAACATGATTGCGTTGGAAACCTGAAGACTTAACCTATCCGAAATCAGTGTAAATTTTTTTTCCTTTCTTTTCTCTTTCTTCTTATTCATTTTATTCCTCTTTCATACAAAACAAAACAATTTCCCTTTTGGAAATTGTTTAAGCAATCTTACATAAAGTAAAGACTTCTTCAATTTGGAAATTCTCAAATTCCATAACCTCAATTTTCTATCCGTCAATAACGAATCATAAGTATTAACTTAATTTCCTTTGCCATAAAATACTCACACATGCCAACATAATCACAAATCATACACATATTCTTTATTTAACAAAATTTGGGCAGCATAATGGCTGCATTTTCAGCAGCCCAAACCTGCAAATGGCTTAAATACACTTCTATAATTCCCAAACAAAACTCAGAATCATCAGACTCTCCCGTCCAGAATCCAAAACACCAGCAAACGCAAATCTATACCTAACACTTCCATAATTCTCAAATTCGTACCTAATTTCGTCATTCATATACATCAACTCAATTATACACAAAAACACTCATTTCTTTTCAATTATTATTTCTAAATTTCACTTAAAAATCGGGTTCCAACACAAATCTTGATGTAGTGGATAGTAGGGACAACCATGGAAGGATTTTCAACTTAGGATCATTTGCGATCACGTGTTATTCTCAATCCTCCACATCCATTATAGCTAGATCTAGTAAGTGTTAATGGACATTTTATATTAATTTTTGATACATAATTTGCTAAAGTCTTGTGTATTTAATGTTTAAATTGCATTAATTACGAGTTATTTGTTTTAATTCTAGGTACATATTAAATTTGGGACCTTTAAAAACATGAAGTAAGAAAAACTCTCAAAAGAAGCAAGGACTTAACGTTTTGGACATTAACATTTTGGCAAGTCAAGAAAAGGAGGGGTTTTGCATGAATGAGAACATTGGACCTTGAATACATAAAAAAAAAAGAAGCTAGCTTGCGAGAGAGAGAGTGGTGTACGTGAATAAGGAGGACGGTTGGGAGACATGTCAACTCAAAGAAGAGAAAAGAAAGTTGTGCGGAGTGGAAAAAATAGAAAGACATGTGCATGAAAGGTGACAAACAATCTCCTAAAATCACGTAGAAAGCAGCTGTGAATAATAAGAAAACAAAATTTGGAGGCATGAAAAGGAATAGCGTGTGTGTGTGTAAGGTGAGGGGTTGGCGACAACATGAAAAAAAAGAATAAAAGTCTGGAGCATGGTCGGTGTACAAAAAGGGAGACACTAGGCATGCGTGTATGGGCTGAAGAAAAAAAAAAGAGAAGAGTTATCATGTTGTGAGATTTTGAAAGTGGACCACCAATCTTATTCGACATATGAGGGACATAACAAGAGAAGCAGCTGCAACGTGAGTGTAGAGGTGTTCGGTGGGATCAAAAGACCAGAGACCTCCATTAAAAATCATCTACACAAGCAAAGAGGAGGCAATGTGTGTGTTGGAAAAGGTGGCATTAATAGAGGAGCGGTAGGTGGCGTGAATGAAGGAGCTGCGTGGAGACAAAAAATTAAACAGGAGGTGGTAAGCAACGTATGAAATAGCTGCGTGGAGAAAAGAAAGAAATAAAGGAGCGCTTGGTGGAGTTAAACTGACGTTGCAGCCCTCACTTAAACTATTACACTCCACTCACATTGCACTATTATTAAACAAATCCTCCACTTATAACGCTGCATGACATCTTGCTACTGGTGTGAAGATAACAAAGTAGCATGAACTTGAGATGGTGGTGGCATATAGGAGACATTGACAGCTGGTGCATGAACAAAGATTATGTGTGAGCTAAAGGAGTAGAACAACGTTGCAACTGGTGGTGTTAACAAGTTAAAGTAGCTAGGACCAACGGAGACACAAAAATAAAGCCTGAGGTGGCAAGCAATGAAGGAAGGAGTTGGTGGAGAAAGAAAAGGCTGAAAGAAACGTTGAGGCTGGTGGTTGGAGAGGAAAGGAACGTTGAGCTGGTGGAGGAAAAAGTGAGCTGGTGGAGATTAATTGTGTCGAAGCTAGTGGGGGAGAAAATACAGCTATGAAAAAGGGAGTATTTTTAATTTGTTTTTTGTTTTTTATTTTTTGTTTATTTTAATTGTATGGATTTAATCAATCCAACCATATACTATGACCATAATTTATGTTACATTGATGAATATGTGTGAGTAAGTTTTTCTTTTCGGTTAAGGTTAAGATTGATATTGGATTAGGATAATTTTTGTGGTATTGATTTTTGCTTAATTGAATACATTTTTAGTCCTAATTTAGCTTGATCACCTAGATTAAGACCTTAGATGATTGAATGCCATAACTACTGGGATTTAATTTGTTGAAAAATTAATCAAACGACATACTTAAGACTAAAGTGTAGACCAACCTTAGGATCTTGTGTGAGGATACCTAGGATTAACGAACTTAATTTTAGGCTTCTAGTATTTAACGTCTTTTATTCAGAATTATCTATGAACTAAGTGGGTGACTCGAATTTAGAAGAGAAGGGAACATCTATGAACATTGAGTTCGACTTGTTTAAGTGAAGTATTTCCGAAATCAATCCACCATTACAATTTTATTTTTAGTGCCTAATCCAATTGAAATCTAATACCTTAACCGATTTTTATCATTTGATTAAATCTAATCGTTTTAATTCATACCTTGCATTTTTCATATTTCCTTGATTTGCTTACTTTAATTTAATTGTCTTGTCTTGTGTGTTGGATTTTCCTTGGGTACAATATCTGGTTCTTACCATTTTATATTACTTGTCAACGGGGTGTGCTTGTCTCTAATTGGTCTTGCCTTTATTTGTGATAAATTTGACCATACGATTTTCTCTAAGTAGTTAGATGGAAAATTGAGTTGTATGCATGAACTTGGAATAGGCAACTTGAGAGGATAGTGAACCATGTGGATTGATTAAAGTAGTCAATTGGATAAACTTAGTTAATAGCTGATGCTGAGTAATGAGGCAATGTATAAAGTTTTGATGGATTTTCATTTAAGCACATGTGAGGTCTTAAGCTATATGACTGCATTTTATAGTAATTTATTTTCTTTGATGTATGTGAGGATTCTCCATGTGGATTACGTTTAGAACTTGTTCAGAACCTGTTTGATATTGCTAGTTACATGCTTTATGGACATGATAAAGGCCTTCTTTATTTTTAACCTTTAGCTTAAATGACCCACCAAGTCATTTTTCCCTTGTTATCCCCTTTGAGCCTTTAACCTTGTTGTTTTTCTATATTAATCGCATTACATTGAAACTTGAAAATCTTTTTAGCCTGACCTTTTCACAAGGTGAATGAAGTACTAAGTATTTGATTCCTTGATTTAGGGAATTTTGTTTATATACTTTTCTGAGATGTTTTGAGGTATATCTACTCGGTTGTTATTGATTTTGCTATTACTATCTTCTTTTATGTTTATTGTCAAAAAAAAAACAAAACAAAAAAAGAGAAAAAAAGAAAAAAAAGAAGATCAAAATAATAGCATTTGATAGTAATGAGTAGTTGTAATCCCATATTTCTATTTGTACATTTCAGAAGTTCTTTTTGATCATCCCACGTCACTTAGTACTTTGTGAATGTTTATGAGTAGCCTTTGTCCTTTTTTTCCTCACCTTAACCTAAGCCCCATTACAACCCTTAATAAAAGCCCTTTTGATCCATGATGGTATGTACTTTATGTAGTGAAAAATATGTAAATTTGCAAGCCTATTGTAACACCTCACTCCTTCAAGACTCGAACCCGACATCGATGGTTGATATTTGAGTTCGTGCCCCGTAAGGGTGGCATGCCAGAGCACTCAATCGTTCAAATTTCAGTACCAATTTTTTTTTTGAATACAATCAAATACGCAAAAATCAGTAGTCAATTTGGGCCCAGTTTATTTGTTAAACATTTTCAAACACAAGGTTATGACCAATACACAACTCATCAAAATTTCACTAGTCACTTGGGCCTAAATTCAAATACAAAACATTTCCAATTTCAAAAGTTATTACATACCGAACTATTCAAATACATATGATACAAAATATGTGGAATATACAATTTAGCATGAAAATAAAGAAATACAATGCAGACGCAAACTGATCCCGACCTCTATCTTTCCCTTGCATGCAGTAGGTATACTCCCGTTGCCTAACGGGGTATTCTTCTGAGCCTGAAAAATATTTACAAATTTTTGGTGAGTTTTGCGAACTCAATGAGTGACCATCATCGATGGCTCACCCAATCACATAACACATAATCCCATTCACAACATTTCACACTTCACATTCCATAGATATAATCATTCATATTATGCATATGTAGTGCACATGAGAACCACTTTCTATTTGTTAATTATTGTGACTGAGTGCCTAAACTATCCCATATAGGGCTCATTAATAACTGTCCTTTACCCGCTTGGGGGATACAAGGCTCATTAAATGTTGAGCTTGAGGCTCTGATTCACTTTTGAGCTTGAAGCTTTTTTTCACTCGTTAAGCTTTAAGCTCTGATCGGTGACTACTCTAGTCACAACAATCATTATGTTTTATGCATTCATGAAATGAAATGCATCAGTCACATTTGCATGGTCCACATTCACCCACATTCACAAATCATCAGACCGTAGTCCGGCATTCAACATTAGAGTTGAGTATTACTTCTCATTTACATGCAAATGAACATTCAAACACATTTGTCATCGGACTGAGGTCCGGCATTTAATAATCATATTATGCACACTTATTTCATCTCATTCACATACAAGTAACACTTCAATATTTCATTCATACCTCACATTCATCGGACCTTCTGTCCAGAACCGATCACAATCAATCATAGTCACATAATGATTCAATAGTCAATTAATAAAAAATTCAAATAACAAACAATAAAGTGAGACCATCTCGGTCTACTCACAGTACGCTCCAGTTTAGCGTTCGCTTCCAAATTCTGGAAACGCCTAACTGTGGGCGTTCCAACCTGCACAACCTATTTATGCAAGATACACATACATCACACTTTGTACAATCATAAGTGTTAAATAATGCACATGAATAAAATGAAATATGTGCAATGCATGTTCATGACAATCACGGGTATCATTCCATCAATTTCATCACAAAATCATTCTCAACATAAAACGCATCTTTTTCCAAGTCACACTTTCAGGTCTATTATTCACATTAAATTGGAAAGTGAAGATGAAACAATTTGATCATACTCTCTTCTATAAAAGTGTTCCTATATGTCTTATGATTCCATTGACACCAAAATCACTCAATTTGGTTCAGAAAATAGGAAGATATACTTTAAACATTTTTGGACTGTTCTTAAGCAAAACCAATGTACTATACCCAAATTCCATCTAGAAATTGAAAATCTTAGAGACTGAATAAAAATACCACTTCTTCATATGATTTGTAGCCCTATTTCTCTAGTTTACTTTAAATGAAAAATTATCTCATTTTGAATCCTATAGGTCCAAATAGAATCAAATCATTGAAGTATGCTCAGTAAAACTAATCCCATTTACATTGTCCCAACATACTCCCACACATTCCTTTGATCAATCTCTTTAAATTTAACATAAATTAATATAAAATTTCATGGATATGTAGGAAAATGTGTTATTAATCTATTGCTTCAAGAACCAAGTCAATTGTAGGTCTAGAGAAGGAGTTATGGTCAAAAGAAGCAACCATGCTCATGTTTTCACTCTTAACGAACCTATGTTGGCGCGATTGCCATAACTTTTACCATAGATGTCAGAATTATTTCGTTTGTCGACGGTTAGAAGGATGACATCTAGGGATAAAACTTTAATGAAGACCAAAAATTGAAATTGTCTTTTTCTGGGTCAAAACACATTAATCGTGTGATCCAACATGGTCAGGCCGTGTAACCTTCAGGTGAAATGTGTCCCTGCTCCCAAAAAACACGGCCCGTGTGAATTTACACGGGCAGGCCGTGTAACCTTTGAGTTAACTAAAATTTTCACCTCCAAAACTCCTCCAAAAGGTTTTAAACCCTTCATACCCTTGCATACACTCTTAAGCATCCCAAAATCACCCCTTCTTAAGCAATTTTCACTCCATAACCATTTAAATACAAATTATAATGCTTTCACTACCTAATCCCAACTCATTTAAACCATCATCTCTATGGATAACTCCTTCAAATACATCCAATTTCAACTCAACATTCTCCATGCACATCTCATGTAACATCCGATGTGATGGGCATATTGGTAATTCAGATGGATTAGGATTGAGTGCATTCATAATTTGAAATTGGCGCATGCATTTTAGCCTCTATATTTCGTAATAAATGATTATTGTTGCACAAGCATATGTATGTACGTACATGCATGACATATTCCAGGCATGACTGTATAAATTGGAGACTCTGTAATTTTTGTATAGGTTGTGCTTTGATTAGTGAATTGAAGTGAAAATTGAATGCTAAAGGTTTAGAAAATAGAATTGGAGTGTATGATTATGTATTTCCTATTTTTAAGGATTTATAGAAATTTTTTTAGAATTTTTAGAGTAATAGGTCTGGACCGGAAAAATGACAGATTGATAGATTAATTGGATTTTCGGTTTCGAAATTGACTAACCAATGGCAATGGAGAATTAGAATTTTGATTTTTGGAATTAGGGTTTAGAGCCATTGGAAATTTGAGAGTAATTAGAGTAAGAAATTGGATTTAGGTTGTTTGTTGTGGTCTTGTGGCAATTGGAGTTTGCCAAACAAGCCTTAGACTTTTAAATTGTTTTGGGTATAAAACCCTTCTCCTTTTGAATTTGCTCCCACGATGTTTGCCCACGATGTTTGCCCTCTTGGATAGACCTTTGCTTTTCTTCTTCTCCTCCTTCATCGTGGATCTCTACCTTTGCTCTTTGTTTCCATTTTTCTTGTTCAAATTACTTCCTTCTCTATCTAAAACCTTTTTCCCTTTAGCTTGTGTTGGAGAAGTTATTGATGAGTTTGATTTTGGTGATTACCGTGGGTGTGTGAGAGTTTGAAGGGTTGGAGCTTTTGAAGATTTTAAGGTTTAAACAAGTAAGTTCCTACTCTTCTTGCTTTAGATAGTTTGCTTTATGGATTAATGGGATTGTATTGAAGATTGATTAGTGTATTTGATGAATTGAAAATGTTTAGGTTCGGATGATGAGTTTTCTTACTTTTGTTTTGGTAATTAAGATATAATTGATTTTAGATGGAATTGAGGTTAGAGATGAGTTGTGTTTAGTGTATTCAGTTGTTTTGGAGTGTTTATAAAGAGAAAAGATGGATTGAAAGTTGACAGAACTGAGAAATCTGGGTTTCGGGCGTTTTCTGGGTTTGCTCGTCGCGACGTGTGATGAACACACCACGGTGAGCAAATTCCATCCTGCACGTCGCGACGAGCAGAAGCGGGCACGCCACGGCGAGCAGAAGCGGGCACGCCGCGGTGAGCAGATTTCTTCTACACGCCGCGACTAATGAAGACGACGCACGCATGAAAGAAAAGGGCGCGATGATGCGTCATAGCATCTGTGATGACGAGGAGAGGGTCTCGCCATGTGGAGCGATCTTCATGCCATGGCATTTACGCATTTTCTGAAATTGAAGTTGATTGTTTTAATTGATGGTTTTGAGGTTTTATTCCTAATGAATTGGTTCTGAAGTGATTAAATTTAGAGACTAAGAATTGTGAATTTATAAGAATAGAATTTCTAAATTTATTTCGAAAGTTCTCGAAATCGGATGGTAATTGAATAGTGGATGTGATTTTTAAATTGGAGTGTGATTTTAGAGAGCTCGGACATTAGTTAAGTGAATTATGGAATCTAGGAATTGCTATTTTAGAGAGATAAAGAGTTGAAGTGGAAAGATCGGGAATGTCATAAGCATGTATAGTACATAATTCAATCGCTGCATATGCATTATCGATTTGAAATTGTGCAATTAGTAATGTTTGTGTATTTTGATTGTTTTAGAGGCTCAAGTGGAGCGTCGATCTTCCGACGTAGCTGAGACTTCCCGGTAATAGCTCGGAAGTTAGAGGTGAGTAACCTAGTTAGTTTCTCAACCTTTATGTGTTAAATTTTATGCACTTATGTCATGTGGAGTTAAGGAAGGATTTGTATGTTTGCTTTTGATTGACTTCGGACCATAGGTGTCTGAAATATTTAGAACTTGATATAGAAGTGTCAATTGTGGTACATGGAAATAAATTGATTTTAATGCGATATGAGACATGTGCATTCATGCATAAAGGCATGATCAGATAATGGCAGTTGTGACCGGAATAGCCAACGTATTTTAGAGCTTTAAGCTCAATGCATCAGGGCCTCTAGCCCAACGTAATTTTTAGAGCCATAGGCTCAACGTATCAGGGCTTCAAGCCCACCATAATCAGGCGCACGGTCACAACAACGTAACAAAATGTAAAGTGTCACATGTGCATTATATATGTGAATGATAAATTGTGAACCGTATGAAAGGCGAAATGCCTTATATTGTGAGATGATGATGCATGTGGTATTTTTGAATATGTTATTGTGTGGTATTATGTGAAATTTTGGTGAATTGTTTGTTTATGCATGAGTTGGGTGGACCATCGATGATGGTTTCTCGCTGAGTTCGCAAACTCACCCAACATTGCAAATATTTTTCAGGACAGTGATTGTAGACTCCTAGCTCCAGTTAGCGAGAGACTTTCCTGCCTTATTGAGCGCGTTGGCAAGAGAAGTATGACTCACAGGTCGGTCAGCTGGGATGGTTTTTGGGGATGACTTAGTTGGTTTTGTATCAGTTCCTTTTTGGAATATGTGTATAGATTGTGGAATTGATAAGCTTGTAAATTGTGTTTTGAGGTTATGAAATGGAATCTTTCAGTTTTAAAAATCTAGTGATTTTGATATTACAGTTTTATTATATTGATGCCATATGGATTATAGAATTAATCGTTCGTAGTGCACCCTCATCGTGGGTTATGTATCGGAACGACCCACGGGCGTTCCGGTGCATACCCTACGGTAAGGGGGCGCTACATTAGGTGGTATCAGAGCATGGTTTGGCATCTTTTGGGCATAGAATATTTTTTTAGGCTTGAATTTCAGTGAGAAGAGCAGAAATTGATTGAAATTATGGTTTTGTTTTAGGTCATCCGTCCTTGGTGATCAGGTAGATCAACCAGCTGAACATGGATCAGTCGAAGTTAGTAGGGAGTCCTCAGTGCCTCGATTTGAGGAGCAGCCTCCTAGAGTCCCCGTGAGACGGGAGAGGAGGTATAGATAGGCTGCATGGTGGAGTTATGAACTTTATGGCGGCATGCACTGCTGAGGCTGAGGGATGGCTGGAGAGGACTGAGAGAGTCCTAGACCAGATGGACTATGACTCTGATGAGTGCTTTGATTATGTGGTTTCTGCTGCGCAGGTCCAAAGATATCGGTGGTGGAAGGCTATTCGGCAAGCGTTTCACCAGACCTGTATTTTGACATGGAGGATTTCTTGAGAGCCTTCGGGATAATTATATGCCCAAGGTTTACTTGGAGATGAAGATGCAGGAGTTCTTAGAGTTGAGACAGGATAGCGGTGGTAGAGTATAAGGTGCGGTTCAATGAGCTGATGGGGTATGCTTCCGTTCTGATTGCTATGGAGGCTGATAGGTGCCGGAGATTTGAGGGCGGACTCAATCTGAAGATCCGTACCAAGTTAGCCCGATCGGACATGGGCACCTTTATCGGTGAGAGAGCTGCTGGATCTGGATTAAGCGACCGAGACATAGTCGTTGAGACCAGTTAGGGATCCAGGGGTAAGAGATCGAGTGACAGTCAGGGTAGCTCTAGCAGGAGTTTTAACAGTGCGAGCGAGGCTTTCGTGTTTTAGGAGGATCGAACATGTCTGGTTTTGTTGAGTGGGAGATTTAAGCGGTGATGAGAAGATGATAGAGGTTGGCGATTTCTCCTGTTTGTGTACATTGTGACAAGAGGCACAGTGGAGAGTGCTGGCGGCTGACTGAAGCCTGCCTCGCATGCGACTCCATGGATCATTTGATTAGGAATTGTCCCGCTACACTGGGAGCTCAGTCTGCTGTGGGTAGTAGAAGTGGTAGTAGACGACAAAGGCAACAGTGAGTCATGGTGGACTGGACCGAGGGCCGAGGTAGAGCCCGAGGTAGAGCTGAAGATTCCTTTATGGGAACTGAGGGCCGTGGCAACCGACCACAATCCCAGGCTAGGGTCTACGCCATAACTAGGTAGGAGGCCCAGGATTCTCCGGATGTTGTTGCGGGTATGCTTCTGATTTCCGGCTTTGAGGTTTATGCATTGATAGATCCAGGTTCCACGCATTCTTTTATTGCACCGCATGTGGCATGTAGATTGCATGGGGATAGGGAGATGTTGCAGTATGGGTTAGAGGTGAGTACACCTCTAGGTAGTACTACTACTTTGGGAGAGGTCTGCAAGGGGTGCTCAATCCAGATAGATCAGCGGTGTTGAGAAAGTGGACTGATAGTATTGCCTTGAGGAGATTGATTTGATTCGGGATGGTGGCCATCGCCCATAGAGTCATTATGGGCGCTATATCAAGGAGGTCGTGTTAAAGTCTCCTGGTCAGCCTAGAGCAGTGTTTCGAGGTGTTAGTCAAGCAGTGCCAGCCAGGATGATTTCTTTTCTGAGTGCCTTGAGGTTGATGCAGGGAGGTTGTGAGGCCTATCTGGCTCATGTGGTTGATTCTAGAGTTGAGCAGAGATTGCAGGATATTCTCGTGATCAGGGAATTTTTAGATGTGTTTCCCGAGGAGTTACCGAGTTTGCCGCCAGATCGGGAGACGGAGTTCTCGATTGACCTCGTTCCAGGTACCGCTCCTATATCTATACCTCCATATAGGATGGCACCGGTGGAACTGAGGGAGCTTAAGGCTCAGCTGCAGGAGCTGTTGGATAAGGGATTTTTTAGACCTAGTGTTTCGCCACGGGGAGCTCCAGTGCTATTTGTGAAGAAGAAGGACGCGACTTTGAGGCTGTGCATCGACTATAGGCAGTTGAATCGGGTGACAGTGAAGAACCAGTATCCACTGCCTAGGATCGATGATCTGTTTGATCAGTTGCAGGAAGCTCAGGTGTTCACTAAGTTGGACCTGCGATCGGGATATTATCAGTTGTGGATAGCAGAGGCCGATGTGCCTAAGAGTGCTTTCAGGAGCAGGTATGGGCATTTCGAGTTCCTAGTGATGCCGTTCGGGTTGACTAATGCCCCGGTAGCTTTCATGGCTTTAATGAATAAGGTTTTTCATCCCTACCTGGATCAGTTTGTGATAGTATTTATTGATGACATTCTGGTGTACTCGAGGAGTAGACAGGAGCACGTTGAGCACCTGAGGATTGTATTGCAGATTATGAGAGAGAGACGGTCGTATGCCAAATTCAGCAAGTGTGAATTTTGGCTGGATGAGGTTGTGTTTCTGGGGCACATTGTGTCTGGTGAGGGTATCCAGGTAGATCCTCACAAGATAGAGGCAGTGAGAAATTGGGAGGCTCCGAGGAATGTGTCAGAGATGCGAAATTTCCTCAGATTAGCAGGTTATTACCGGAGGTTTGTCGAGGGATTTTCAGTGATCTCAGCCCCTCTGACAAAACTTCTGAGGAAAAATGTGGTTTTCAGATGGACTGAGGAGTGTCAGAAGAGTTTTGAGGAGCTGAAACATCGGTTGACTACGGCACCGGTGTTAGCTTTGCCATCGGGGGCTGGAGGTTTTGAGGTCTTTAGTGATGCTTCCTAGCAGGGACTAGGATGTGTTCTGATGCAGCATGAGAGAGTGATAGCTTATGCCTCGAGACAGTTGATGTAGCACCCCACTCTCGACGAGACCCGAACCCGATATCCATGGTGATATCCGAGCCCGTGACTCGCGAGGGTGGCGTCTAGAACATTCATTACCTTATTAACAAAAATCGTATGACATTTTCTTTTCTTTAAAAACATTAGAGTCAGTAAAACAATCATTGACTTGGCCCAATTATAACAAAACACTTTCAAATATAAAACCATTTCACTGATAAAACAATTTCAATCATTATTAGCACTCATTAGTGCTCAGTCACTCTATACAATTACATGTAAACAATTGGGCCTACTAAATACCAAATTAATACACTAATGCAGATACGGACGACATCGATCCCGACCCGATACTACATCTTGCTAGCGATGAGCGATACTGTGTGTCCAACGGGTACTCTCCATTTCCTAAAAATAGATGCAATGTTGGGTGAGTTTGCGAACTCGGTGAGAAACCATCATCGATGGTTCACCCAACTCATGCATATCCACACAATCACACAATATTGTATATATATCATAAACAAGAAATCACGGGCATTCAATTTCACATTTTATAAGGCAATAAACTTTTCACACAATTCACATTAAACATTCATTTATGCAGTGTGCATGTGACTCTTTCATTTTCTTTCGTTGTTGTGACCGTATACCGAGCTCATATACGTTGAGCCATTGGCTCAAACATTGGGCTTAAAGCTCAAACGTTAGGCATAGCCTCGATCATCGAGCCGAGGCTCGGAATACGTTAGACACGAGGCCTGTGCGTTGAGCTTAAAGCTCAAATCGGTGGCTACCGGTCAACCGCCATTATCGATCATTTACTATGCATGAATGCACATGTCATTTTCCAATTTCCAATTATCGCATTTCTATTTCCAATTCCAATTAATTACTATTTCCGATCATTTTCCAATGTCCTCGGACTTTTAGTCCGTATTTCATTCCATGCATTTACCTTTCGTTTCACTACCACATTTACAATCCAATTTACTAATGCATTCTCACGCACTTATTCTCATTTGCACTTCAATATCACAATCTAATATTTGAACACCCGTAGTGCGAAATCAATCAAATCAATCAATCACATATATCCATCCTTGCTTCCTCATGGCAATCAATGCATATAATTAATAAACACATAAGGTTGAGAAACCAACTAGGTTACTCACCTATTACTTCCGAGCTAATCTTAGGAAGTTTCCGCCCGTCGGTGGGACGACGCCCACTGGGCCTCTATAAAAAAAGAGAAAGAACGAGTCACTACAGATGCAATTTGTGCACATGTAGGTGAAATATGCATGTTCATGAATTTTCCGCCCTAAATCCAAATTTCCCATAACAAAATCCGTCTAAAATTAGAAACCTATTGACGCCGACGGCGCGCAATTCGGACCTCTATAGGTCCCCAATTAAACAAAAAAAGTGATTAAAGGCTCCGTTGCGGGCCACGTCAATTCCGTCCAAAATTCCCAATTTCTCAAAAATGAAATTAAATGTTCTCTGAATCCGATGCCTCAAGAATCAGGTCAATCGGACGTCGGACGGAAAAGAAATTGACAAAAGAAGCATGAAATCACAAATTACCAATTAACAAATAAAATAATAATAATAAAATACTAAAAAAATAACCAGCCTCATTGGGCGACGTCTCGCCCAGCGGGCTGACTCATTCGACCTCGTCGCTAGCTGGCGTAGGCGTCGCCTAGCGACGTCAGCCTTTAAGCCCGTCACTAGGTGAGCCGTCGCCTACAGTGATGAGGCTAAATTCCCATTCCATTTCTTTCCTTTTTTTTTTTCCGATTTCCAATTCAATTTTCAACACTAATAACTCATTGCACACAATTCAGAAAATTACCAACTATATCTCGTTGGAAGATCATGAAACCTCTACAATTCTCAAGAAGATCATAAAATCAATTTCACCCCTAAGGGTGTCAAAATCCTTCAAAGCTACGCCTACTCAAATCCCATTAAAACAGAGCAAGACATTACAAATTCCATAACTCTCAGATGCTTCAGCCAGAAATTACCACATAAATATGATCAATAATTTCACAATATCGTATACAACTTTCATGAACAACCCAAAATCAAATTCCATAACTAACTAGGTCAAACAATTCAACAAAGAATCAGATATCTGAAATCAACCAATCCGACAAGAATTTTCCAATCAGCATAACTCTTAGCACAAATGTCACAAAATTCACTACCTTATATCCCTGAAAAGATAAGATCTCAAACTTCAATTTTTCATGAAGAACTCAATTTCCAATTCAATTTCTAACAATTTCAAAACTGTCATGCAAGTTACTGCCATGATCAGCAATTCCTAACCTAATGAAGGTTCAATGTTTGCAAAATCATAACTCCCAAATCTGACCTCTAAAAATTACAAGCAATATATCACTTTCAAGATAATTCCTTCCTATGCAACTTTACAGAAGATCACTCACACCAATTCAGTTCACATAATTTGCTAAAATTGCTTCCAATCCGCAAGCTCACAAACTCAACACTTAGGCTAGGTTTCATCAAAATGCTCAAAACCAGTCAATAGTAATCAGTTCATATCTCCCAATATACAACTCGAAAATTAGCAAGATCAGTGGAAATGGAAAGCTAACTCAATATGCTACAACTTCCATGAAGACCATTCTCCCTAATTCCATCTCAATTAATTTATAAAAATCAGCAAAGCTCATAGGTTATGGTTTCGGTCACTGTTCACAGGCAATAAAACAGTAATTTTCCATGCCAAATTTCAACCTATTAGAGTTACAATTTGACAACACCTATTTCACACAAAAATGTATCCAACATCCAAAAGTTTAAGTGGGCACAAACCGTGCCTCATTTGCATAACTACACAATAAGTTATGCCCAAAACAGTACAGTAGGTCAAAAACAAATTTTCCAGCTTTACTTCTCCATTCACTTCCTATCATGCCAAGTCCAATTCTACTTCACTAAGCATACCCAATGTACAAGAAATCAGTCCCTAGGTCATGCATACATTCACTAGGAAATACTACCTCAACTTGGCAGCACCAAACACAATCATTTTCATGTAAGAAAAATCATCAAGAATCATCCAAAAGCAAGTTAAACCAAGTTACAACACATCTTTCATGCTAACTTCCTCAAATCATATTCAAACATAACCCAACAATTCAAACTATCATTTTCATAACATTTAACCATCATAACTCATGATTAGTAGTAAACAATAACCCCCCCTTTGGAGGCATCTAATAACCATGATTCATTCAATGCACAATTCAAAGCATAATTAATTAAAGCTTCATGAATTCTTACCTATTTCAAGCTTCCAACCTTCACTTTTCCAATTTATTGCACTAACTCCTCTAATCTACCACACCATATATGTCTTTCATCATCATGGGAAGGCTATGACTTAGTAACAAATCAAAGAACTTTTGAGTGTTTGGAGGAAGGTGAAGAAAGAAGCAAAATCCTATGGTGAGAAAACAAATGGAGAAATGCTTCGGATGAGTGAGCTAACAACTTAATAACTTGTTTCTTTTCTTGCTTCTAACCAAGGTAAACCGATAGATCAAGTGAGAAGCCTTAATGAAGGTATTTGGTGGCTAATTGTTATTGGCCAAAGCTTTAAAGAAAAGTCAAAATAATGATTCTTTAATCCGGATCCAAAAACTAACCCAATCAACTCAAATGACCCTAATTTCAATCCCAAAATAATATACCCAATAATGCAGTGCCATTGGGTAGCAATTTTTCATCGAAAATCAATCGGTTCATTAATTGACGATTTTTCCGATCCGGAATTTCAGAATTTCCCGAATCATTTTTTTGAAAATTACCTAAATTGCCCAAAATTGTAAAACATATGACATCCACTCGCAATAATTTTTAAACACAAAACCACATTTTCCACAAGAAAAACACATTTAGGCCATTTAAGCGATTTTCTTTGGTCCGGAATTTTCTCCGGATAATTCCAGAAAAATTCCATAAATCCCTAAAATGTAAAACACTCTATGGCGACTCCAAATAATTTTTCAAATCCCATTATCACACCAATTTCACAAAAGATCACAATTAGACACTTATGCCGGAAATGTCATGAATGCATGTATGACTATGTGCTGTATAAAACTCACCATTTATAGAGGTCTGCATGACATATGTTCATGCGAAGTTATAATTTAATACTCCTAACCCGTCCCAATTTACTAAAATACCCTTCCCATCTGAGATGAGATATTACAATTCTCCTCCTAATAAAAATTTAAGCCCTCGAAATTTCATATACGATTTATCGAGGAAGGGAGTCTTTTGATTAATACCCTCTGCTTCCCACTGATTTCACTACACGACCAAATTCGTCCATGAACGGAAATCAAAACAATCAATGACTCTTTTCCTTCTCAACTTTCCATGATTACGCATAATTCGTGATCCTAACAATATTTCCAATTCTATCTATGAAACACTTTGTGAATCCAATCATCTTTTAAGTTTTAGCCTAACGCCAATCCATAATTCTATTCACACCACAATCGCATGGAGGCCACTCCTCACGAATTCAATTTTCCTTAACTACACCTTTATTCCAATCTAAGTACCTTTTGGCGAGGCCATACCTTCAAAATATTTCATTTATCGCTTATCAGATGTCGTTATTATCAAAACACAAATCTTATAACCTCAGTGTGAATCAATTCAACTCAATGTCACCATCTTAAATTGCTTAACCTATCACTTTATTGCCCTGATCACATAATAAAGACCCCTTATACACTTTTCGAATGGTGACACCAATATAATGATTGTCATACCACAATCACTTTGCACTATATATCAATCTCATATCCCAATGAAATCCAAAAACACCTGTTGGTTAATCACACATGTCATCGCTCACTTTGATGACTTTACCATCAATTGCTTTTCCACAATACTTTTACTAGAACATAACGCTCGATTATTTCTTATGCTTTCTCGAACCATTTACTTATGATCATTCGATTTCCATTCTAACCTTTCAATTACTCTTCCAATACGCTCTTGCTAGAACATAAAGCTTCAATCATTCCTTATGTTTTCACTAACAATTCCCGTAATGAGTTTCACCCATATTTTTTAATTTGAACTATACCTATCATTTTCCTCAACAATTGGAGTTATCTTCAGTTTCTTTGATACGGTATAAAATTTCTACATCCTCACTTCGGGTTTTGCCAATCCTTTTTGATGCACACCAACTTTGAAATTCCTATAGCTAATAATACTTTCTTTTGCCCATTTTTGTCAGTTCGACTATTAATACTCAATAATACACCAGATTTGATAACCTTATTACCCAAATTTGGATCTTTTGCAATTGAATTTATTTATTTCTTTGTTCAATTCCTTGAATTGCACCATTAGCTTAGTTTGGAGTAATCAGCCACTGAATCCTTTTCAAATCATTCAGATGCATGAAATAACTCAATCGTTATCAATTTGCATATTCATAGACATTTCCAAACTATTTCTGTACGATTTATGTCTCCAAGCTTTTAGGCCACACTCAATATAACAAATTTCAAATCATCAATCATAATACCGCCCATGGAATCATATTTGTCCCAAGGTGCATAAAATCACTTTATCCAATTTCCATAGATCACATCAGAACCTTTACTGGAACACTTCAATATAGATAGTAAATTCTTCAAATGTCTCCTTTATGATCATCAGTCATAACATTCACATGTTTTCCTCAATTATTCTTGTCGATTTGTTAAAATCAGAAAATCTTTGACAATTTCTAAACGCATCCAGCATTCCGTTAGTTCTAATTAATTTCAAATTCCGCCTACACATATCTTTTGAACTTTCGCATTTTATCAATACCTATATCTTAATTAATTCTCCCAATATCCCATGTTCGCATCCTAATTCATCCCTTATTTCACTCTTATGAAACTTGCATGATAACCAATCTCCTCACCTATACCAATGTATCTATTTCTTATGCTTATATCCATTATCCACTGCAACACAATTGAGACATGTTCCTTTTCCGTACCCATAGTTGATTCATGTAACTTGGTAATTATCGAACGTCTCCAATGAGGAACAATTTTCGTATAATTTGTCTCATCATAACATATTCGCACGTATTCCTTACCTTCATTTCTCCACATAACTTAATTTATTCACGATAGATCACTCATTGACTTGAATAAACAATCGTTATATCGATCTCGTGCTTTCAAAACATAATTACACAAAATATACACGAACCTTTAATCCCATCAAATTCGCAATTAATATTTCCTTAATATGCAGTACTTCTCTTACATAATCGTAACCATCTCATTAACATAATGTACACTTTTTTTTGTAGCATAGTTTAGCTCTTACGCTAGAGTCTCTCGCCGGATGTAATACAAATCGGTTACTCTTGATACATCATAAGATAAATCTCGAAGAGCACTTAAACAATTTCTTTTCCTCTACTATCTCGCCATACATCACCATAATCATCACATCCTCTCGACAATATATATCTCTATAGTCCCATCAATTTGCCGTTAATAACTCATACTTGCTAAGAATACCTTAATTGCATTTAATTCTCGATAACCATTCTCTTTTGGTACCAATTCTCGATCATGGGGACCTTACTCTATTCATGTCCCTCATTTTCTTCTCTCAAGCTCATTACCGATGCTAACATCTTTAATCGTATCACTTCTTTCTCAATTGATCATTCCGAGCATTCTCATGCCTTACTCTCACTCATTTTGAACTTGAGCTATCGACATTATAATCTGAGCTACGTAATAGACCACCGATTCGTCCTATATCATATTCACGCAAATTATTCATTTATGCTTAATCATTTCACCCGTGATAGTAATCCCACTATCGATATACACTTACAATGACAATATATATTACGAACTCAAAGAACCTTCCTGTTTACACCGTCCTCGCCGTGAGGATCATATACAATCTCTATTCCTATACTGTTGATCAAGATAAGCACTTTCGTTTCTTATTCTAACTCATAACGATTTTTTTTTTCTTTTTGTCCGACAAGAATTCTGGCTAGCAATTATCCATTAACTCATCAATTGCAGCTTAACATTTTCACTTACCATAGGGCTCCCATAAGCAGGTGTGCATTTACTTAGGCAGATCAATTAAACCCGAAAAACTTTTTCATCTATCAATTTCATTGTCTTACATGTCAATCTTGTCATTCTTGCATTATACCCATATATTTCCACACTCAAATCAAGATCACAGATGTGAAATCATTCTTGATTTTGCACTTAATATATTTTGACTCCAAATCACCAGTCCTTATATATAACTCTCATCACGGTAATCAATCCCAATTGTAACTTTTCTATATCATAGAACACTTTATTTTCATTCACCTTATACACTGGAAATCTTCCCATTATCACAACTCTATTTTTTTTCTCTATTCATTCCCAACTATAATCTTTATTCAAATTCATATTCAAGGATATACCCAATCTAACTCCAATATTGTACCTCACAATATACCGTCAATACCAAAGACACTAAAATTTAAATCGTCATACGATCGAACCATACACTCTTTCCTATTTTGCGATATCCATTTCTTCCTTTTATCACACTCTAACACATTATCCTTTTTCTCACTTTTTTCTAACCGCTTAAACGACTGAGACATATTTATGCATCGACTCACATACTACACTGGGATCGGTTGTCACCGTCTGTAGTGACATGACTTAAATGCATATAACTTGCCACATATTTTTTTTTGAGAAAGCCCATATAAGATTGTACTTACTGGCTCGATATTAAATGTAGCACCCACTCGGACGAGACCGAACCCGATATCCATGGTGATATCTCGAGCCGTGACCATGAGGGTGGCGACTAGAACATTCATTACCTTATTAACAAAAATCGTATGACATTTTCTTTTCTTTCAAAAACATTAGAGTCGCAAAACAATCATTGACTTGGCCCAATTATAACAAAACACTTTCAAATATAAAACCATTTCACCGATAAAACAATTTCAATCATTATTAGCACTCATTAGTGCTTTCGGTCCTCTATACAATTACATGTAAACAATTGGGCCTACTAAATACCAAATTAATACACTAATGCAGAATCGGACGACGATCGATCCCGATACTCGACATCTTGCTGTTAGAAGAGACGTACTCCGTGTGTCCAACGGGTACTCTCCATTTCTGAAAAATAGATGCAATGTTGGGTGAGTTTGCGAACTCGGTGAGAAACCATCATCGATGGTTCACCCAACTCATGCATATCCACACAATCACACAATATTGTATATATATCATAAACAAGAAATCACAGGCATTCAATTTCACATTTTATAAGGCAATAAACCTTTCACACAATTCACATTAAACATTCATTTATGCATGTGCATGTGACTCTTTCATTTTCTTTCGTTGTTGTGACCGTGCTTTGAGCTCATATCGTTGAGCCATTGACTCACGAAATATTGGGCTTAAAGCCTCGGCGTTGGGCATAGTACGATCATCGAGCCGAGGCTCGAATACGTTAGGCACGAGGCCCGTGCGTTGAGCTTAAAGCTCAAATCGGTGGCTACACCGGTCACAACCGCCATTATCGATCATTTACTATGCATGAATGCACATGTCATTTCAATTTCCAATTATCGCATTTCTATTTCCAATTCAATTAATTACTATTTCGATCATTTTCCAATGTCCTCGGACTTTTAGTCCCAGATTTCATTCCCATGCATTTACCTTCGTTTCACTACCACATTTACAATCCAATTTACTAATGCATTCTCACGCACTTATTCTCATTTGCACTTGATATCATAATCCAATATTTGAACACCCACGGTCGAAATCAATCAAATCAATCAATCACATATATCCATCCTTGCTTCCTCATGGCAATCAATGCATATAATTAATAAACACATAAGGTTGAGAAACCAACTAGGTTACTCACCTATTACTTCGAGCTAATGCTTGGAAGTTTACCGCCGTCGATTGGACGACGCCCACTTGGGCCTCTATAAGAGCGAGAGAAAGAACGAGTCACTACAGATGCAATTTGTGCACATGTAGGTGAAATATGCATGTTCATGAATTTTCCAGCCCTAAATCCAAATTTCCCATAACAAAATCCGTCTAAAATTAGAAACCTATTGGCCGACGATTAGTAATTCGGACCTCTATAGGTCCCCAATTAAACAAAACAGTGATTAAAGGCTCCGTTACCCGAGGCCACGTCAATTTCTCATCCAAAAATTCCCAATTTCTCAAAAAATGAAATTAAATGTTCTACGAATCCGATGCCTCAAGAATCAGGTCAATCGGACGTCGGACGGAAAAGAAATTGACAAAAGAAGCATGAAATCACAAATTACCAATTAACAAATAAAAATAATAATAATAAAATACTAAAAAATAACCAGCCTCATTGGGCGTCTCGCCCTGGGCTGACTCATTCGACCTCGTCGCTAGAGGCGTAGGCGTAAGCCCTAGCGACGTCGCCTTTAAGCCCGTCTACTAGGTGAGCCGTCAATACTAGTGATCGGGCTAAATTCCCATTCCCATTTCCTTTCCTCTTTTTTTCCTGATTTCCAATCCAATTTTCAACACCAATAACTCATTGCACACAATTCAGAAAATTACTAACTATATCTCGTTGGAAAGATCATGAAACCCTCTACAATTCTTAAGAAGATCATAAAAATCAATTTCACCCCTAAGGGTGTCAAAAATCCCTTCAAAGCTACTGCCTACTCAAATCCCATTAAAACAGAACAGTACATTACAAATTCCATAACTCTCAGATGCTTCAGCCAGAAATTACCACATAAATATGATCAATAAGTTCACAATATCTTATACAACTTTCATGAACAACCCAAAATCAAATTCCATAACTAACTAGGTCAAACAATTCAACAAAGAATCTGTATACTGAAATCAACCAATCTGGACAGTAATTTTCCAATCAGCATAACTCTTAGCACAAATGTCACAAAATTCACTACCTTATATCCCTGAAAAGATGAGATCTCAAAATTCAATTTTCATGAAGAACTCAATTTCCAATTCAATTTCTAACAATTTCAAAACTGTCATACAAGTTACTGCCATGATCAGCAATTCCTAACCTAATGCAGGTTCAATGTTTGCAAAATCATAACTCCCAAATATGACCTCTAAAAATTACAAGCAATATATCACTTTCAATATAATTCCTTCCTCTGCAACTTTGCAGAAGATCACTCACACCAATTCAGTTCACATAATTTGCTAAAATTGCTTCCAATCCGCAAGCTCACAAACTCAACACTTAGGCTAGGTTTCATCAAAATGCTCAAAACCAGTCAATAGTAATCAGTTCATATCTCCCAATATACAACTCGAAAATTAGCAAGATCAGTGGAAATGGAAAGCTAACTCAATATGCTACAACTTCCATGAAGACCATTCTCCCTAATTCCATCTCAATTAATTTATAAAAATCAGCAAAGCTCATAGGTTATGGTTTCGGTTACTGTTCACAGGCAATAAAACAGTAACTTTCCATGCCAAATTTCAACCTATTAGAGTTACAATTTGACAACACCTATTTCACACAAAAATGTAGCCAACATCCCAAAGTTTAAGTGGGAACAAACCGTGCCTCATTTTCATAACTGCACAATAAGTTATGCCCAAAACAGTACAGTAGGTCAAAAACAAATTTTCCAGCTTTACTTCTCCATTCACTTCCTATCATGCCAAGTCCAATTCTACTTCACTAAGCATACCCAATGTACAAGAAATCAGTCCCTAGGTCACGCATACATTCACTAGGAAATACTACCTCAACTTGGCAGCACCAAACACAATCATTTTCATGTAAGAAAAATCATCAAGAATCATCCAAAAGCAAGTTAAACCAAGTTACAACACATCTTTCATGCTAACTTCCTCAAATCATATTCAAACATAACCCAACAATTCAAACTATCATTTTCATAACATTTAACCATCATAACTCATGATTAGTAGTAAACAATAACCCCCCCTTTGGAGGCATCTAATAACCATGATTCATTCAATGCACAATTCAAAGCATAATTAATTAAAGCTTCTTGAATTCTTACCTATTTCAAGCTTCCAACCTTCACTTTTCCAATTTATTGCACTAACTCCTCTAATCTACCACACCATATATGTCTTTCATCATCATGGGAAGGCTATGGCTTAGTAACAAATCAAAGAACTTTTGAGTGTTTGGAGGAAGGTGAAGAAAGAAGCAAAATCCGATAGTGAGAAAACAAATGGAGAAATGCTTCGGATGAGTGAGCTAACAACTTAATAACTTGTTTCTTTTCTTGCTTCTAACCAAGGTAAACCGATAGGATCAAGTGAGAAGCCTTAATGAAGGTATTTGGTGGCTAATTGTTATTGGCCAAAGCTTTAAAAGAAAAGTCAAAATAATGATTCTTTAATCCAGATCCAAAAACTAACCCAATCAACTCAAATGACCCTAATTTCAATCCCAAAATAATATACCCAATAGTACAGATTGCCATTGGGTAGCAATTTTCGTTACCAAAAATCGTAGGTTCATTAATTGGCGATTTTCCGGTCCGAAATTTCGTGAATTTTCGAATCATTTTTTGAAAATTACCTAAATTGCCCAAAATTGTAAAACATATGAGTCCACTCCCAATAATTTTTAAACACGAAAACCACATTTTCCACAACAAAAACACATTTAGGCCATTTACCTACGATTTTGCGGGCCGAGAATTTTCTCCGGATAATTCGAAAAATTTTCATAAATCCTAAAATGTAAAACACTCTATGGCGCACTCAAATAATTTTTCAAATCCCATTATCACACCAATTTCACAAAAGATCACAATTAGATACTTATCGGAAATGTCATGAATGCATGTATGACTATAAGCTGTATAAAACTCACCATTTATAGAGGCTGCATGACATATGTTCATGCCGAGTTATAATTTAATACTCCTAACCCGTCCCAATTTACTAAAATACCCTTCCCATCGGAGATGGGATATTACAGTTGAGGTCTCACGAGGTGAATTATCCAGTGCATGATTTGGAGTTAGCAGCAGTGGTTTTTACCCTGAAAACTGGAGACACTACTTGTATGGTGAGACGTTCCAGATTTTCACTGATCATAAGAGTTTGAGGTATTTGCTGAGTCAGCGAGAGTTGAATCTGAGGCAGAGGAGATAGATAGAGTTGCTTAAGGATTGTGACTGCAAGATTGAGTATCACCCAGGGAAGGCCAATGTGGTGGCAGATGCATTGAGTAGGAGATCTCATATCAGTGCAGCTCAGATTCAGATTGGGAGATTGCCTAGCTTGATTCAGTTGAGAGCTCTGAATGTGCAGATGGATTTGGTTCAAGATGGAGCTCTGATTGCTACTCTGAGGCTTAGGCCGATGTTGCATGACAGGATTAGGAGAGTTCAGGACCAGGATCCTGTGTTGGTGAGGCTGATGGATAGAGTGAGATCTGATCAGGATTCAGATTTTGAGTTGAGAGATGGGACTCTTTGGATGGGTCGGAGATTATGTGTTCCAGATGTGGATGATTTGAGGCGTGAGATTATAGGAGAGGCGGATGTGGCCACTTATGCTATGCATCCTGGTACTACCAAGATGTATAACACTCTTAAGTTGCATTTCTGATGGCCTGGCATGAAGAGGCAGGTGGCAGAGTTCGTTTCTCGATGTCTGACGTGCGGCGAGTTAAGGCCGACACTGTGCTCGAGAGGGAAATTGGATTCGTTGCCCATTCCGGAGTAGAAATGGGAGCGAATCACGATGGATTTTATTATGGGGTTGCCTGGGGCGTCGAAAGATGATGCGATCTGGGTCATAGTGGACGGTTGATTCAATCGGCCACTTCGCAAAGGAGAGAGAACAATACTTTGGATCAATTGACCTGAAGTATGTGGCGTAGATTGTGAGGCTGATAGGGTCCCAAAGGTGTCTCATCTCGAGCATGGGATCCTAGGTTTACTTCGAGATTTCGGAGGAGTTTGCGATGCTATGGGTACTAGGTTGAACTTGAAGACGAGATTTCATCCTCGCATGATGGACAGTGAGAGAACGATTAAGACTGTTGAGGATATGTTGCGATCTTGTGTATTGGAGTTCCGAGTGCATAGGATCGATATTTGGCTCGGTTGAGTTTGCTTATAATAATCGCATGCAGAGCTGAGATTAGGATGGCACCGATGAGGCGTTGTATGGGAGGCGGTGTAGATCGCCTCTTTATTGGGATGAAGGGTATGAGGATGCTTGAGGGTCCCGAGCTGATTCAGGACACTGTTGATAAGGTAAAACTGATTCGGAGTCGCATTAAGGCAGCTCAGGATAGACAGAAGAGTTATGTGGATCAACATCGAAAAGAGATAGAGTATGATGTAGGAGATAGGGTTTTCCTCCGAGTGTCACCTTGGAGAGGAGTTTTAAGATTTGGTAGGAAGGGCAAGTTGAGCCCTCGGTATATTGGTCCTTATGAGATCCTCGAAAGGATTGGACCATTGGCGTATAGATTGGCTCTGCCGAGTGAGATGTCCCAGTTGCATGACGTGTTTCATGTGAGTATGTTACGGAGATATCGATCGGATCCGACGCATGTGATACCGGCTCAGGAGATTGAGGTGGCGAGTAATCTGAGTTATGTAGAGGAGCCAATTCAGATTGTAGGGTCTCGGATCAAGCAGTTGAGGAGCAGGGTGATTCCATTGGTGAAAGTCCTATGGAAGAACCACTCCACTGAGGAGGCGACTTGGGAGACTGAGGAGCACATGAGGAGGCAGTAGCCTCATCTGTTTGATCAGTCAGGTAAGAAATTTCAGGACAAAATTTTTATTAGAAAGGGAGAATTCTAACATCCCGTTATCGATGTGATGGGCATATTAGTAATTCGGATGGATTAGGATTGAGTGCATTCATAATTTGAAATTGGCGCATGCATTTTAGCCTCTATATTTCGTAATAAATGATTATTGTTGACAAGCATATGTATGTACATACATGTATGACATATTCCTAAGATGATTGTATAAATTGGAGATTCTGTAATTTTGTATAGGTTGTGCTTTGATTAGTGAATTGAAGTGAAAATTGAATGCTATAGGTTTAGAAAATGGAATTGGAGTGTATGATTATGTATTTCCTATTTTTAAGGATTTATATAAATTTTTCCGAATTTTCGAGTAATAGAGTGCAGACCGGAAAATGATGAATGATAGATTAATTGGATTTCCGGTTTCGAAATTGACTGACCAATGGCAATGGAGAATTAGAATTTTGATTTTTGGAATTAGGGTTTAGAGCCATTGGAAATTTGGGAGTAAGTAGAGTAAGAAATTTGATTTAGGTTGTTTGTTGTGGTCTTGTGGCAATTGGAGTTTGCCAAACAAGCCTTAGACTTTTAAATTGTTTTGGGTATAAAACCCTTCTCCCTTTGAATTTGCTCCCACGATGTTTGCCGTCTTGGAAAGACCTTTGCTTTTCTTCTTCTTCTCCTCCATCGTGGATCTCTACCTTTACTCTTTGTTTCCATTTTTCTTGTTCAAATTACTTCCTTCTCTATCTAAAACCTTTTTCCCTTTAGCTTGTGTTGGAGAAGTTATTGATGAGTTTGATTTTGGTGATTCTCGTGGGTGTGTGAGAGTTTGAAGGGTTGGAGCTTTTGAAGATTTTAAGGTTTAAACAAGTAAGTTCCTACTCTTCTTGCTTTAGATAGTTTGCTTTATGGATTAATGGGATTGTATTGATGATTGATTAGTGTATTTGATGAATTGAAAATGTTTAGGTTCGGATGATGAGTTTTCTTACTTTTGTTTTGGTAATTAAGAGATAATTGATTTTCGATGGAATTGAGGTTAGAGATGAGTTGTGTTTAGTGTATTGAGTTGTTTTGGAGTGTTTATAAAGAGAAAAGATGGATTGAAAGTTGACAGAACTGAGAAATCTGGGTTTCGGGCGTTTTCTGGGTTTGTACGTCGCGACGTGTGATGAACACGCCACGGCGAGCAAATTCCATCCATGACGCCTTGGCCGAAAGAAGCACGGGCGCGATGCGTCGCAAGCGAAATGAGGGTCTCGCCATGAAGCGATCTTCATACGATACACCCATTTTCTGAAATTGAAGTTGATTGTTTTAATTGATGGTTTTGAGGTTTTATTCCTAATGAATTGGTTATGGAGTGATTAAATTTAGAGACTAAAATTGTGAATTTATAAGAATAGAATTTCTAAATTTATTTCGAAAGTTCTCGAAATCGGATGGTAATTGAATAGTGGATGTGATTTTTAAATTGGAGTGTGATTTTAGAGAGCTCGGACATTAGTTAAGTGAATTATAGAATCTAGGAATTGCTATTTTAGAGAGATAAAGAGTTGAAGTGGAAAGATCGGGAATGTCATAAGCATGTATAGTACATAATTCAATCGCTGCATGTGCATTATCGATTTGAAATTGTGCAATTAGTAATGTTTGTATATTCTGATTGTTTTAGAGGCTCAAGTGGAGCGTCGATCTACCGACGTAGCTGAGACTTCCCAGCAATAGCTCGGAAGTTAGAGGTGAGTAATCTAGTTAGTTTCTCAACCTTTATGTGTTAAATTTTATGCACTTATGCCATGTGGAGTTAAGGAAGGATTTGTGTGTTTGCTTTTGATTGACTTCAGACCATAGGTGTTCGAAATATTTGGAACTTGATATAGATGTTTCAATTGTGGTACATGGCAATAAATTGATTTTAATGCGATATGAGACATGTGCATTCATGCATAAAGGCATGATCAGATAATGATAGTTGTGGCCGAAAGCGAAGCGATTTTGAGCTTTAAGCTCAACGCATCAGGGCCTCGAGCCCAATGTAATTTTTAGAGCCACAGGTTCAACGTATCAGGGCTTCAAGCCCACCGTAATTAGGTGCACGGTCACAACAACGTAACAAAATAGAAAGTGTCACATGTGCATTATATATGTGAATAATAAATTGTGAACCGTATGAAAGGTGAAATGCCTTATATTGTGAGATGATGATGCATGTGGTATTTTCGAATATGTTATTGTGTGGTATTATGTGAAATTTTGGTGAACTGTTTGTTTATGCATGAGTTGGGTGGACCATCGATGATGGTTTCTCGCTGAGTTCACAAACTCACCCAACATTGCAAATATTTTTCAGGACAGTGATTGTAGACTCCTAGCTCCAGTTAGCGAGAGACTTTCCTGCCTTGTTGAGCGCGTTGGCAAGAGAAGTATGGCTCACAGGTCGGTTAGCTGGGATGGTTTTTGGGGATGACTTAGCTGGTTTTGTATCAGTTCCTTTTTGGAATATGTGTATAGATTGTGGAATTGATAAGCTTGTAAATTGTGTTTTGAGGTTATGAAATGGAATCTTTCAGTTTTAAAAATCTAGTGATTTTGATATTACAGTTTTATTATATTGATGCCATATGGATTATAGAATTGATCGTTCATAGTGCACCCTCATTGTGGGTTATGTATCGGAACGACCCACCATGGCGTTCGGTCGTTACTGATGAGGGTGCTACATCTTATCTTCCCCACTTGATCATAAACACCCAATATAATCCATCTCACACACCTAAAATATAATACAACATAAACATTCATCCCTAACTTTTACTACACTCACTTTCCCAAATTCATGTCAAGATTTAGGACTCTTAAAGACAAAATTAAAAGTCATTGTCTTCCCAAGAAATGTAGCCAAACACCTCTAGTTTAAACGAAACTAAAAATCATCTCAATTGCACAACTATAGAAAGAGTTATGGATAATATATTGAAGCATACTCAAAGCAAATTTTCAAATTTTCAAACTCTTCTTCTACCTAGTTTATCTCTTCGATTACATTTCCTCATCATTACCTACTCAATTCACTCAATAGATCAACCACAACTAATTCAAGACCTATACTTGGACATTAACCCAAAACATAGCATCAACATGCACTCATTCATCATAATTTTCTACACTCTCCCTCACTCCATCATATGCAACATCTAACTTCCAAAACATCTCTAAAACACATTATACATCAATAATGAATGATCACAATTACAAAACATGACATTTACAAAGTTATTGCCTTATCCATGTCACCCACACACACACACAAAATCAAGTCATCAATCCTACATTTCTCATCCTTCTAGTTTCATTTTACCAATACCCATAACATTAAAAGTATACTTACTTGGTTTCACTTCAGCTTCTTCAAAAACAACACTAGCCCTAGCTCCTAAGCATCACTTATTCATCATCTTGAAGGAGTAAAAACTAGGTTTTCCTTGTGGCAAATTGAAGAAATAACAAGATGGAAGTAGCAATTGATAAATGGGAACAAGGTGAAATGTTCGTGAGGTTGGACGAGAATGAAGAAAAATGAAAATGGATGAGAAGGAGGGAGCAAGTCACAAAGAAGGAGACGCAAACATGACAAAAATACTCACTTGGCCTTCAAATTTTAAAAGCATTGTGGAAGACTACTAAAAAGGTTGGGTTTTATTAATAAAATAATGGTTTAAGACATGGTTAGGCAAGTGACACTTGTCACTTGCCACATGTCTCATTTTTAAGGCATTCACTTGGTTTCTTTCCAACTAAATGTCAATTTCTACTCCAATTTTTTCCCAAATTTTCAATGGCATTTGTTACTAATTCCTAAATTCATATAGAAAAATTTCTATTGCCATTGGACAATAATTTCTACTACCATTAAATAATTGTTTTGTCACTAGGCATTTTTCCTAGTCCAAAATTTTTCCCAAATTTCAGAAATTTTTCCTAAAACTCTTCAAAATTTCTAAATCAACCATTTCACTTTCCAAATCAATTTTTTCAACACATACAACCCAAAATTCTCAATAACAATCACATTTATAAACAATTTTACCCGGAATTATTCATGAATGCATGTACACTTATTTTCATGTGCAGATAAATTCACTATTCATGTATATGTGTATGACATATTATGCAAGAGCAATAAAAATACATTTCTAATCTCTCATTAATATTTCATGTACCATATTTTAGGGTTCTAACCCTCAATCTTAGAACGGGATGTTACACCTATGGTAGTGTAATCTCTTAGAGGAGGCTTTGAGCGAAACACAACCCTTATACACTTGAGCGACATGAGTGAATATCGTGAGGAAAGTTCAGTTTAATTTTGTGCTTGTTTTTTATCAAAGACATCTAGCTTTTATTTTGTTTATGTGCATTGATGAAAAGATTATGATATATGTAGTAGCTTGATACTTGAGTTTGTTGAATTTTAAGGGATTGCAAACACTTCATTTTTGTTGAATTCTAGGTACATAATAAATTTCGGACCTTTAAAAGCCTAAAGTAAGAAAAACTCTCAAAATAAGCAAGGAGGACATTGAATACATAAAAAAAAAACAAAAGAAGTTAGCTTGCGGTGGAGAGAGTGGTGTGCGTGAATAAGGAGGATATCTAGGAGACATTTCAACTCAAAGAAGGGAAAAGAAAACAGCTGCGCAAGAGTGGAAAAAAAGACATGTGCGTGAAAGGTGACAAAAAGTCTCCTAAAATCAAGTAGAAAGCAGTTGTGGACAACAAGAAAAATAAGGTTGGAGACGTGAAAAGGAACAACGTGAGTATGTGTGGTGAAGGGTTGGCGGCAGCGTGAAAAAAAGAATAAAAGTCTGGGGCATGGTCGGCGAACAAGAAGGGAGACATTAGGCATGCATGCATAGGCTAAAGACAAAAAAAAAGCAAGAGAAGAGTTGTAGTGTTGTGATATTTTGAAAGTGGACAACCAATCTTATTCGACACGTGAGGGAAATAAAAAGAGAAGCAGTTGCAACGTGAGTGTAGAGGTGTTCGGTGGGATCAAAAGACCAAAGACCTCCATTAAAAATCATCTACATAAGCAAAGAGGAGGCAATGTGTGTGTTAGACAAGGCGACATTAATAGAGGAGCATCAGGTGGCGTGAATGAAGGAGCTATGTGGAGACAAAAAAATTAAATAAAAGGTGGCAAGCAACGTATGAAGCAGTTGCGTAGAGAAAAGAATGAAATAAAGGAGCTCTTAATGGAGTTAAACTAACGTTGCAGCCCTCACTTAAACTATTACACTCCACTCACATTGCACTATTATTAAACAAATCCTCCACTTACAACGTTGCATGACATCTTGCTGTTGGTGTGAAGATAACGAAGTAGCATGAACTTGAGCTGGTGGTGGCATATAGGAGACGTTGACAGCTGGTGCATGAACAAAGATTATGCGTGAGTTGAAGGAGTAGAACAACATTGCAGCTGGTTGCGTTAACAAGTTGAAGCAGCTAGGACCAACGGAGACAGAAAAATAAAGCATCAGGTGGCAAGCAACGAAGGAAGGAGCTGGTGGAGAAAGAAAAGGTTGAAAGAAATGTTGAGGCTGGTGGTTGGAGAGGAAAGGAAAGTTGAGCTGGTGGAGGAAAAAGTGAGCTGGTGGAGATTAATTGTGTTGAAACTAGTGGCGCGAGAAAATACAACTGCAAAAAAGGGGATGCTTTTAATTTTTTATTTCTTATTTATTTTAATTGTGTGGATTTAATCAATGCAACCATATACTATGACCATAATTTATGTTACATTGATGAAGATGTGTGAGTAAATTTTTCTTTTCGATTAAGGTTAAGATTGATATTGGATTAGGATAATTTTTATGATATTGATTTTTCTTGATTGAATACATATTTAGTCCTAATTTAGCTTGATCACCTAGATTAAAACCTTAGATAATTGAATTCCATAACCAATGGGATTTAATTTGTCGGAAAATTAATCAAGCGACATACTTGAGACTAAAGTGTAGATCAATCTTAGGATCTTGTGTGAAGATATCTAAGATTAACGAACTTAATTTTAGACTTCTTGTATTTAACGTCTTTTATTCCAAATTATTTATGAACTAAGTGGGTGATTTGGATTTAGAAGAGAAGGGAACACTCATGAACATTGGGTTCGACTTGTTTAAGTGAAGTATTTCCTAAATCAATCCACCGTTATAATTTTATTTTTAATGTCCAATCCAAATGAAATCTAATACCTTAACCGATTTTATCATTTGATTAAATCTAGTCGTTTTAATTCATACCTTGCATTTTTCATATTTCCTTGATTTGCTTACTTTAATTTATTTTACTTTAAAATCAATCAATTCTTAATCGTTCGAGTAATTTTTCATCGTTTAATTTAATTATCTTGCATGTTGGATTTCCCTTGGGTACGATATCCAGTTTTTACTGTTTTATATTACTTGTTGACGGGGTGCGCTTGCCTCTAATTGGTCTAGATAGAATTCAATTGTTTTGTTTAGATCGCAACAGTAGGCAATCCACATCAAATGAGAAAGTCCTCCAGCTTGAGAGCATAATGGAGAGGCTAGCAACTTAGTTGCAATAGTCGATGGAGTACATAACCCAACTTCGTAATGAGATGGATCAATTTTAGGGGAGGGACAATACCTCATTGCAACAGTCAGAGCATCCGCGTTCACCACCTACATAGCTTAGATGAATAAGTGAATGTATTTGATGTTTTGCTACTTTTAAGTTTTTGTATAAATTCTTAATTTACGCTTATTTTCAAGATACTTATTAATGTAAGTTTTATTTTTATTATATTAACAATTAGGATAATGTTTACTTTATATTTATCAACCAATGTTGTATTATTTACACAAATTAAATATACAAAAATCATAAGATTATGAACATAAAACTCAAGTAGGAAGTGAGAAATAATAGTAGAACTTTATCGAGCTAAATTGTCGACAAAAAACAATATTATATCACTAATTGGCTATAGAATGATACCTTCCATCGGTAATGTACTTATGGAATACATTATTCCATTGCTAATTAGAGATGGAATAAATAAATCCGTCCGTAAGTTACCGACGGAATATATCATTCCGTCGGTAAAAATTTAGCAACGATTCACGTTTTCGTTGGTAAATTTTGTGACAGATTAGTAAATGCCTGTCAATAACTTTAGTGATGGATATACGATTTACCGTTGAGAAATTCACGAATAGAATATTGAAATTCCATTCGCAAAGTAGCAACAAAATACTGTAAATCTGTCGATAAATTTGGTTTAACTTACCGATGGAAATCCAAAACTCCGTCACTAATGTTATCAACAGTTTCACAAACTTCCGTCACTAAATTTACCAACATTTGTTTCTCTGACGTTTGTTTTCGCCACTAATTTCCATCACAAAAATCTATTTTTCTTATAATGGTCATGAAGAGAAAGATTGCTGACATAAAGAGAAGTGTTAATGTTTTAGGTATAAAGGATTTGGACTTTTGAAAAAGAATTGTAAGTTTAACAACAAAAAACAAGCAAATACAATGAAAGTTATTGAAGAAGACAACTTCTTCTAGTTGATGAAAAGTGCACCAATATATATCATAGAGAGAAGTACTCTATGAAGATAAATGATGAGAGAAGTGTTAATATTAAAGAATAAGAGAAATATTTCAAAAAAAAAAGAATTGCGGAGGCGTGTTCCATGCCTGTGAAATTTTTAATAATTTTAAATTAAGAAAGAATATTGAAATTAATTCTAAATTGTAGGGCAATCAAAAATTTCTTTTGAATAGATCTTTAATTTGTTTTAATTTTATCTTATAAGCCAAATTTATTGGTTGGAATCTCTATCTAAGTTTTTGTATTCTATCTGTATAAGACAACCAAATTCATTATTCACATGATATAATAAACTCCAATGTTATGTATTCTTTTATCTTATCTTATCTTACACAGTTTTTATTTATTTATATATATATATATAACTTCAACGGCAAGAACTTGGTGGCCTTGTCAAGTATAGTACTTATTTAGTCAGTGGCACTGACACGAGTTTATGATGATATTTCAGAGAAGTTAAAGGAGGTGGTGACTGGCAAATTATTGTAGGGGCCAGTTCGATCCCATGGCCACAACAGATATTTGTTCAGCTGAAAGTGCTCTGTGTCTAGGTTACCAATCTTATGGTGCTCCTACGTTCTGTTTTAATCATCACGTAGGCAAATAAATACGTCATATCATGTTCGTTATCATGAAGTTTCCTGCAATTGTGTGCCCGTCAATAATCTCTTCTTGACTTAAGCAATTTCATCCAACCCTTTTAACTTGTTCTATATTGCAGATGATTCGATCGTTACTGAGATATCCCCAAAATGTTCTACAGATATTTTATAATAATTGTTAATATTCTAAATATATACATTTATATTTTCAATAATTTTTTTTAATCTTCTATTTGGGTACTCGATAATTTAATCATTGTATATGTATATAAGTTGAATTGTTTTTCTCCGTAAAAATTAATATTGGAGGTTTTTCTCAACCTAAATCATTGGCCTTGCAAGAAGAACATTCCCTTCTATAAAGAAATGAACGACCATCACCGAGTTTAGAAGGAGCGACTTTTACGGCAAGAGCTGATCACAGAGGGTCGGAAAATACTTGCACAACTAGCAGGCAACCTTCAAAAAATCAAACAAAGGATGCCAGGATTGCAATAAACAAGGGCATCTCAAGGAAGAGTGCATTTAGATAATAGGTTATTTAACAAACTGGAGAAGCAATCAATAAAATAGAGGCAACATAGCAACAATATTGACTGCTGACATCAAGAAAATCAACGGGCTCTTAGGTTGGCAACAGATCAATGCACCAAATCGATGCGTATTCTTGAACAAATAAGCAATACTGCATCAAATTATGGTAATGAGTTAATTTTACAGGTAATTCTATTTTGTTGCGTAATTCATGGACAGGGGGTAATGGTGCCTCCGACAGCATATTTAAAAATATAAATACTTGATGATGTCAAGTCAGTTTCTTCATATCCAAATGTTCTCTGACCACCCTGTATTCCATATTGGTAATACCCACAACACCAAACCTCAAATTAAAGAATGTCATTTGTGTGCCCGATTTCCAATATAATCTTCTCTTTATTGCTAAAGCTATAGGAGAATTAAATTGTTCAACGACCTCTTCCTTTAATTTTTGCATCTTGTGGGACCTATATACGAGGGGGTTGATTAGCGTGTGTAGACTTCGCGATGGAGTTTATCAATTAGACAGACTTGGATAATAAGTCACAATGTTATTTGGTTGGGTCGGTCGTATTAGGTCCAAATTTACTCAAAATGACTTGTGGATCGATCGATTCTCGCAGCGACTGATTCACTATTGATTATCTTGGCCAGCTCGATCCACGATCCACGACCCACTCGCGGTGGAAGTCTCAAAATGCATCGTAAAGACTTAAACCTAAAGACCTATTCCATATATAAGGTATAACTTACCATGATCTGAGTGCGATATTAGAACCCCGATTTTCTGCATTTTATATTGACAAAAACCCTTATAAAAGACTAGCTTGGCGGAGGGCGTGGGATACCATTATCGGCGTGCCTTGTGTTATTTTGCGGGAACTCTTGTTAGAGGCGGTCGAGTTCATGGATCCAAACGACGTCTGACCTCGCATGAAATCGGTGAACCAATTGGCGCGCACCGCGTGGGAGGCACCACGCCGAACACACAGATCGTCAAAGAAAGCTGAGATCGGTCGGTAGCGTGATCACCGATATAGCCAGACCGACGGCTTCTGACGGATAAGTTTGCGATTACGCCACTCTGCCGCTAACAGACTATGATTCCGCGACACAATCTTCGCTTGAATGATCGACCACAACCTCAAAACCCAGATCGAAGAGCAGGCGTAGCGCGGAGGACAATCTTGAGACCAATATGCATCCGAATCTCAAAGCCACACCGGATGTAAATCCTCCTACGCTGTGCATACTCTCTCCCGAAACGGATCGAGGCGGTGATCATTGATTAGTCATATTTTACGATCTCAAGTCGGCCTGGCGGCCATCCGACGGCAGATTGGTATGATGACCGATCGCCATCTCTGAAAACCCTAGAAAAATCGTGGACGATCGGATCAATGGGGCCATGAGTTTCCGCTCGGATCGTCCAACAGCTCAATATAGCTCTCACTTCACCCGTGATCTTGGATAGCCTCCCGGCGGTCGGCACCAAAATACCGACGCCTGAAAAGTACACCGAAAGACCGATCCCTAGACTATTTGCGGCACTTCCGAATAATGATGAACTTACATTGCATCCGGCGCCATTCAATGTAAAGCATTTTGTACCGCTTTCGAAGGAGCTCGGCGATGGTTCAACAGTTTACCTGAAATGCATCACTTGTTTTGAAGACTTTAAATCGCTATTTCTCAATCAGTTCGC
Source organism: Erythroxylum novogranatense (assembly GCA_029891385.1). Classification (NCBI taxonomy): domain Eukaryota; kingdom Viridiplantae; phylum Streptophyta; class Magnoliopsida; order Malpighiales; family Erythroxylaceae; genus Erythroxylum; species Erythroxylum novogranatense. The sequence goes on along the minus strand of CM057225.1, from coordinate 7,812,620 downwards.
CACAAGTAAACCACGCGAAGATCGAAGTGATGGATTGACCTGAGGAAGGAATGAAAGTTTACGGAGTTCATCACTCGGTTCAACAACGGTCTGTCGAAGTCCCTCACTCACCGCTTTCATCCATGTTGGGCGCACTTATGAAAGCAACAGGGATGAGGAGTTCAAAAGTCATTGGCCCTCGATCAGCCCTGATCTATCCAGGAAATAAGAAATAGAGGCGGATAAGTATATCCAGTTCGAAGAAGTGTTGAAAAATACGAAGCGTAGGGTGGATGATCATTTGCCAAACGACAGAGCAGATGGTTCACACTGGCGGCGAATGGTCGAGTTGAGTGGAAAGCCGGCCGTCGGCAGGGGACATCGACGAGAACTCTTCACCACCTTTCGATAGGCGATATCTGCGGAATCTTGGCGGCCATGAGAGTGGATGAGGAACCCCTCCGAGAACCCAATAAGTTGAAAACTTCCTCCAAGAATAGGGACCCGGATTTATATTGCCGTTTCTACAAAGACATCGGTCATGACACGGAAGATTGCTGGCACTTGAAAAGAGAAATTGAATTCCTTATCCAAAGGGGAAGGCTGGGTTGATTTTTTAAGCACGGAAAAAATGCCGATCGAGATAATGAGCATAAGATCGGTCGGCCCGACAATTGGCGACAGCCTTGGAGGCGAAACGATAGGAATCATGGAGGGAGGCAGAATGCGAACACTGACGATCAACGAGAAGCGAGAGGACAATCCAGGGCAAGAGGCAACAGGAACACTGGACAACAAGATGACCGACCGGTTAGGGTCATTAACATGATTTTTGGTGGAAATTCAACAGGGGGTACACTGTTAAAGGAAGAAAGAGGTATGCCAGGCAGGTTGGCGAAGACTTGTCGGCCAAAAGAAAGAGGCAAAACGGTGGGATGATATCGTTCGACGAATCTGACCTTGAAGGTGTTAGTTGTCCTCATGATGACGCGCTCGTAGTAAATCTGAACATAGACGGCAACAAAGTGAAGCGAGTAATGATTGATACGGACAGCTCGATCGACCTATTGTATTATGACGCCTTGGCGGATGGAATACTAGAGGATCGACCTCGCCTATAGAAGGACCTATCGAAGTGGTAAGCGAGCATCACCACCCATTTGCCCGAGTCTGTTGAAAGTGAAATTCGGACAAAAGCCGTGTCGGATAGAGAAGGACGTTGAGTTCCTGGTTGTGAAGTTTCAAGGGGCGTACAATGCGATAATCGGACGAGCCACTCAAAATGCCCTCAGAGTAGTTGTCTCCACCTACTACCAAGCAATGAAGTTCCCAACGCCCCGCGGAATCGGTGTTGTCGAGTCGAGAGAGAATCACTAGGGAATGCTACTTGGCGGAAACAAGGACTCAGGCGGCGGTAGTCTGGCGAGCTCTCTGATGTAGGCCGATGAAGAAACGGAGAGGATGAACCCCGTAGAAGAAACGCAGCGGGTCATATTGGATGAAGCAGACCGCTCCAAGTTCACAAATCTAGGTTCTAAACTTCAGAAGAGCCTAGTCAAAGAAATCACGGATTGCTTAGTAGAGAACAGATCGGTCTTCGCCTGGATACCGAGCGACAAGCCTAAAATTTCTCGATCGGTAGTATCACATTCCCTCGGTATCCGACAAGATTACAAGCCAGTTAGACAGAAGAAGCGGTGGCAAAGCAAAGAAAGACAGAAAGTGATTAAGAAAGAAATTGAAAAGCTGCTCAGTGCTGGGTTCATTCGGGAAGTCAAATACCCTGAATGGTTGGCAAATGTCGTACTTGTGAAGAAGAAAAACGGAAAGTGGAGAATGTGCATTGACTTCACTGACTTAAACAAGGCATGCCCAAAGGACAGTTTCCCTTTGCCCAAAATCGATCAGCTGGTAGACTCCATGTCAGGGCATGAACTCCTCAGCTTCTTAGATGCCTTCTCGGGCTACCATCAGATTCAAATGAGTCTCGAAGACGAAGAGAAAACAACTTTTATAACTGACCAGGGCATGTATTGCTACCAAGTAATGCCGTTCAGTTTGAAGAATGCAGGGGCCACCTATCCGTGGCTCATCATGGAAGTTTTTAAGAACAGATCGGTCGATCAGTTGAGGCCTATGTGGATGAAATGGTGGTCAAAAGTAAGGCGGCGAGCGAGCGTGGAAGATCTCAAAGAAGTCTTCCGCACCATAACAAATTTCAAATGAAGCTGAACCCGAAAAAATGCTTCTTTGGTGTGGCATCTGGAAAATTCCTAGGGTTTATGATTACTCAGCGGGGAATCGAAGCTAATCCGGAAAAGATCGAAGCTATCGCCCAAATGCCCTTGCCGCAGTCCTTGAAAGATGTTGAATCTTGACCGAAGCGGATAGTTTCTTTGGCGGTCGCTCTCGGGACGGGGACAAGTGCCTCCCGTTTTTCAATACATTGAGGAAAGCGGATGTAACCCAATTCCATTGGCCTTATGAATGCGAAAGAGCACTTCAACACTTGAAGCAGTATCTGACCAGTCTGCCTATCTTATAGAGCCCAGTTGAGGGGGAGTATCTGATTCTATATTTCGCGATCCGAAGGGCGACTAGTGCAAATCCTTGTTCGTCGGAGGAAAAGAGCAATTCTGGTCTACTACGCCATGAAGGTGCTTGGCGACCAGAAATACAGATATCGCCCGTAGAAAAGTTGGCTCTCTCCTTGATAATTGCAGCGAGAAAGCTAAGACCCTACTTCCAGAGTCATACAGTTAAGGTATGGACCGACCAACCCCTCAGGCAGTGCCTCCAAAAACCTGAGACCTCGGGGCGATTAATAAAATGGGCGGTAGAGCTAGGAGAGTTCGATATACAATATAAGCCTCAGACCACGATCAAGGCTCAAGTGTTGGCGGACTTCGTTGCAGAAATGAGTCAATCTGACTCGCAGGGCGAGCAACGCCCTGCCTGGAGCCTATTTGTCGACGGGTTATCCAACGCTAAGGGATGCGGAGCAGGAGTGGTACTGATCAGCCCGCACAGTGAAGAAAAGGTAGAATATGCTCTTCGGTTAGAATTTAGAGCCTCCAACAATGAAGCAGAATACGAGGCTCTGATAGTCGGCCTCCAATTGGCAAAGGAGATGGAGGTAAAGCATCTGAAGGTGTATAGTGATAGCCAAATAGTGATCGGTCAAGTCACTGAGCAGTACGAGGCCAAGGGGAGCAGCATGATCAAGTACCTAGAGTTAGTAAAGCAGGAGTTGAGTAGTTTCGAGCAATACTCGGTCAGCAGGATAGAACGGACTCAAAATGCTAAGGCAGATGCACTTTCCAAAATGGCCTCCGACCGAGATGCGAGAAATAACGTTTTGGTCGAACGGCTGAACCGACCTAGCATTCAGAAAGCCAATGAAGTCCTAGACGCAAATGCTGAGTGATCAAGTTGGATGGAACTAATCAGAGGATACCTCCTCGAGGGAACACAACCGAAAGAAACCTTAGAGGCCAAAAAACTAAGAATAAAGGCGGCCGAATACGCGATGCGTTAATGGCACCTGTACAAGCGATCTTATGATCGCCATCGCTTTCGATGCTTGAGCGAAGAAGAGGCAGAGCAGGCAATGGCAGAAGTGTTGGGCCCGGGTCCCGATTCCTTATTCTCGAGGTGGCCCCTCGGGTTCGCCTTTAGGAAGGGCCCTAAACATTCGGACCGATCCCAACATCCATACAATTTCAAGACAAACTCATACACACATTCTATACATGCATTCCATTAATGAATTAAACACCCCATAAACCAAGGGGCTTCATGCCATTACAATCAAAGGAAATTCAAACAAGCATTCATGAAATAGCATGATACAGAATAAAGTTTAAATCCAAAATACATAAAAAAATGCTCCATGATGATATGCTCGGAGGGCCAACCAAAATACTAACTTAATGCAATGAAATTTAACTATCGCGGAGTTCTTCGATGCCCGGCAAGGATCAATTGATGTCGTGAGTTGCACCTGAGGAGTGAAAAGTAATGGGTTGAGCTACATAGCTCAGTGGCTAATATAATTATAGCCATCGGTAACTAGCACAAATTCAGGCATAGGTATGTATATATATTATATGTATATATAAATACATGCAACAATTCTAACACTCTCATGCTAATCAAGCAATGTACGCATTTAACACAATTAATTCAACTTACAAAACATGTCACAAATATGCTTCAATTAAACAGATCAAATATGCAATGCACATCACACGGCTTGAGGGTTCCATGGAAACAAAAGGGAGAAACCGAAGTTTATACCCTGAAAAAAATGAGTCCATTCGGAGCTCATATGCCATAAGCAGGCAGCCGGGAGAAGGCTCTTGTCAACGTGCACGTGACGATCGAAATGGTTCCACTCTCGCCCAAACAAAAGCACATAATCATGCTCAGAATCATTTTATTAGATGGTAAGCTTTCATGCTTTTCATTTATTCAAAATGCCATGAACAAAGTCGAGGCATAACATGCTCAGAATCAAAATTTACTTCTATCAATTCTTATGCTTCTTTCAAAGTATACGAAATCGAAATCATTCAAATCTTATAACAAATCATTCTTAAACATTCAAATCTTATAACAAATCATTCTTAAACAATTAACCACATGTTCGATCAAAATTTCATGCATCTCATGATACATAACATATAACATATATTCACATATAGGCAAGAATTTGCCTAATCACACAATAACTATAAATACATTACCCACCTAATATCGCTCGAGAATCCAACTCACTATTGTCCTTCCTCTTGCGATTGGATCAGATCGGCTTGGTTTCCTATAACAAACCGAGTTTCCATTCAAATAATATCCAAAAGAAATATTCACAAAGCTTGAAAATCAAAAGTACTAGTAGTGAAAGTCTACATTCGACTTCCACTTAAAATCCCGAATCTTAAGAGGCAAATTCCGAACTTCTCTTCTTCATAAAACTCGTAGCCCTTTATCTCTAGTTCATAACAAATCCAAAATCACCTCATTGGGTCTTCTATAGCAAAATATATGCCTAAAATACCAAAAGTCCTCTTTTGTCGAAATAGGGGTCGCCATGTAATCCAGGCGTGCACCATTTTCTAGCAAGACGTCACAAGGTATACCTTCCTCTCACGTCATGCATGAATACAATTTCAAGACGTCGCGACGTCAAGCACGCCCTCCTCGCACATCGCGGCGTGTTCATACGTACGTCGCAACGTGTAGGTCTGGAGAATGCCTTCAAACCTGATTTTCCAGCATTTTTCCAACCTCAATCCATCCCTTTTGCGAATACAACACACCTAAACCTTGATTCAAGTCTTAGACTACATTTCTAACCTATTAACAACTTAAAAACAGGCACAAAATCATCAACCCAAAGAAATCTATCCATTTTTCCCTTAAACCCTAAACCACCAATTCTCACACCTTAAATCCATCTTAGAGTTTAATCTAACCACAATACAATGGAATGAACTCAAACTTACCAGGAAATTACTTCAAATCTGTCGGAAATCACAAAGATCGAAAACTCTCTTTTTCTTCTCCTTCTTCCTCACCTACGACACTTCCTCCTGTCTTCTTCTCTTTTCTCACTTTTCTTTCCTTTCCCTTCTAATTCTTTCTTTTAAGTCTAAGACAAAGACCATCATACCCTTCCTAGAAAAGCTTTAGCCTATCCAACTCAAGTAATCTTCCTATTTTACCCTCACACATTTTACCCTTTTATACTCACTTATACCAAAAAAACTCAACTTAATCTCAATCATCCACTAATACTCCCAATTTAAATCAAACTAAGCCTTAATCATACAATTAACACAATTCATGCTTAATAACATAAATTAAAAAAAATTTGGGGCCCAACATTTCTCCCCCTCTTAAAAAAAAATTCGTCCTCGAAATTATTACCTGAGTCATCGAAGAGATACGGATACTTCTCCTTCATGGCTTCCAATGGCTCCCAAGTAGCCTCCTCCATCGAATGGTTCCTCCACAGAACTTTGACTAGCTGAACCGTCTTGTTCCTAAGGACCTTTTCTTTGGTATCCAAAATCTCCACTGGAATCTCCTCATAACTCAAATCATCTCTTAACTGAACCTCACTTGTTTGAATAATATGAGAAGGATCCGACCTATACCTCTTCAACATAGAAACATGGAAGACATCATGAATCTGAGATAATTCCGGAGGTAACGCCAACCTATGGGCATGTGGTCCAATCCTCTCAAGGATCTCATAAGGACCCACATACCTCGGACTCAACTTACCCTTTTTGCCAAACCTCATTACTCCTTTCCAAGGAGACGTCTTAAGGAACACTTTTTCGTCGACTTCAAACTCCATCTCCTTTCGGTGTGCATGAATGTAGCTCTTCATTCTATCCTGTGCTGCCTTAAGTCGCTGCTTAACCAAATTGACTTTATCAACTGTCGTCTGAATCAATTCTGGTCCTACTAGTTTTCTCTCTCCTTCTTCATCCCAACAGATGGGCTTTCTACATCTCCTCCCATACAAAGCCTCATATGGAGCCATCTGAATGCTCGAATGGTACTAATTATTATAAGCAAATTTGACCAATGGAAAATGCTCATCCCAAGCTCCTTTAAAGTCCATCACACAAGCCCTAAGCATTCCCTCAAGTGTCCGAATGGTCCTTTCAGATTGACCATCCGTCTGAGGGTGAAAAGCTGTACTAAAATTCAGCTTAGTTCTAAAAGCTTCCTGCAAACTTCCCCAAAACCTCAAAGTAAATCGAGGGTCCTTGTCAGAAACGATAGAATATGGAATCCCATGCAATCTCACTATCTCATCGATATACTTCTTTGCTAGCACATGCAAATAATCAGTCTGCTTAATCGCCAAAAAGTGAGCTGACTTCGTCAACCGATCCACGATAACCCAAATTGCATCATGCTTCCTACTAGTCTTAGGCAAACCCATCAGGAAATCCATTGTCACCCTTTGCCACTTCCATTCCGGGATGGACAATGGCCTTAACTTGCCTGAAGGTACCTGGTGTTCAGCTTTGACTTGCTGACACACGAGACACTTACTTACAAACTTTGCTACATCCCTCCTCATGCCTTTCCACCAAAAATGCTCTCTCAAATCTCTATACATCCTGGTGCTACCTGGATGCATGGCATAAGGCGCATTGTGTGCCTCATCCAAAATCTCATCCTTAACCTCCTGCACATCTGGGATACACAGCCTATTCCCCACTGTCATAAGTCTATCATCTCTCACTACTACTTCAGAAATCTTACCATTATGAATTTCCTCTCTGAGCTTGCTCAAATCTGCATCTTGAGCCTGCAGTTCCCTAACCTTCTTCCTGTGAATCGGTCTCACTCGAAAATTAGCTAGAAGGCAATCCGGCTCCTCCTGCTTCAAGCTTATCTTAAGCTTGGCCATCTCTTCCAATAAAGGAAGATAAACCGTCTGAACATGAGCAATTGAAGACTTTCTACTCAAAGAATCCGCCACTACATTGGCCTTGCCTGGATGACACTCAATCAGCAAGTCATAATCCTTAAGCAACTCAAGTCGCCTTCTCTGCCTCAAATTCAGTTCCTTCTGGCTCAACAAGTAGTTAAGACTCTTATGATCGGTAAAGATCCTTGTCTAAAATCCATACAGATAATGCCTCCAAATCTTTAAGAAAAAGATCACTGCTGCCAACTCTAAATCATGTGTCGGATAGTTCAACTCATACGACTTCAGCTGCCTCGAAGCATAAGCAATCACCCTATCTCCCTGCATCAATACACAACCAAGAACCTTCCTCGAAGCATCGCTATACACTCAGATAGCCCTCATCTCCTAAGGCGTAATCGAATCGAACACTTGTCAATATGTGCTGGCAGAGCTCCTCAAAGCTCTTCTGGCATTCATCACTCCAGATAAACTTCTGATTCTTCCTCAATAACTTTGTCATCAGAGCGGCTACCATGGAGAATCCCTCCACAAATCTCCTATAGTAACCTGCCAAACTCAGAAAACTCCTTACCTCTGCTACATTCTTCGGGGCTTCCCAATTAACCACAAATTCTATTTTCTTTGGATCCACATGCACTCCTTGTTCTGAGATCACATGTCCAAGAAATGCAACTTCCCTCAGCCAAAATTCGCATTTATCGAATTTGGCATACAACTCGTTTCTCCTCAAAGTCTCCAAAGCAATCCTCAGATGCTCTTTATGCTCCCGATCACTCTTGGAATAGACCAATATATCATCAATGAAGACAATGATAAATTGGTCCAAGAATGGCTTAAAGACCCGATTCATCAAATCCATAAAGGCTACTGAGGCATTCACAATCCAAAAGGCATAACCATAAACTCAAATGCCCATACCGCGGTCCCCGAAGCGATCTTTGACACATCCGACTCCTTTATCCTCAACTGATGATAACCCGATCTCAAGTCTATCTTGGAGAAGACTTTCGTCCCTTGCAATTGATCAAACAAATCATCTATGCGAGGAAGCGGATATCGATTCTTCACTGTGACCTAATTCAGCTTCCGGTAGTCCACACACATCCTCAACGATCCATCCTTCTTCTTCACAAAAAGAACCGGAGCTCCCCAAGGTGAAGAGCTCGGCCTTATGTACCCTTTCTCCAACAACTCCTCCATTGCTCTTGCTCTTTCAATTCACGGAGCCATCCCAGAAGGCGTAATTGAAATCGACCCGCACACTGAAAGAAGGTCAATGAGAAACTCAATTTCCCTAGGCGGCGGTAGTCCTGGTAATTTCTCGGGAAAGACATCCGAGAATTCCCTGACTACTGGGATGTCCTCCAGTTTCCCTCTATCTACCCTGGTGTCTACCACATAGGCCAAAAATGCCTCACATCCTTTCCTCATCATCTTCTCTGCTATCATAGCTGAAACAATTCTGGGCGGGCTTGCTTTTCTGTCCCCAGCAAACACCACTCTTTTGTCGTCATCCAATTCAAATTCCATTGTCTTCTGCTTACAATCCAGATGGGCGTCGTACCTTTCTAACGTATCCATACCCAATATCACATCCAATCCTCCCATCTTCAGTGGCATTAAATCCACCACTAGAAGTTCTCCACCAATACATAGCTCACATCCTCTATATACTTGATTGATAATAATATACTGGCCGATTGGAGTACTCACCATCAGCGGAGTATCCAAAGGGCTCAAATTTCTATCACACACAGGTCTACTCGAAGAAACAAACGAATAGGTAGAACCCGGATCAATCAAAGCAAGCACATCATCATAAAAGAGTCTAACCATACCAGTCACAACATCTGGAGTGGTCTTTGCATCCTCCCGAGTCATCACAAACACCTCAGCTGCCCCGCCTCTTGGTCTCCCCTGGAATGCTCACTCTCTCGCTGCATCGAATCGCCACTTCGCTGCATCCTCCGCCCCACGGTCTCTGCTTCTCCTAGGAGCTTGCATCTGTGATCCTCTTCGACGGCTGCAGGACACTCTCTAGCCAGTGTCCTTTCTGCTCTGCAATTGAAGCATGCTCCGTTAATCTGTAACATTCTCCTCTATGAAAATCGCCACAATGCTCACACTTTGGGACGGATGACTTGTCCCTTCTCCCTTTCAAGGCTTCACCGTAGAGGCCTCGATGAGAATAAGCAGGGAGTCCTCACGGGCTCAGTCGACTCACCCCATCGCTCCTCTCTCAGATCAATAGGAAGCTCCTGGTACTCCTATCCGCATAGGAGTACTAGTACTACCTCCCTCTTGAATCGCTTTCGTCTTTTCTTCTTGTTCATCGACTCTTGATGTTCTCAATGTTCTCAACCTCAAAGTCGCCTCAACCAACTGCTGAAAGTCACATAAGTTCTCAGACTATCACTTTCTCTTCGATGGCTAAGTGCAGACAGACTCAAACCGCTGACATCTGGCCTCACTCAAAGATCGATCCAAGCATACTCGCTAATCGAGTGGAGGCCTTTCATACTCACTAACTGTCATCTCCTCATGGGTGAGACTAAGGAACTCCCTCGCTTCTCATTGAATGTATACCTCAGATAGATATTTCTTCTCGTAAGCTACAAGGAAGTCCGCCACGCCAACCCCATCGTGGTCTCATCTTACTCCCCGCACAGCCTCCCACCAATGTAACATCCTCAAGGCGAGATTTCAAAGATAAATAACCCTCTCATCATCCTCACACTCCATCTGATCTAGTACCCTCTCAGTCTTCCTCAACCAGGTCTCGGCTTCTACTGGATCAGTGGTCCCGTAGAAGTCCAGTGCTCCATACTTCCTCAACTTGTCGAACCGTCTCCCTTCTTAGTGAAATCAAGGTAAGGCGTGGCATCCGACCCATGCCAACAAACGCCTGAGTGAACGCCTGGAATAACCTCGGATCTAGCGGAGGCACTTGCTCCTGTATAACCGGCGACTCCTGAGTATGCGATGGAATGGGCTCACTACCTAGCCCTAAAGAAGCCTCAGCATTTCTTGGGGCTTCCGACCCATCAGTCCTCTCCTCTCTAGTCGGAGAGTCAGGTGCAATAAATCCTTGCAAAGCTCTTCGTGTCCTTCTACGAGGTGGCATCGTACTCCTTCACATAAGAACACTAAGGATTAGCTACATGTCAATCTGAATTCCTACATGTATGCATGATATGCATGTCACTTAATGCAATCAATCAATGCAACAAGTAATCATAAACCAAACAATTCATCCTATTGTGCATTCTAAGCCGAGGAAACTAAACCTAACGCTCTGATACCAAACATGTTGGGCTCGGGTCCCGATTCTCTATTCCTGAGGTGGCCCCTCGGGCTACGCCTGGTAGGGGCACGCTCTCAAACATTCAGACCCGATCCCAACATCCATACAATTTCAGTACAAACTCATACACACATTCTATACATGCATTCCATTAATGAATTAAACACCCCATAAACCAAAGGGCTTCATGCCATTACAATCCGAAGGAAATTCAAACAAGCATTCATGAAATAGCATGATACAGAATAAAGTTTAAATCCAAAATACATGAAAAATGCTCCATGATGATATGCTCGGAGGGCCAACTAAAATACTAACTTAATGCAATGATCTTTAACTATCGCGGAGTTCTTCGATGCCCGGCAAGGATCAACTGATGTCGTGAGTTGCACCTGAGGAGTGAAAAGTAATGGGTTGAGCTACACAGCTCAGTGGCTAATATAATTATAGCCATCGGTAACTAGCACAAATTCAGGCATAGGTATGTATATATATTATATATATATATATATACATGCAACAATTCTAACACTCTCATGCTAATCAAGCAATGTACGCATTTAACACAATTAATTCAACTTACAAAATATGTCACAAATATGCTTCAATTAAACAGATCAAATATACAATGCATATCACACGGCTCTAGGGTTTCCATGGAAACAAAAGGGAGAAACCGAAGTTTACACACTGAACAAAATGAGTCCATTCAGAGCTCATATGCCCAAGCGGGCAGCCGTGAGAAGGCTCTTGTCAGCGGCGCGTGATTTAATGAAATGGTTCCACTCTCGCCTAAACAAAAGCACATAATCATGCTCAGAATTATTTTATTAGATGGTATGCTTTCATGCTTTTCATTTATTCAAAATGCCATGACCAAATTCGAGGCATAACATGCTCAGAATCAAAATTTACTTCTATCAATTCTTATGCTTCTTTCAAAGTATCTGAAATCGAAATCATTCAAATCTTATAACAAATCATTCTTAAACATTCAAATCTTATAAAAATCATTCTTAAACAATTAACCACATGTTCGATCAAAATGTCATGCATCTCATGATACATAACATATAACATATATTCACACATAAGCGAAGAATTTGCCTAATCACTAATAACTATAAATACATTACCACCTAATATCGCCGAGAATCCAACTCACGTTGTCCTTCCTCTTGCGATTGGATCAGATCGGCTTGGTTTCCTATAACAAACCGAGTTTCCATTCAAATAATATCCAAAAGAAATATTCACAAAGCTTGAAATTCAAAAGTACTAGCAGTAAAAGTCTACATTCGACTTCCACTTAAAATCCTGAATCCTAAGAGGCAAATTCCGAACTTCCCTTCTTCATAAAACTCGTAGCCCTTTACATCTAGTTCATAACGAATCCAAAATCACCTCATTGGCTCTTCTATAGCAAAAGATATGCCCAAAATACCAAAAGTCCTTTTCTTTGGAAGCGAGGGGCTCATCATGACGATCAGGCGTTTTCATTGCGGCTGCACAGACAAGTGATAGCCATGTATGGCAGGCACCATTTTCTTGCACCTCACGGCGTGCTCCTTCTCGCACGTCGCAGTGTGCTACCTTCTTCTCACGTAGCGGTGAATACAATTTTGCACGTCGCGACGTTGCACGCCCTCCTCGCACGTCGCAGCGTGTTCATACGCACGTCGCGACGTCCTAGTCTGGAGAATGCCTCCGAACCCGATTTTCCATCATTTTTCCAACCTCAATCCATCCCTTTTGTAAATGCAACACACCTAAACCTTGATTCAAGTCTTAGACTACATTTCTAACCCATTAACAACTTAAAAACAGACACTAAATCATCAACCCAAAGAAATCTATCCATTTTTCCGTTAAACCCTAAACCACCGATTCTCATAACTTAAATCCATCTTAGAGTTTAATCTAACTACAATACAATGGAATGAACTCAAACTTACCAGGAAATTACTTCAAATCTGTCAGAAATCACAAAGATCGAAAACTTTTTTTTTCTTCTCCTTCTTCCTCACCTACGACACTTCCTCCTCTCTTCTTCTCTTTTCTCACTTTTCTTTCCTATCCCTTCTAATTCTTTCTTTTAAGTCTAAGACAAAGACCATCATACCCTTCCTAGGAAAGCTTTAGCCTATCTAACTCAAGTGATCTTCCTATTTCACCCTCACACATTTTACCCTTTCATACTCACTTATACCACAAAAACTCAACTTAATCTCAATCATCCACTAATACTCCCAATTTAAATCAAACTAAGCCTTAATCATACAATTAACACAATTCATGCTTAATAACATAAATTAAAAAACATTTCGGGGCCCAACACGAAGTCCACGAAGGAATGTGTGGAAACCATGTAGGAGGCAGAATGTTGGCTCATAGACTGATTAGACAGGGGTATTACTGGCCGACAATGAGGAGAGACTGCCAGGAGAAAGTCTACCGATGTGAGGCTTGCCAGAAAAATAGTAGCCTGTCTCACCAACCGACCGAGAGGATGAGAATCGTGAGCCATCCTATCCCCTTTGCTCAATGGGGAATGGATATACTGGAACCTTTCCCTCTCGGTCCTGGACAGAAGAAGTTTTTGGTAGTAGCAGTGGAATACTTCACCAAATAGGTAAAAGCGAAAGTGGTTGCTACAATTACTGAGCAGAAGGTGGAAAATTTTGTAAGAAGAAACATACTAAGTCGCTTTGGGATGCCTATGGTGTTGGTTACGCGGTGATTGGCGCGATTCGACAACGATAAGTTCAGAGATTTCTGTGAGCGACTAAAGATAAGGCTCCAATTGACTTCAGTAGCTCACCCTCAAAGCAACGGACTTGCGGAAAACACTAACAAAAAGATAATGAGTGTTCTCAAGAAGCGCTTAGATGGACGTAAGACTTAGGTAGAGGAACTAGATGAAGTATTGTGGGCGTACAGAACTACGCCAAATGGAGCCACAGGGGAAACACCTTTCAGGATGACCTTTGGGGTAGAAGCCCTAGTTCTAGTAGAAGTGGTGTTGCACAACCAAAGCGTGTCGAGCTATGAAGAAGAGAGAAATAATGAAGCGCCAGCAGAACTCAGGCTTCTCGGTGAAGGCGAGGATAGGCGGCGCTCTTTCGAAGCCATCGTGCAAAAAAGCAACGAAGTTCTACAATAGAAGGGCAAAGTCGAGCTACATAAAGGTCGACGGATACATCCTGCGAATAGCCGAGGCGGTTGGAAAGCTCGGATAGGCATGGGAAGGACCCTATCAGGTGATCAAGCAAGCCGGACATGACTCTTACATCCTGCGCGATGCAAACGGGAAGATCCTACCGAGGCCATGGAACTCTCAAAACCTGAAGGCGTTCTACCAGTAGATAAGCTTTTAGTTCTCTTTTCTTTGTTTATTATTGTTTATTGTACACAACTTGTGGGTACTTTTTTCCTGGCCCTGCTAGTTAGGTTTTTTAACGGCCCACGCCCTCATCATCGTCAATAAAGGGGCTTTCAGATTTCTTGGCAAGAAAAAATTTCATTAAATTTCGCAAAGAGGAGAAAATCCTATCGACCATCGCTCGGCCAGGTTGCCAAGACGAGATCCTTGGAACCAAGTGATGCCGAGAAGATAAATCTCGGATCGCTCGACCTCGACATAGCTCGCCAGGTTGCCAAGACAAGATCCTTGGAACCATGGCTCGGCCTCAACCATCGCTCGGCCAGGTTGCCAAGACAAGATCCTTAGAACCAAGCGATGCCGAGAAGATGAATCTCGGATCGCTCGGCCTCGACATAGCTCGCCAGGTTGCTAAGACAAGATCCTTGGAACCATGGCTCGGCCTCGACCATCGTTCGGCCAGGTAGCCAAGACAAGCTCCTTGGAACCAAGCGATGCCGAGAAGATGAATCTTGGATCGCTCGACCTTGACATAGCTCTCCAGGTTGCTAAGACAAGATCCTTGGAACCATGGCTCGGCCTCGACCATCGCTCGCCAGGTAGCCAAGACAAGATCCTTGGAACCATGGCTCGGCTTCGACATAACTCGCCAGGTTGTCAAGACAAGATCCTTGGAACCATGGCTTGGCCTCGACATAGCTCGCCAGGTTGCCAAGACAAGATCCTTAGAACCATGGCTCAGCCTCGACATTGATCGACTACGCTCGGCCAGGTTGCCAAGACAAGATCCTTGGAACCAAGCGATGCCGAGAAGATGAATCTCGGATCGCTCGGCCTCACAATCGTTCGTCCAAGTTCTATTGCTTTGGTCGACTGTGACTCTCTCAGACACTACGACCTATTGACGCACATTGAGTGCGCTCGTTTACTACCTGCTATTGAAAAAGATCATTCAATTTTAACACGACAGACGATGATAAATAAAAATTTTATTTCCTTGAGTATGTTCTGGCCACAAGCCTGACCAGATTAACTTTTAAAAAGGGAGGAAAATTATTTTGATCCATCGACGTGAGAAAAAGGGCCAGCAGTCGGATCGGCAGAGGAAGAGCCAGCAACCAGATCGGCAAAAGAAGGGCCAGCAGCCGGATCGGCAGAGGAAGAGCCAGCAGCCTGATCAACAGAGGAAGAGCTAGCAGCCGGATCGGTAGAGGAAGGGCCAACAACCGGATCGTGAGGAGAAGACAGCGGAGAGACATCCTCTTCCTCTTCTGAGCTCAGATCCAGCTTCCCATCGGGAACCAGCACTCGTTCTCCCTCGGCCATCTCCTTCATTTCCTCCAAAGAAAGGCCAAGAGTGGTGGGAAGCATTGGCTCGGCGTAATCCTCGAATGAAGGACCACCCGACCCGTCTGGGATATGGACGTCGTGGCAACTCCTCAAGATTGAAAGGGCCAAATCACAAGCGAACTCTAGGCACTCCTCATGTAGGAACCGCCTTTTCTACCGCTTGATCGCCTTAACCCTTTACTTTTTGACGGAGCTCCGCAACTCTGTCAATGTATCCTCGGCCCTCAGCTTACCCTCCACCGCTTCATGGCAATCTTGGAGAAATTTCTTACGAAGCTCCTGCTCCGTCTTCACCACCTTCTTCAAGCCCTCACACTCCTTCGCCAGCCCGTCCTTCACCACAATCACCCGGCTCCTCTCCTCCTCCCCCGTTGCAAGTTGAGCTTTTAGAATGCTCCTCGCCTCCTCCCAAGACTTCTTCTCCTCCTCCAAGGAAGAGAGTTGAGCCCGGAAGACGTCTCTCTCTTCCTTAGCCTCCGAAAGCTCGCCCCTCAAAGTTTTCACCTGCCCAAGGAGGTCATGGACTTCCCAGTCCAGCGATTGATTAACCCCATCGAGCTGTTCCATACGTTGGTGCATCGCGAAGGATAGCGCCAGACCTCTCGTACAGCTACGGACAAGACGGGGCCCTAGCTCCTGATTGCTCAACGAGTCCATGAGCTTCTCGTCTACAAGAGGAACGATCCTCTCAACAATGTGAAGGGACACATTGAGGTTCCCAATAGATGCAGTTTTAGCCAAACTGGTCGCTGGCTCCCACCTTTCGGTACTGGCCGCTCGCCCTTTCCCCTTGCTTTCTCTCTCCTTCTCCTTCCTTCCTTGGCCCGATGGGCAGGGCGGTCGGTTGATAACCTGAGTAGTCTTCTTCCTCTTGAGAGGTGGCTCGACCTCCTCCTCCTCCTCTTCTATGACCACTAGGCCTTCACCAGCCGACCGAGTCATCGCTGTTGACTGCTCAGGTGCGATAGCCAAGGTGAGCGCTGCAGACGGCTCGGGGACCTTAGGCTGAGCAACATCCGCGTTGGCCTCTCCTTTCTTGTCCTACCTTTTTGTCTTCAAGGAGGGTCTGGCAGCTTTGTGCTGGCCTTTGGTAGGGGCGGAGGACCCGGCGAAATCATTGAGCCTTGCCATCACTGCACAGCAATAAAAACAGGTTAAGAAATCGAAACCAACACTTACAAATACAATAAATAGTTCAACCACGAGGAGTCAACCAGAGGGGCACTTTCCTCTCCTAGCCCGCTAATTTGGGGCGGGGGGTCAATTAGAAACGAATCAGTCGAGGCCCTCCCGCGATATCCCAGAATGAGCCGATCAAAGTCATACCGACCGAGCCCCTTAATGCGACCGACTACCTCCTACTCCTCCCTGGTAAGAGATAAGCTCGATGCATCATTCCAGCGCTCGGCTAGAGGATATCTCCACGGCTGGGACTCGAAGGAAGATCCCGGAGGCTTCATGAAAAAGTACTTCATCCGCCAAGCCGTAATTTTTGAAGCCGTTCCAGCTGGGCGAAATCAGGCATCTCTATACTGCAGTTGAGGGATCCCGACCCTAGAGCTTGAACTCTGGTTCATTCTCAAAAAATAGCGTAGGATGCCAATCAAAGGAGGATAGCCGAACTGATGGCACAGCAAGGCCAAACCATTGATGAATCTCCATCCATTTGGAGGAATTTGGCCCGACCTCAGATGGTAGCCAATGCACACCTCGTCAATGATCGGGGCGTATGGGAGCTTCATGCCACCGACCGAGAAGAAGCTATCGGAAATAGCAAAATACCCTCCCCCACTACTATAAATCCTTTCATTCTGGCTAGCCAACCTAGGACCCCAGGACATAGGGATATTATTCCTAATAATCGATCGTTTCAGCTCCTCTACGGTCATCGTCGATTCGTCTCTTGGTGGCTCCTCCACGACCAACCTATCCTTCCGTTCCCTTGTTGAGACTTCTTCAATACCTATTACCCCCGATATCGCCACTACTTCAGGTGGCCCAGCTAGTTGGGAGTCCCTCTCGACTGTTTCATCCTTAGGGCTAACTCCACTTCTAGGATTGGTTGATTTACATGCTTCTGAGATGAAATTTTGAGGATGAAGCGAAGAAAGAGGGCGTACCTGATCGGTGATTGAGGTTAGAATTTGAAGCGAAAGAAAACTCCGGAGACTGTAGGAAAGCGGATGCAAATGAAAGCAGAAGGAAAGCCGGAGAATAAAACGAGCGTGAAGAAAATCTGTAGTCTTTCGATCCTGAAAATTTATAGAAGATCGGTCGAACGGACATTCCAATTAACGATCGACGCATGGAGAAAATCCAAGCCAAGTTCAGACACGTTGCAGAATCTGAGCTGAGGTGAATTAGGGTTATTCGAAATTCGGAGCGGTGCAGTAGTTGAAAGGACATACGTGACAGCTGCATAACGGTTACAAAGACGTTTCGTTTCAAATTTTGAAAATCTGTCAGAGGGCACGCGCCGTCAGAAAAAATTACACCAAGTACCTTCACGCGCTCAGCGTCGATGTTCACCTGATCTATCTTGGCGCGAGCTATCATGCAATAAGCATCGATACCAACTGATCGGGTACTCGACCGACCGATCCTAGTACGAGCAGTCATGCATTATGCATTGATGTCCGACCTATCGGGCTTACCACGAACTGTCCTACAGACGAGCTACAAGATCTTTATGTACTCCTTCGACCCTTCTCCTTACTCAGACTCGAGGAGTAGGGGGCTTATAGTTGGGTTGGTCGTTTGAGCCCAAATCCACTCAAAATGACTCGTGGACGATCGGTCCACCCCATGAGGCCGACCTAATTCTGCTCGATTATCTTAGGCCAGGCCCGATCCCGCATCCATGGCCCCTCGCGGTGGAAGTCTCCCATGCATACGTAAAGACCTAAACCTACTTTTATTCCATATATAAGGTATAACTTTGCCATGATCTGAGTGCGAGATTAGAACCACGATTTTCTACATTTCTGATGACAAGTATTGTCCTCTACGATACTTGGGTGAGCCTTGCTCGAACCCAAGACCTCGAGTTTTGTTCCACTTTAAGTGGGCGCCTCTTACCATTGAGCCATTGATACCACCTAAATGTAACACCCCACTCCTGCGTGACCTGAACCCGACGTCGATGGTGATATCCGGATCCTTGCCCCGCAAGGATGGTGTGCTACATCAGTCAGTCAAAACTCAGTATGAATTTTTTATTATTACACTCGTATGCGTGGAATGAGCGATAAACAATCGAGCTCACGTTCATAAATAAACATTTTCAGTTATTACAATCATTCAATAATAACTTACAAAAGCCATTTAATAAACAAAAAGCCATAACCAAATTGGGCTCACTATAAATACAGATCATTCTTTTACAGAGATTTGAATATAATTAATGAGACACTAATGCGGATCTGGCCGATCCCGACCTCTATCATCCCTTGCATACGGTAGACATACTCCGTGTCAAGCAGGGGCACTCTTGAACTTAAAAATAGATGCAAATTTTGGGTGAGTTTTGCAAACTCGGTGAGGAACCATCATCGATGGTTCGCCCAATTCATCACGACACATAAGCAATTCACAATTTTGGAAGGCATTACGGCCTTGTTCCCATTTCGATGATTGATCAGTATGTATGCAATGCACGTATGACACCCGATTAATTACGGTGTTGTATTGAAGCGCATAAGCAGTGAATAGTGTACGATGAAGCGCGTCCAGGGAGTAGGAGAGCCCTCTGGGTATGCACTAACTTCCTTGAGCTCGAGGCTCTTTTTAGTGTCGATGTCGATGGCGACTCTGGTCCTGTTGTTGTTATTATCCGGTTATGCATTTGTGTATGAAATGCATATGCTTGATTAATAGTCCATATCAAACGATGCGCTTGATGAGGCACAGCGAAATGAAGCCGCAGTGCAAGCAATGCCTGATGAGCACATCCGAACACTTCAAGCAATTAATCACAGTGTCATAGTAATAGCAAACAATTCACGTTCATATAGCACAATTCTACTAGTCACAATTGATCACATCACAATTAAGCAGTAACTGTACAATCCATTCATGTATCACAATTTCACACAGTAGGAGCAATTTAGCTCACAGAATCACAACCTGATACACTTCTATGGCAGTTCTCCCAATTCATCGGACCACCTGTCCGGAACCCAGTCATAAACAAACACAATCCTAATCCCTCCATTATTTCCCCACATTGAACATATAATAATTGAATGAACCATCTAGGTTACTCAACTGTACTTTCGAGCTAATACCTGGAAGTCTTAGTGGCATCGGTGGATCGGCGCTCCAAAAGTGCCTCTATAACAGTTACAGAATATAAATATTACCAATTGCTCAATCAGAACTATTTAATGTTGCACATGTAGCAATTAGAAGGTGCTTAATGCATGTTCATGATATTCTTGGCCCTAGTCCAAAATTTTCCATCACAAAAATTCCGTCTAAAAATTAGAAATCTAACGGCATCGAAATTACTCAATTCGGGCCTCTATAGGTCCAAAAATAAACAAAAAAGTGACCAGAGGACCATTACCCGGACCCACGTCAATTTACCATCCAAAAATTCCCAATTTCTCAAAATGAAATTCAATGTTTCACGAATCCGATGCCTCGAGAATCAGGTCAATCGGACATCGGACGGAAAAACTATAAGCAAAAGAGTGGAGAGAGGTCAATTTCAAGAAAATACACATCCTAGTCGACTAGTCAGAGGTTGTAGTCAACTAGTGCGGGAAAAATACATGTCCTAGTCGACTAGTGCAGGTTGTAGTCGACTGGAAGCTTTATTCTTTCTTTTTGCCGACATCCTAACTTTCACAATGTATAACTCCTTGCTCTGAACTCCAAATTGGAAAAAATTGGTATCTATTTTATAGAGAAAAAAGAGCTCTACAAGTTTCATGAAGGAAACAAAAACTAAGTTCACCTCTAAGGGTGTCAATAATACACTCAAAGTTACTACCTCCACAAGGCCTCTTAGAACAATGCAACATTTTGTCCAAATAGTGCAACATTTTGTAAAATCCATAACTTATCATTCCCTTTGCTAAAAATTACAAGATTTATGCCAAATGAAATATCAGAATGTGACCTACAACTTTTATGAACAACATGAAATCAAATTCAATTGCTAAGTAGGTCAAACAATTCAATGAATGATTCTACCCACTGAAAATGCCTAAACTGAATAGCAATGTTATAAAAAGCATAACTTCTTGCACAGGTGTCAAAAAATTGCATACTTTATACCTATGAAAAGATCAAACAGAATACTACACTTCTCATGAAGGCCTTAATAGTCAATTCCTCCTCTAACAAACTCAAAACTATATTGCAAGAAGCTGCCCTGATCACTAGTCAATGACCTAACTTATGTCCAGTCTTTGAAAATTCATAACTCCCAATTCTGACATCCAAAATTAACATGCTATATCTCATTTTCAAGATAATTACTTCCTCTACAACTTTCCAGAAGATCACTTGAGCGAATTCGAATCAAAAAAATCTCTAATTTAGCTTTCAATCACAATACTCACAAAACCTACACTCATGGCTGGGTTTCACCAAAATGCACATAACCAGTCAATAGTTAACAATTCATAACTACCTATACATAGGTAAAATATTTTTCAAACTTTCTAGACCTCTAATTAACACATAACTTTACATTTATTCTTTTATAACCATGGTCTAATTCGGTCATTAAGGACATTCAAATCTTCCATTAACAATCGAACTTTAACATGCAGTCACAGGTTGGACCACGTCCGCTTAAAACCTTATAACTCATTCATTTCACATCCAATTAAGGTGATTCAAAGTTTCATTTTTCGTAAACTCATATGGCTATCACATATCCAAAGCCGGTTCGAAAATAATATAAATTGGATTTATTGTGATTTTTACTCACCTGCCTGTTTCTGTTCTCTTCTGTATCACTAAGGTTAGGAACAACCTTCACTTATTCGGACATAACTAGCAGAATCCTTATCAAATTAAAATTTCCTTTCTACAGATCTTAAATGACACATTCTTGAACATTTTGTAAGAAGAGCTCATCATCCAATTCCAACTCTAAGGTCCTCAAACAATTAACTTTCAGGTCTTTGTTCAATCTCGCTGGTGTTCTAAACCCGATTCAATTAGGCGCCTATTACTCTCATTTGGCTCACCCTAAAATCGTGTAAAAATTCATGGAGATAGTAGACCTCTAGATCTACAACTTCTATGTTTTGAGTTTCTCTAGATTCGAACGTTAATCCACTCAAAAAAATTAAACAAGTAGAGTCACGAATCTGTCTTTGAAATCTCTAACCATCCCAACTCAAGTTAATCATCATTTTTGTTCAACTTAGTCATGCAATTAACTTTAAGTAACATCACAAGTAACTATAAAACTATCATATAAACATATGATTTACCTTAAACAAGCTTCCACTCTTCTAGACTTCACAAGCTCACAATCCTCTCTAATTCTTTCCACCACACAATCATCATCATCAACTTGAGCTTAGGTTGAACTTTTGTTTTGTATGATTAAGACTAAAGAAGAGCAAACCATGGAGAAGGAGATGGAAAGAGAAGCAAGCAAAAGAGTCAAGAAGAGGAGAGGAAGAGGTAGGCTCTGAAGCTGATGGAAAATATGAAGAAAATTTGCTTTTGGCCTTCTCCTATGGAAGCATCGAGAATCGAAGACCAAAGGGCTTTTAATAAAAGCAATAAGTGTCATGACACATGTCATGACACTTGTCTAAATAAAACAACAAGCAATTAATAAATGGCTAATAAAAGACCTTACTAGGATTTAATCTCTAGGTCATCCAATTTTCAATAGCTCTAATCCAATAATTTCTAAAATCATGAATTAAATTTTTCAGTGCCAAATGGACGGAATTTTTCAATACCAAAAATCAACCGGTTTGTCACTTTGTGATTTTTTCGGTCCGGGAATTTTCTCCGAAAAAGTCCAGAAAAAATCCTATAATTTTTGTAAAATGTAAAACCTATAATGATCCATTCCGAATAAATTTTGAAGCCCATAAACCACATTTCTAATATAAAATCCCATGTAGGCACAAATACCGGGAAATATCATGAATGCATGTACAGTTCTTTTTCATGTGCAAAATTCACTGTTCACAAATACCAGTATGCATAAAAATGCCAAATCAGTCCTATTCACTCTCACCCCTATCCAAATTACTCTTTTACCCTTGCCATCGGGGGTGAGATGTTGCAACTCCCCCCTCCTAATAAAAATTTCGTCCGCGAAATTCTCAGTCGATGGTTCCATATGGTAGACATTGATCAGTGGTCATATGTCCCTACATGTCCCATACACTTCATCAATCAACGACTCATTTTCCGAAAGATCACAATAAATAGACTTAATGAGTCGTTCAGTCATGTATTTGGCTATCTCAACTATCTCAGTTTATTTCAGAGTAGATCGTTATTTCCATTTTGCACTTATCACGTTTTATCAAGCCTTTTTCACCAGTAACATGCAGCCTAATTAATGCTCCATTGATACCCTTTTTGCCAGTTCTGAGTACACCTTATGAAGGTGATACTTACAATAAAACCCTTCATCTCGTCTTTGCCACTCCCCTTTCCTTTGGTACTAACACAGTGACACCTATGTCTATTTTGCTATAACCAGTGTTAATTCACCTAACCCATTTAGCCTATATATCTCATTGACTCTTAGCTCCAATTCATCTCTCCTTTGACAATTCACTGTTTTTTAGTGTTCACGCACTCTATTCGTATATGCATTTTACTATATTTCATTTGTCCGATCCGGTTCCACCTCATCTAACCTATTCAGTTTTCCTCAGTCACTTTCCTTCGTCTCACTCATCACCAGTATCTCGAATAGATTTTGGTCTTTGACTATTATTAGGCACTTTTCAGTTTAATGCAAAAATGTACAATCCCTTATTATGATCACCATCGTTATACCTATAGTCACTCGAGCTATATACCAAGCTCATATTCTATAATTCCAAACCTTTAAGCACTCCCATCTGAGGGAAATTGAACATATCATCACGAGTTAAAGTGCGATGTGAGCAAGACAGCCTTCAGGACACGGTATGGCCATTATGAATTTCTGGTTATGCCTTTCGGACTGACCAATGCTCCTGCTGCTTTTATGGATCTGATGAATAGGGTCTTTAAGGAGTTTCTGGATCAGTTTGTTATCATGTTTATCGATGACATTCTGGTGTATTCCAGGAGTGAGGGAGATCATGAGAAGCACTTGAGGATTGTATTGCAGAGACTGAGGGAGAGAGAATTGTATGTCAAATTCACGAAATGTGAATTTTGGCTGCGTGAGGTGGTCTTTCTTGGTCATATCGTTTCTGAGAATGGGGTGCATGTAGACCCAAAGAAAGTTGAAGCTGTAGTAAATTGGCACGCTCCGACGACAGTGAAAGAGGTGAGGAGCTTTCTGGGTTTAGCTGGTTACTATAGGAGATTTGTGGAGGATTTTCCTTGATTCTGCTCCTTTGACTAAGTTGTTAAGGAAAAATCAGAAATTTATGCTGGAGTGATGAATGCGGAGAAGTTTTGAGGAGTGAAACTGCATTGACTAGCGCACCGATTCTAGCTTTGCCCACGGGAGATGGGAGTTTTTACGTGTATAGTGATGCTTCGAGAAGGGGTTAGGATGTGTGCTTATGCAGGAAGATAAGGTGATAGCATATGCCTCACGGCTAAAAGCCTTATGAGGTGAATTATCAGACTCATGATTTGGAGTTAGCGAAGATGATCTTTGCTTTGAAGATCTGAGACATTATTTGTATGGAGTGCAAACCGGGATCTTCACATATCACAAGAGTCTCAAATATTTGTTGAGTCGAAGGAGCTGAATTTGAGGCAGGCGATGGATTGAGTGCTTTCAAGGATTATGACACATTAATTGGTATCATCCGGGTAAGGCAAATGTAGTTGCGAGATGCCTTGGCGGGAAGTCTTCCATAGCATATGTGCGAGCGAGTCTATCTGCCGCTATTGGAAGAGATGGCTAAGCTAAGGATCGGTGACGCGGGAAGAGTCGATTGCATGATTGCTACTTCGTGGTAAACCGATCCTCGGAGAGAAAGTGAAAGAGTTACTGGTCGGGATCCCGAGTTGAGTAAGCTACGGGAAGAAGGTGCGAGAGGTAAAGAGTGCGATATGGTGCTAAGTGATGATGGAGTCTGACGATCAAGAATAGGCTCTATATTCACGATGTTAAGGAGGTTAAAGATGAGATTACGGATGGGCGCACAATGCACCTTATGTTATGCACCAGCGTACCGGGATGTCTGAGGATCTCAAAGAACATTTTGGTGGAGAGGTATGAAGAAAGATGTGGTCGAGTATGTGAGCAAGTGTCCGGTGTGTCGGTGAGTCAAGGTGAACATCGTGCACCTTGAACCGATTGAGGCCATTATCCATTCTGAGTGGAAATGGCGAGAGTCACTATGAATTTTCGATGGGATTGCCCGGGACGATGGGAGGCATGATGCCATATGGGTGATTGTAGATAGATTGACAAAATCAGCCCATTTTACGCAATCGGACAAACAGATCCTCTGCGTGTGCTAGCTAAGAAGTATATTGATGAGGTGGTAAGATTGCATGGGATCCGGATTCGATTGTATCGATCGAGACCTCGCTTTACTTGATTTTGGGGCGGTTTGCGGGAGGCTATGGGCACTAAGTTGAATTCGATCTTGCTTTCCATCCTCGGACCGATGGTCGATCAGAGAGGACCATTCGGACTCTAGAGGGAATGCTCAGGGCTTGTGTGATGGATTTTAGTGGGGCATGGGATGAACACTTGCCTTTGATCAATTTGCATATAATAATTAGTATCATTCGAGCATTGAGATGGCTCCTTATGAGGCTCTTTATGGGAGGAGATGTAGGACTCCGGTGTGTTGGGATGCGAGAGGGAGACAGAGACTTTTGGGTCCAAAGTTGTCTGATGACCGTTGATAAGGTCAATTTGATTAAGCAGCAAGTGAAGGCATTTCGGGGCGAGGATGAAGAGCTATGAGGATGCTCATAGGAAAGAGATGGAGTATGAGGTCGGCGATAAGGTGTTCCTTAAGACTTCTCCGTGGAAAGGATCCTAAGATTCGGAAAAAAGGGTAAGTGAGTCAGGGTATGTGGGACCGTATGAGATTACGGAAGGATTGGTCCGTTGGCTTCTGAGTTAGCCTTGCCTCGAGTTATCTCGGATACATGATATTTTCATGTTTCTATCTTTGAGGAGATATCGATCAGATCCTCCCATGTCATTCAAGTGATGAAGTTCAATTGGTGAGGATTTGAGTTATGAAGAGCTTCCGGTTCAGATTGGATACAAAGAAAAGGTTCTCGTGAATAAAAGCGATGCAGTTAGTAAAAGTGTTATGGAGAAACCATTGATTGGAAGAGGCCACATGGGAGCGATGGAAGCTATGAAGGAGAAGTACCCTCGACTCTTCATTGATTCGGTAAAATTTCGAGGACAAAATTCTTTTAAGGGGAAGAAATGTTACACCGATCCCTTTTCCTATTAAATAGGTTTGCAATTTAAATTATCTTTTGGTTAGTATGAAATTAGGGTTTTATTAGATTTCCTTTTGGTTAGAATAATTTGGGATTTTAGTGCAATAATTATTAATTGAAGGAATTTAGTTAAATTAAATTTTAATTTTGGTGTTAGATTTTAAAGAATAACAAAATGGTAGATGAAGCCATAAAATAGTGTTAGGATAAATTAGGAAGTGTTTATAAGGTTTTAAGGCTTTAGGTTATTAAAGTGGGCCTTTAGGCCTTTGGAATGTTATTTAAATGAGGGGGAAAGCAAATAAGTGGGCTAGGGTTTTTAAGGTGAAGTAAATAAAAAAAGAAAGGAAGCATTTGGGCTTTTAAGTGGGAGCCCACGAAATTATTAGATGATTGGAGGGAAAGATGAAATTTTGGGAATGTTTAAGTTAGAAGGAGGGAAAGTTAGATTTTTGGGCTTTTAAGAGGAGCCCACAAAATTTAAGTTGGAAGGAGGAAAATGAAAATTTGGGAAAGGTTATAAGGAGGAAACTACTTGGGCTTGAAGAATTGGGCTTAGGGTTTAAGTTAAAGAGTTAGGTTAATGAGGAGTTTAAGGTTAGGTTAAGGAAGGAGGCTTAGGAAGTTTCCTAAGGCTTAAGAGAACTAACGAAAATTTCAAGGAGAGGCTAATGTGGTGTCGTTTTTGGCTTAGGGAATAAGTGAGAAAGAGGCAAAATTAGGTCATTCTTTGTTAAGCCATCTGAAAATCATCAAAGAGAAGAGAGTGGGAGAAGATTTAGAAAATCAAAGGAGAAAGAAGAGTGAGAAGATTTCGGCCATCAAAGAAGAAGAAGAAGAAGAAGGGAGATAAGGTTTCAAAGCTATATGAAGGTTGGTTCATGTGGTTTATTTAAGAAGGAAGGACAAAGAAAGAGGTTCTCCATCCTTAGAAGCAAAGAAGATTTCGTGGGTTTCCTATAAGGTAAGGAAATTCGAATTTCTTGGTTATATTGTTAGGGATTTTATCTTTCTTGTTTCATATTGGTGATTAGAAGAGTGATTAGAAGGAGATGTTGTTGGAGGAGAAAAAAATCAGATTGTGTATGGATTAGGGTTTTCGACATTTAGGAAATTGATTTGTTAAAGTTTTGTTTTTCATGCTTTAAATGGATGATTGGAAGAGGTTTTAGAGAAAGAATGAGAAAGGAAAGAGTTTCCTATCATTATAAACTAGTAGGGTGATGCCGTGGGTGTCCTAGGGGAAGAAGAAGTTGAAATTTCATGGTGTTATTATTAGGGTTTGTCTAATGGTGGTTTAGAGAGTGTGTTGTGAAGGAAAAATGAAAGAAGAAAAATTAGGGGAGCTTAGTGAAAAAAAATCAGCATGCATGGATGGCTAAATGGTTGAGAATTTTCGAAAATAATAGATTAAATTGAGAGAAGTTTGAGTTAATATAGCATAGGAATGGTATAGGAAAGGTTTAGGTGAGGTTATGTAGATTGAAAGTCAAGTTTTTTTTTTTACATTCTTGAAAATTCCAGCATTGTGCTCTTTGATTAATTAGACTTGTTATGCTTTGATTAAGGTCAATTAAGACATTTGGAGCTTGAGGAAGGACAAGTTAATCAATTGCTGAGCCAAAGAAGTCAAGGTGGGTAACTTTTAATAATTGAGTAATAAGCTACTTAAATGTCTCTTGAATGGTTTCCTATGATTTTCAAATTTTGAATGCATAATTGTTTGTGATAGCGTAAACATGTATTATGTGCCTTTCTATGTAACTATATTGTGTAAAGATTCGTGTAATTGTTTGACAAGTAACAAAGTTTCGAATATGAGACTTTGGTGATTATGTGAAAGTGACTAGTTGTAATGGTCATTTATGGCAAATCCTTATGAATATTGTAATGGTTGAAAACTTGATTTAAAATGAGAAAGATGTGAGTATGTGATTTTGGATGAATGCCTAAAGCGAAATTGCATGATTTCTTGGGTTTGTAGTGATCCCCTCTGTTAGCAAGTGCGCACTTGTCTATTAGGCTTCTCCCGCCTGCCCGCTAGTGGCATAGGAGTTTAATCGGACTCCCCTCTGTTCACGGCTACATGGTCGCAGCCGGACATGTGTAGTACATCTGTTAGGATCACTCAAACTATCGATATGTGATTTTGTGTTATTATATGACATTCGTTGATTTTGTTGTAAATGTTTTATTGTATTAGAACTGAAGTTGTTGAATGTTGACTTGAAATGAAATTGTTGATGCATGCTTTAGCCTATGCTTAATTATTAACTGTTATCCACGGAGACCGTCGTGCTCACCCCTTCCTCCCTCCATAGGTAATGAGCGAAAGCGGGTCGTCGCATCGGGAATAAGGCATTACTCGATGCTTTTATTTTGAAGTCATACTTTTGAAACACAATGTTTTGGCTAGCATTTTGGCTTTGTATAGCGTTCTTTTTTTGGAATCTTGATGTATCCGAAATGAAATGCTCTTTAAAGCATGGTGTTTGCTTATTTCATGTAAATATTAAGGTTTGAAGTTTTCATTGTATATTGGATATGTTTCCTAAGCATGTATGGATGTATGATTGTATGTTTGTAAAAGCAAGCATGAGCTTGTAGTTTCTTTATGTTTTGGAAATGAGTTGATGTTTAGAAGTTAGGTTAGAATGCCTAAGATTGCGTTGTTGCCATTGGAGTTGATGAGGTTTCGTTGTTGGATGTTTGTGTAAAATTGGAAGATTGAAGTGTTTTTGTGTAGGTGGAAGTTAGGTTGGAAATTGAAAATTTGGCTAGAGCATTTTTAGGGGAGGTGCTGTCCATTTTTTAAAAAAAAAATGGGCAGCCACCTTGCTTTGGGTTTTAGGGCATGTTAGAGTAAGAATTGGAGTGAGAGGTATTTCTTAATGTTTGTAGAGCTTGTCAAGATCTTTAAAACGGTATAAAATAGGTTAATTTCTGACTTAAGATGAAAAAGTTATGGGCGCTTGAAAATTTCTGATCACTATTCATTTGGTCATTTTCACTATTCATATGGTAATTAGCTAAACAACAACTTTAATCAAATCTTTACTTCTTTTAATGATTGAAATGACTTTTGTTTTCTTCATGAAATAAACAATAACTCTGCGCAATTCGATCTTGGGGTGAAAGGTTATAAAAATGAAAAATAAATTGATTTCAAAGCAAATATAATATATTTTCTTATTTTCCTTGATTCTTATCCATTTGACCTCCGATTTGCATGAAATTTGAAGTATTGATTAACTAGTAACATTTTCTATTCCTTTTTGGTAAAATGAGAGTGTCGGGTCATCGCTGGACTTTATGGCCAATGTGTGTCGGTTTTGTACGGAATTGTGTTTTTGTGAGATATAAAGATCCGATTGAGGCGTTTTCTGTTTTCATTTGACCTAGAGGCATGGGATTTTTTGGATTAGCTTAGGCATAGGAGTAAGTATAGGCCCTAAGCAGATCAAATTTTATTGGAGGATAACTAGGGTAAATTTATCAAGGTTTATTCGGATGACGTGCACTTAAGTTCAATTTGAGGTTTTTTTCGTGGTGAGGGATTCCTTCCTCGTGGGATGCGCGTTCAGATGTCACGCAGGACGTCGGACACGTGTCGCACCAGGGAGGGGTTCCAACAACATGTCCCTTCAATTGCTTCTTCTTATGTTGAGAAGATTCTCCCATTTTCTCTGCCTTTCTCCTTGCCATCTCGGGTTCCACCATTTTTCTTGCCCTCTCCATTGGGTCGAAGTGGTGGTGGCAATTGGAGATCCACCAAGGCATCTGCCATCGCTATTGCGCTAAGGAGGTCCTTCACGTTCTACCTTCGAAGCTCCATTTGTGCCTAGCCTTGCAATCCATTAATGAAGTTGAACAACTTGTCCTCCTTCGACATGTTCTGCACGTCTAACATCATCGATGTGAACTTCTTCACATACTCCCTCACCAAGCCGTCTTGCTTCTACCCCTTCAAAGCTTCCCTCATGAGCCATGAAGTGTTGTTCCATTAGCTTCTTCTTCATCTTCTCCCAAATGTTGATGGGAGGTCTACCAGCACTGATGTCGTTAGAGGTTCTCGTTCTCCACCACAAGTTCACATCATCCACCAGGTACATTATTATGATTGACACCTTCTCCGAGTCTGCAACCTTTGCCGCTGCAAAGTACTACTCCATGTCCCACAAAAA
Organism: Erythroxylum novogranatense; assembly: GCA_029891385.1. Taxonomy (NCBI): domain Eukaryota; kingdom Viridiplantae; phylum Streptophyta; class Magnoliopsida; order Malpighiales; family Erythroxylaceae; genus Erythroxylum; species Erythroxylum novogranatense. The sequence goes on along the minus strand of CM057225.1, from coordinate 7,782,375 downwards.
AATTTTGAGCTCCTTAACACTCTATTTGCTATCAAAAATTTGTGGCTCCCAGACCTTCTCCATAATGCTTTTAACTCGAACACCCGTCTTGTGCCTTGACATCGCACATTTGAGCACCAACAAATCATAGCTCATCTCTTCACAAGGCTTCACCTGTTCTTCGAGCGTTCTCATTGTTGCTTGAAGCTCCCTCTCTAAGGCTGCAATACGTTCCAACAAAGGAACTACTCCCTCATCCATCGGAGATAGAGACTCAAGAATTTCCTCTATTCTAGTAACCTTTTCCGTCAGATTACTTTCACCAGCCATCACTAGATTAGCTCAGATACTAATTGTCACAAGGGTCTGCTTTGACTCAAATTTCTACCGTAAGTTGCGTCTATCTTCATTTGACAATCCCGCTTAAATAAGATTCAGTCTTCTCACGTGAATGTTGCTAAACAATTTCGTTAGCCCTCGAACACCTCACACACACATAAGTGTTTAAAGTGTCTCTCTCACACACATAAAGAGCATAAATGTATCAAAGGAAAGAAAGCAACAAGAGATTTTAAATATAGCCGAAGCTACTCTTTCATTAACCCTCAACAAAATGTTAACAAAAGACATAAGTACCTCCTACTCGAAGCCCTTACAAGGAATTCCCTAATCGAAGCCCTTACAAGGAATTCCCTTCTCAAAGCCCTTACAATGAGAACTCTCCCCCAAAAGCTCTCAACTCTCAAAGCTCTCTCCTCTGAGTGATTTCTATCAATAATGAGTGAATGAATAGGTCCCAACACTAATGATCTATTTATAGGCTCCTTCAAATGACTAAGAGTCCTATTAGAACTCTACTAGCTAAGATCACAATCTTATCCTATCTTATCCCATAAGATTAAGTTACATCACATTTAAAAGATTACCCTATCTAGGAATGATTATCTTTATTCACAAAGATCTCCTCTATCTTCAGATGATCCTTCCATGTGATCTTCATCTCTTAAAGATGATGCTCATCCACTGTAATCTTATCCACCACATCATCATATGCTACCTCATCCATAGTTGCCACGTCACTGCTGATGTGTTCACACAATGGCCTATCCGCATATAAGTCCATTAATGCATGTCCATGGATAAGTCCATCTTCTGTGATCAAGCTTACTCATGGTGCAGTCTCATCACTCCAAGACTAAGTACAAGTCACAATCTGAGTTAGTATAAAACTTGCACACGTTATATACCTTCGACCTACCTCGTTGAAGTTAAATGCTTATGCGTCTCGTTGCACTCACATGCCTTCGCGCATCCTCACATGGTCTCTCACATAACTTTGCACCTTCTCGTGTACCCTCGAGTCTTGCATGACTTAGTTGACTAACTCTACAAGGCCTTGCATTCGAATCTCATGCCTCATAGGAGATTTCCGCCAATGCGTGCCCACACGTATCGAATATTGCCTACTCACAAGACTTCACCTTATTCCCTCGTCAACATGCCTTCTTTGTACTGACCTGCATGCTAAGTATTGGCTAGCTAACACTCGCACAATCCCATAATTTGGACTTAGGGTTTTAACAGATAACATAAATGTGGTTGAAGCTATGAAAAGAAAGTAAGTTGTGTGATACTTAGAACTGTTAACTGTGATTACAGAGCTGCTCACCCATCAGTGGCAGGTTTAGATCAAACATGTCTATCGAGAAGCAAACTTCACTGCAGATTGGATGGCGAGATTAGCACTGGTTAATCAGTTGGGCTTCCAAAGCTTTGACATGCCCCAAGTAGTAGTGAAAGAGTGGCTTCGTCATGATTTGCATGGGATTTCCCATGTGTGTAGAGTAGCTATTTGAGTTTTCTTGCCTAGGTTTTTGCCTCTTTTCTTGTACCTAAAACAAGACAATCCATATAGGGTACTCTTTAAAAGAAAGTATTATTATAATTATTTAAAGGTTTTAGGTCACTTTGTTATGCTTATAATCTTAATAATGATAAATTCTCTATTAAAGCTTATTGAAAGAATTAAAGGTTGAATTCTTGAGTTGCTCTATTACAAAAGAGAGAAATTATACAACAGTGGAGATAATAGAAGAGCCTATAATTCAAGACACACACAAAATCTATGCTAATTTGACATACAACTTAGAACATAATTACGGTCTAATTACTAGCGTAATTGCAAGAATATTGTAGCTAATTATAAGCATACATACTGAAAATTTTGGTACAATAGATATAGTAACTTCAATAACCCCATAAGGTTAGAGCATGGAATTTTGAATGCCTAATTTGCTAAGAAGAAAATGAAAATGATCACGTCCTAAAGCTTTGGTAAATATATCGGCAATCAAAATTAAGAAGAAATATATTGAGCAACAATGTGACCAAATTACATGTGTTCACGAATAAAATAATGGTCGATCTCAACATGCTTAGGCCACTCATGAAAGACTAAATTGACAGCAAATTGTAAAGCCAACTGATTGTCACAATGCAAAATCATAGATTGCGAGCGTGAAATAGTCAATCAATAAGCAAGGTTCGCAACCATACTAGTTAACTAGTATCAAACGTCATATACTATTATTCTGATTTAACAGAATAGCCAGAAATTGTTAATTGTTTATTAGACCTCTAAGAAATTGGAGTAACACCAATAAGACAAATTAACCTATAGCAGATCATCGCTTCAAAGGATAACTTGCCCAATTTGTATCATAATATGCTTTAACATAAAATAACTAGCTAAAGAAAAAAAGAAACTTTGACCATGAGAAGTCGTTAGGTAGATTAGTACATGAAAAGAAACATTAGGATATGGTTAATAAAGTTGTTGCATAAATTAACTATGAACTATATAAGTGATGTCGAACTAAGTCATAGTAAGATAAATGAGACATCTAATTAAGCAAAAAAAATGGCATGGATCTTTTAATGGTTCACCATAATTAGAGGGTAGAAGATGTTGTTGTGGAATAAGGAAGGTGATAAGTTTGCTACACAATATGTCAGCTTCATTCAAGATGTCAAATGTGTATTGGCAAAGCAATATTCCTCTAAGAGAACAATCCGTTTTAAGCCAAAACTACTCGAGATCGCTAACATTCTATTAAAGAAACATGCATTAAAAATTCTTGAACTTTTATATGTACAAAATATCATTACTAGTAATAACCACATCATCCACATAGATAAGAAAAGAAAGGAAAGAGATACCTTAAGTCGAAATAAAAAATGAATGATCATGTTAAAAATTTATAAAGCTAGATTCTCATAACAAAGAAGAGAATTGTTCAAACCATTATTGTGAAGCCTGCGTCAATTCATATAATGATTTATGTAGACTTTATGCACATCTAAATTGATGCAGTTAGACATTATGTAGACACTATGCACATTTAATTATACTTCAATCACCATGAAGGTATAATGCACATCTAATTGATGCAATTCCTAATTTTTTGTAGTCGCAATAGCTAATAAACACCAAACTCACAGCAACAAAAAGGACATTTGACTATAAAAAAATCGTAGCTAAAGGTCTCAAAATCGTTACTAATGACTATTAGTGACGATTTATATTCGTCACCAAAAACATCGTTAAATTCTCGTAGCTGAACTTTATAAGCAATGTTTTTTCTAATCGTAGCTAATAGTTTTTGGCTATACTTTATTTTCTTAACGAAAAAGTATTAGTGATGTTTTGAGAAATTGTCTCTGATAACTTTTGGCTACGCTTTGTTTTTGTAGGTAAAAAATATTAGCTAGTTTTTGTAGGTAAAAGTTATTAGCTACGTTTATGGAAATGTAGCAAAAACCTTTTAGCTATGTTTATAAAAATGTAACCAAAATTTTTATCGTGCTTTGTAAATTTTAATCTACATTTTAATAAAATATTATACCACTTTGAATTATAATTATTTGTTACTTTTTAATGATATTATTATATATAATATTTAGATTTTTATGGTTAATCTATTATACAAAAAGTTATACAAAATAATTGATAATTTGAAGCATTATATATAAAATAAAATATCATTAAATTTCAAGATTTTAATTACAACTTTAACAATACTTATATACAAAACAATAAATACAGAGATTAGTTTATAAGATATAATACAAATCACTCATTTCCATTATATCTTCTTTAAATTTCTAATATGAGAAAAATATTAAATTTAAATTATAATAAAAACATTAATTAAAAAAAAAAAGTATAAGAGTTGTAATTAATGTCATTCATCTTCATCTTTACTATTTTCATAATCTGAGTCAAGTAATTTTTGAGGCATTTTTATGCTTAGTCAACTTTTTTCAATATTTTATAATTTAAGCTTAAGTGTCTTGTTTTCCTCTTCGAGACGTTGAATGTATGATGATCTTGATGAGGATGAAATATTTGGCTTAGGGCCAAACCTATGACTTTTGATATAAAGGGGTTATGTACCAAGCACATAGTTGCAAATGTATTCTACATTTACCTTATTCTCCTCAAACATTGATTTTTGTAACAACTTTGCATCTTATTCCAAAATTATGAAAACAAAACCAATATTCAATGCAAATATTATTAGTTAGTATTACATAAATAATAAAATTAAAATTAAAACAAATTTTATACTTACACAGTTATTTTGTGCTTCTTTTGACATCCAATTATGATATTCCTTATAGTGTGTGAGTTTGTATAATGTACTCCTATCACACTCTTATCCATATAGTTCCTTCTCACTCTGTTTTATGCTGAAAAAAATACAATCCACAATAAATAATATAGTGTTTATTAATGTAATTATAACTTGTAAAGAAAGATCTTACATATTTATTTCAGATGATAATAAATGGTGGGAGCCTTAATTGTGAGGAGTTTTCATTTTTCCTCTGTTGACCTTTACCTTCTCACATTTTTACTAAATAAAGAAAAAAAAGATAGTCATTAAATCATCTAACAAGATTAGTATAAGCAAATGTGAAGGAAAAGAAAACAAACTTGAACTTTAGGAGAGGCCCAATAATCACACAAATTGTTCCAATTTTTTAGAGACATCAATTCTAAAATATGTCTCCTTGCCTCTATATCAGAAAGAAAAGATTTGTAATATCGATACAACCTATAATGACGATCCTTGATCCTTTGTTTCATCAATGAAGTGACACAATTTGAAACATCAGGATTATTGATATCGATGATATTCAATTTCATTTGTAAATAATAAGTAAAAGTATAATTAATCTTAAAATAAGTGAAACAATATTGCATATAGTTAAATAAATTGAAATTTTACCGAAACTTTATGCAAGGCATTTTGAAGCAAGTTATCTTCCTTTAAGTCCTTATCATGCTTTAGGCAAGGTAATTTTGTTCTCACAATTATCCCCAACTTACTTGACATTTTTGTGGATTGGATCCTGTCTAAAGGATGACCTTATGAAGTATCAATATCTACTGACAACTTCTTATTCATTGCAACATTTATTTGTTCTAACTCACAACCTCTAGTTATACCTCATCTTTTTCTAATGTTGACATCAGAACCTGACAACAAATGAATAATGATAAGAAAATACATAGTAAACATTAAATATATATTTAAGCATAAGTTTATTTGTAGGTGTTAAAGATTAACAAACTTGTAGATCCCTCTGTACTAGTTGATTCATTATTGGTTGAGGAAGAATGAGGTTGTTATTGACTTGTTGCATTGGTGGAAGAGGTTGAATGTTGTTGTTGGCTAGGAACTAATTGATCTAATTGTTTTGGCTAGGAACAATGTACAGCACCGCCACTTTCTTCCCTTTGTTTCAACCATGTGTCATTATATTAGATATCTATAAAATGAACATAAATTTTATTAACAATAATGCTAAGTTTTAATTAAAAACAAACAATGAAATTGAGCCTGCTAAGAATAAGAAGCATGAACCCAACATAAAAGTCATCTTATACAAGTAGTGAGTTTTAAACATACCTCTTAACAGTCATAAAGATTGCTTTGTATAGAATATTACTGGGCTTAAGGTTGCACTTTTAAAGGCTTCAATGTTGAGATAATAGATAAGAAAATATATTGGGTGAAGAACCTTATGTTAGAGCTACTGAACGATGAATTATCGTTTTCATGTATACTGTTATTAATGAAGTTTGTAGTTAAGTTTGGTTGAAATTTCGTAGTCATCTTTGAGTGTATAGGAATTTTCTTTTTATATATATTGTACTCTTTGAATCATGAAAAGTTCACTAAGAATGATTGAAAATTTTTCTATGGTTTTATATATGTTTTATTAGGATTGTAATTATGGAATTATTGATATTGCATTAAAACAAATTAGCATTCTAAAGCAAAAGGAATTAGCTAAATTATGTGAAATACCACAATTCCACAAATAGTCATTAAATTCACAAAATCATGACGATTTCTTGGCAGCGATATTACAAAACCATTACTAAAGGATAAGCATCTTGCCCAAAATCTTTCCATTTGGCAACAATTTTTTTGAATCATAGCCAAAAGCCTCTCGTTTGACAATGATTTTGGAAATTGCTGTTAAAGGTTGATCTTTTGGCAATGATTTTAAAGCTGACATTTAGCTACAATTTTTAAATCGTCGCCAAAAAATGTAGTCAAATGTCTATGTTATTGTAATGACTGTTGTCAATTTGGCTACAAGGGTATAGGCTTCTGTATAAAGCCAATCCCTCAATCTATGTATAACCCTGGACTATTAGTCAATTTTTTAGCACTCAATAGAATCGTCATCTTTGTATTTTATTATATAAAAATAATGAGAACCAATTAGTTTCTTCCTTAAAGGTAAAGGTACTAAGGACCTAGAATAACTTTTCTATAGTATAGAAAGTTTGTTTCATAATCACACCATTTTAGATCATTGAAAACTTATAAGAAGGATTGAGGTTCGGTAACAATAGAGACAGTAATGAGGAAAACTTGATGACATGGATCAAAACGAGAATATGATAAATGACAAGAAATAAAGAAAGAAGCATCTAAAGAAAGCGTAATATATATAGGTAACAAAGGCATATTTACTCTAGGGAGCTCATATAAATAGTTGCAAAGACGAGAGGGAGTTTGACATCCTTAGAGGTCATGGAGCATTAGGAGAAGATATTTGAATGGGCTTGGATGTTCTAAATCTTATGATGGAGACATAACATTTGGACTAGAGGATATGAATGTTAGTGTGGTAATGATCTCATCAATATCATTTTATGAAAATGGAACTTTTAAGTTAGGATGAATATGTGCAACATCAGTGGACTGCAGTGAATCTTGAAAAGTAAAGGAACAACTAATCAAGGCTCTTTTGGAAAGTGTTTGGAGTGAAAAAGAAACTGGTTTCTATATAAAATAACATCTCGTGGTATAAACATTTTATTTGATACCATGTTTAAACTCTATATGCATTGTCTCATACCAATGAAAACACAAGGCTTAAAATAAGATACAAACTTATACTTCCTTTGCTTTTGTCATGCATAACATAAACAATCAAAATATGTAAATAAGAATAAAGGATTTTTTTGGAGAAAAACATCTCATAAGGACTCTTACCTGATAACAAATGTAAGAGTATACTTAGTTAAATAGGTTGCAGTTAACACACATTCCCCTCAAAATTTTATTGGAAGATTTGTTTGGAATTGAAGCGCACAAGTAACTTCTAACAAATGACTATGCTTATGCTCTATTATTGCATTTTATTGAGGGGTATCAATATAAGATATGCCATTGAGATATGCCATTGAGTAAGAAGAATTCTAACATAAGTCCAATGATAAATTCAATTCATTATCACGAATAACTCTTTCTATTTTGAGATCAAATTGAGTATTAACCATTACAAAAATTAATGAAGTATTTTTATGCTTTTGACATATTTTTAAGAAAAAAACCCAAGTTTCTCTTATGTAATCATCCCGAAATAGTAAGAAAATAATAAGCATAAGAAAACTATGTTTTATAAGGTCCCTAAATGTGAAAATGAACTATATCAAAAGGAAAATCAGGTTTATTAGTACTTAAGGAAAAAAACTTATAGTTTATTTAGCACGGTGAACAAAAATCACATTTATTTAAATTCTTAAAGAAAACTAGATAGTTAAGGAATTAAGAACAAATGATCGAGGAAGGATAACCTAAGTTTATGTTTGGTTGGACATAAAGTTTTAATAGAATGTAATATAATAGAATGAAATGGAATGATTTATAATAGAATGAAATGGAAATAGATGTAATATTAGAAAATTATTGTTTGGGAAGAATGGAAGGGTTCACAATGTAATCTGATGAAATGTTATTTGGTTGAAGGGTTTATAATATAATATAGTGTAAAGTAATTTATCATTTTACATTCTATCCTAAACCCCTCAAATCGAAAGTTTTTGTTTTTACTATTTACGATAAAATGTAATGTAATATGAAACGCTCATTTTCATTCTATTTCATTTTATTCCATTATAAACCTTCATCTCAACGATGAAATAATATTAGATTCCATTCCACTACATTAATAAACCTTCAACCAAATATACCCTAATGCAACAAAAGGAATATGAAGCTCATAAAAGTAGTATAAGCCTTCATGCAATTCACCCATTCAATTAGTTTCTTTAAGGTAAGTTCTTGTAAGATATAAAAAGAAGGGAAAATGTGACTAAACAATAAAGATCATTAGTCAGTCTGAAAGAAGATTGCACTTGAAAGAGGGATATAAAGAACATGATCTAAAGTCATGTTTAACAATTTAACTTGACCATTAGAAGCAAGCTTGACATTAGAAATAGAAGATATATCAGATGTAAGATGCTTAAACATACCATAACTTAAGATCCAATTTAAAAATCATGAGATTGAGTGACCCTACTGATAAAATCTTCTACTTTATGATTAGCAAAAGGAAATAAAGGCTAATCATATGGGATTTGTGTAAGGTAAATCCTTTACTCACCGACTAACTCAATCTTCAGTAATGTTATTAGCTAAAATAGATTTTGGCTCCTTTTAAAATTTACCTTTAACTTGGCAAGTTGACGAAAATCCCACTAGCTTGAAACACCTAGGCTTACCACAATGCTCATATCTCAAGTTATAAATCCCTCCTTGGCCATAACACTTCAGTTGTTCTCTAGCGAATTCTAACTTTAGATTCTCAAGCTTAATGCTAAATTGTTTAACTATAAATGTCATTGCCTCTATTGGTTTATCACGATTAATTACAACTATAGTTTATTGCTTATCTTCTTTGGTTACAAAAGCATAATCCTTTTTTTATAATGGGGAAAGGCACTATGTTTATTATTTTAGATTAAATGATCACACAATGTCTATTCAATCCCATAAGAAATTGATGAACCTTTTCTTTTCGTTTTTTATTTTGCCAAGATTTCTTTTTCAGCACCATAAGGACATGAATGAATAGTTAAATAGGCTACTAGTTCATCCTAAGGACCTTTTGATTTGGTATAATAAGTTGCCACAATAAGTTCCACAATTGTGCAAGACAAATATCACTTTTTCAGCTTATGAATACATGGAATATTTCCTTTTGAAAGATGTTCCTACAAGTCTCCGAATCTTGCGATTTATATCTACATAGGCAACACTCTCATATAATTATGGAATCATTAAAAATATAAGAAATTACCATCAATTTACATTTTTCCCAAACTTATACTTCTTTTTTTGGTAAGTCGGTAATTTTATAAATAAATAATGGTATGTACAATCAAGAGATTACCCAAGATGTCAATCTCTTATCTACACTAAAAGAAACCTTAAATGAGAGCATGAGGAATCCTATAATTGCTCCCCATAACCATGCAACCATAATAGCAACCTAAACCATATCTACCAACCAAGATGATCATAACAAGGATCACTTTACCAGTAATACAATTATTCCTTACAACAGTTCCTGCAGTATAAAATTAATCAAAACTATCCACTAACATATAATTAGAATCCTGCACATCATATTCGGATTCTTCTCATTTCTAGAGAAATGTGGTATCTTGTTTGTAAAGGATTCCGAAGTGATGAGGAAGGAGAAATAGTTCAACTCTCCATCCAACTTCCTTTGTTTATCCGATTTAGACTTCCAACTTTTAGGACACCAATCCGGGGAATCGGAGCTCTCCTATTGTTGAGTTGCCAAAGGAGTGAACCCTTGAAGCTTGTGACACCATGCATTCTTTAAGACTTTTTAGAGGTTGAGGCATTCCTGCATCTTATGCCTCTTTTGCCTAATGCTTGCATTCGACGTATCCTCCTACCATGGTTACAAGCTTTACAACTTCTGCTCTTCTCTTTTTAATAACCAACCTATCTTTTAGAAGATATCTGGGATCACCATTGATATAGATTGCTAACAAGGGGAATGAACTTATGATTTCCTGACTCAACCTGTAAACCTGCACAACAAACTTTAGAAGAAACCAAGCGGAAACCACAGTTTACCTTGTCTCAATGTGTGAGCAAAGTTGTTCCATTACTTGGAAGAACACTTTCGTGTTGATGCTTCCCACTTCCATGACAATGTTTTTGAAGGTTCTAAGGTTTCTCTCAGACCGTAAGTTATACACAACAATAGAAAGAAGGATGATAAAGGTGTTGAGGTCAATGTTTTTGTAGTTTTGAGGTTGGTTAAACCAATTTAGAATGGATTAATGATTTAATAGGTTTGGAATGTTTATCTGAAAATGGCTGAGGCAGTGTAACCACACTAATTTTGAAAAGGAACATTCAAAGAAGAGATGGTTTGTAGATTCATTATCCGAGGAACACAGTGAGCAAAGGTTAGGAATACAAGTATAAAGGAGTCAATCTCTTATTTGTAGCTTATTTAGGAAAACTTATACTTCTTACTGACTCATATTTTGTTTTGACAAAGAGCCATCAATGAAACACAATTTGTTTTTGACACCTTATCTTTGAGGGGGAAATAATAATTATTTTTGGATTTTCTAAAGAATTTAAAAAATAAGGAGAAAAAAATCATCTTCAAATTTATATGTTAAGGTTGTGAAAGCTCTTAAGGAGGGACTCAAAGGTCTTTCATCATTATTTATGATGATAAGAAGGTTTATAGATCAATATCTACTCCGATACCATAAAAATGAAGGCTAAATTCTTGAGTTGTTATATTACAAGAGAGAATTTATATGACAAAGGAGATAGTAAAGAGGCCCATAATTTGGGGGGCGGGGTGGGGGAAAGAATGACAAGCTATACTAATTTGAAAGACAAATTACATTAATACAAGATAAATATATTTTACAAATAAAATTATAATGAGATAATAATTAAGAGATTCGTATTGTATTTAAGGATGACAATGGGCTGAGCTAGACTCGGGCCAACTAGTAGAAAAATGGCTCAGGCCCCGATCGAGACTTAGGCAACTCGAGGCCTAATCAGGCTAAATTAGTAAAGCCCATGGCCCAGACTCAATCGGGTTCAATAGGCTCAAAGTCCGATCAGACTTGGGCAGGGAAGATTCTTTTTTAATTTTTTAATTTTAAAATTAAATTTGTAAATAATTGAGGATATACAATAATAGAAAAGATTAAAATTAAAGTAATAAGTTCAATTACTTGAAGTTACAAATTTCAATTGACTAATAAAATAAAAATTATGAGATTTTATAATAAATGAATATATGAAAACATACATATAGTGATAAAATGAATAAGATGCAGTCAAATTCATTAATAAAGAAGAATGTGATTATATGAAAGAAAACTATTATAATTGAAGTGATCAATTCAATTAATTATAGTTACAAATTTTAATTGATTAGGAAAATTTGAGATTTTATAATGAATGAATATATAAAACTTACATATAGTGATAAAATAAATAAGATGAAACCAAATTCATTAATGAAGGTATAGGAAATGAAAGAAAAAGATTATAATTGATGTGGTCAATTCAATTAACTACATTTACAAATTTCAATTGATTAAGAGTACGAATAGCAATGGCGATTAGCAACATATTCAATCATGTAGTTTCTTCAAATTTCTCAACTTTTTAGAAATTGCACTTCAATATACTACACTATTATTAATTGAATCTATTCTTTCCTCTATAATATCTAATCATCCTTCACAATTAAATTCGAATATCATGAAATAATGCATATGGAATAACCTTCCACTAACCAATAAGCTCCCAACTTGTTTCTTATTCTTCAACTTTTATTCATAACATCATTCGTGCTACAATTGTGTATTGTTATGGTGGATAATTTGCTATTGATATTAAAATCCATCAAACAGTCTCCCAAAAAGATTGTTAACCTTTTACTTGTTTATGGTGCTGGAATACAAATGAACCTATCATGTAGAAATACTACCAATGTTAATCATAACATAATGAAAAAGTAAATGATAACAATATTAAAGAATATAAATTACCTCAAAACTTTATTGCGTAAATCCAATCATTATCAACATAATATGTTGTCACCACCATATAACCCTTCTTTTAGTTATCGGTTGTCCACATGTTTGTTGTAATGGTAATCTGACCTTCATTATTCAACAATGCTCTTAAATTTTCTTTCTTCTTATCCTTATATGTCTTCATAATGTCCTTCAATACATTCCTACTTGGAATCTTGAAGGTTAGTTGTCGTGAGTTGCAAAATATCCTAGATCTTTTTGACCATAGATAGTGGATGTTTATCACCAATTATCACAGAAGCCATCAAAAACCTTGTTGATATTATAAGATGTTGCAATCATTTCATTCTTTCCTCTTATAAGGGTAGGTATAAAAAATGTTTAACCTCCATCACCTTTCTTCTACTACACGAATTCACACGTCTCTTTAAGTGACAGGTTCCATCTTTTAAACTCCTGGACAACATCTTCTGACAATATATATATTCAGAATTTCCTACTCCATCCATCGATCTAGTCTTATTGAAGTGATTTCAAACTTCATTTTTCAACTAAGTTCGAGTTTAACTTTTATCTTCACTTAGTACATGATTAGAAGTTTCCACTTCTATCTCCGACACTGGATTATAACTCTCTACTGAAAGAATATGTTCATCCATCTGAAACAATTAACTTATAAATATATATGTTATTCATAATCATAATTGAATAACATTATGATTAATATATATGTTTTAATCCATCTTAAGCAAGCCAATAGGAAAAAAAGTGAAAAAGGAATCAAAATGAAGCCCAAATGAGAAACATGATCTCTTTTCAAATAGCTGATGAAGAGGATAAAATTTTAATAGAAAAACTTAGTATATTCACTAATGTTAAGGAATTAAACTAGATAAATTGTTGATGAAGTTTTAAAGTGGTAAGTAGTATTGGAGAACACTCCATTGCAATGCATTGACTAATTTTATTCCATGGATACACATTTCAATTAAAAAAATAACAAGTCATTGAATTTCGATACTATTTCAAATAACAGTGTAGAAGCTTTAAGCTTGTGTTCTCTATAATCTTACAAAATCCCAAATTTAAATTTCTATAGAGCAAATTTGAATTTCTACGTTTATTGAAAATATAAATCTTGGTGATTATGTATTCATTTATTTTGAATGCTTTCCTATCTCATTTTGGATAAGATTCTAAACTTAACCAACTTTAATTGAGACTAAAGAGTTCAAATGATTTAGGCCTAGCTTAATGGTTAGATTGTAGAAGATTGAGGCTATGAACTGCCTACCCTTAAGAATTTATCAGAATTAGTGATTTATCATAATGGGGCTCGAGCTTATGTTCATTAGTATGAATACTAAAATGAATTGCTAAACATTTGGATTAATTGGAACATGTTTGACTTTGATTAACTTCACTACTCAAAACTTAAAATTTTAACAACCTTCTTTACATTTTTCTGAGCCTAAAAGGCATTTATGATGCCTTTAGCTTAGTATTGCATTATTGCCACTACAATTTGAGCACTTGCAAAAGTGAAATAGAAACAAAAAGCTAATTATAAGTAATCTATAAAAGAGTTCACTCACCATTAAACATAGTAGACACCATTAAAAATTCAAGACAAGGAGAATGATGAATAAACTTAGAGAATGATGAAATATATAAATAATACTGCGGTGTAGGAAAAGGGGCGATGTTGCGGTAGTGTAACTAGAGGGTAAAGGGTGGGAATTGGGCGAGTGGCGACAAGCGCGATGAAGGGATAGCGTTTGTGGTGGTGGTGGCAAGAGAAAGAGAGACTAAAAGAGAATCAGACTATCAAAGTCCAAAGTTGAGAGAACAAAAAGCAGTTCATGGGTCAGTGACAGAGAGAGTGAGAGACAGAGGGAGATGAGGAAGAAATATACCTAAAGAAAAAAGACTTCATTTTCCTTAATGAGAAAGAGAAGTGCAAAATGATGTCGTTTTACTTCTAAACCAAAACGATGTCATCGCTGAGTCCAAACTTGACCAAAGGCTCGATAAATTGAGAGGCATTATGTTGAAAAAGTAACTATAATTTTATTAATAAAAGGACTCAAATACAAAAATCAAAACACCGAAGGATTTAAACAAAACAGAAGACAAAAGAACGAAACTTAGACAACAGACACACACTACACTTTAGGACACTTTTTTATCTTTTTGTGGTGGTAATAAAATGGTGCTAGACTTGCCTATTTATAGGCATACATCACCGACTTTACAAGTTGCTTAACAAGTTGCTGGAACACTCTAGACTTCACAAGTTGCCAACTTGCACGATGATGTTTCCAGAAATTTTTTTTTACAAATCTAGAGTTTTCTATAAAAATTAGTTGGTGATTTCTAACACTCCCCCTCACCAACTAATTTCTCTTCAAAGTTTTTTCTTGAGATTATCCCAAGCTGCTTGCAAAACTCTTCATGTTTTGTTATGTTGAGACCTTTTGTGAATATATCTGCAACTTGGTCTTTTGTTTTGATATACTTCATTTTTATATCACCTTTGAGAACTTTTTCTCGAATATAATGATAATGTACCTCCACGTGTTTTGTCCGTGCATGGAATACTGGATTCTCCGTTGCTAACTGGTTATCACAAAATAGCTCCACCGAGTAGTCTGTTGGTTGATTTAGATCTTTTAATAACTGCATGAACCATGTGCATTCTTATGCTGCCATTGCTGCAGCTTTATACTCGACTTCTGTACTTGATAAGGACACTGTTGGTTGTCTCTTACTGAACTAAGAGATTGCTCCTGAGCCAATGTTAAATATGTATCTGTTTGTTGATCATCTTATGTCATAATCTCCAGCATAGTTGGCGTCGTAGTACCCTTTAACTTGACACGTACTATCTCTCTTATATAAGAGACCATGGTCAATTGCATTCTTGACATACCTTAAGATTCTCCGTATTGCTTCCAAGTGAGGCTTCTTTGGATTTTGCATATATCGGCTAACAACTCCAACTGAGAATGCGATGTCTGGTCGTGTCAATGTGAGATAGATTAGATTGCCCACGAGCTGTCTGTACATCGTGTTATCTTGTAAGTCTTTTCCTTCTGTAGCTTGAAGTTTGGCATTTACCTCCATTAGTGTTAATATTGACTTGCAGTCTAACATACCAAATCTTTCCAGAAGATCTTGTGCATATTTTTGTTGGCATAAAAACAATCCAACTTTTGTGCGCTCCACCTCTAAACCAAGAAAGTGTTTCAACTCACCCAATTCTTTCATTTGGAAATGAACCGAGCAATTTTCTCAAATTTGTCGTATCTCTCCTTCGTCATCTCCTGTGATGATTAAATCATCCATATATACCAAGAATATAGCCACCTTATTACCTCGTGTCTTCACAAATATGTTTGAGTCTGCAGGCGCCATCTTATAGTCATTCTAAACAAGGAACCCTCCAATCTTACCATACCATGCTTGTGGTGCTTACTTTAGACCATACAATGCCTTCTTCAACTTGTAAACTTAGTTTGGATAATCTTTACTCTTAAAACCTTCTGGTTGTTCCATATAAATTACTTGGTCTAACTCTCCACGCAGGAAGACGTTCTTTACATCCATCTACCAGAGTCTCTAAGACTTGTTTGCTGCAAGTGTTAGGAGCACATGAACAATTGTAATCTTTGCCACTAGACTAAACGTCTCCTTATAATCTAACCCATACTTTTGTGAAAAACCACGAGCCACTAGACATGCCATGTATCTCTCAACTGTTCTATCTAGTCGAGTCTTTTTTTATAGACCCATTTACACGAGATAGGTGTTACTTCTTCAGGCTTCGACACCAAATCCCAAGTTTCATTTTGTTTTAATGCTTGAATTTCCTTATCCATTGCCTGTTGTCATTCCTTGCTTTGTGACACTTCTTTATAACTGGTCGACTCTTTCAGACTAATTTCCTCTATTATTGCTGCATTTGCATACTTTGGATTTGGTTTTCTTTGTCTAGTTGACCTTCGTGGTTGAGGCGATGGCTGTTGAACATCTTCTTCAAAGTCCTCTATTTGACTTGGCCTTATTTCTTCTAGAGTTGAATGATGGATTTCTGTTTGCCATGGGCTTTTCTCTTCTGATAACCTCATCTCCATGGACTCTTCCTCACTTGGTTGTGTAGTATCAATTCTAGATTCTTCTAATCGTTGTTGTAGCTGCTCCTCTATTTCTTTTGAATCTGGTAATAACACAGCTTGCGGTGACCACCAAGAAGATGCCTCATCAAAGACAACATTCCTGCTTATGTAGCATCGTCCTGTAGTCAGGTTACAACACTTTCATACTTTACGATGGCTATCATATCCGACAAATATATAGTGTATTACCTTTTTATCAAATTTGTTATGTAGGTGATCTGGTACAAATACGTAGCATACGCATCCAAACACGTTAAAGTACCCTACTGAGGGTTTGACCTTTCGAAACTTTTCATACGATGAAGTCCCTAATTTTGCTTGAGGTAATCTATTAATCACGTACGCTGATGTCTTCATACCTTCGGCCCAAAACCTTGCTAGTACATTTTTTGCATGTAGCATACTTCTGCATATCTCTGCCAGGTGATGATTCTTTCGTTCTGCTACTCCATTCTATTGTGGAGTACTCGGACAAGTCAGGTGCCTCTTGATCTTATGTTATTGCAAATATTGTTCGAATTCTTCGAAGTGTACTCTTGACCATTATCTGTCTTGAAGGCAATGTATCCTTCGCCTATCTCCTTTTCTACTTTCAATTTGAACTTAACAAACTTACTCAGTGTCTCTGAATTTTCTCTCATAAAATCGACCCACATATATCTAGAAAAATCATCAATAAAGGTAATCATGTACCTGAATTGGTTGACAAACGGCTACTTTACTGGCCCAAATACATCAGAGTGTATTAACTCCAGGGTTACTTTAGCTTGATACTCTAACTCTTTGCACAGTAATTGATGTGCTTTGCCATACTGACATCCTGCACATACAATGTCATCTAGGACATCTAGATTCGGAAGCCCTCTGACCATTGATTTTTTCATTATCTCCTTTAGCTTCCCATAGCTTACATGTCCTAATCTTGCATGCCATAGATTAGCCGTCTCATTTTTCCTTGTCTTATCTATGTATGTTGTTTCTACTGACATTACATAGACAGACTCCACTCTTTTTCCTTCCATCATGGGTCGACCGATAATTTTTAACTCCTTGTATATCTTGACGTCATTTGGTCTGAACAATACAAAGTTTCTCGTTGATGTCATTTGAGATACTGATAGGAGATTCTTTGACATACCTTTCACGTGGTAGACATTCTGTAGTTGCACTGGCCGCTGACTATAACGAGGAACTACGATGGTACTATCAATATGTGTTATCAGCAATTTTGAATTATTGGCAGTTACCACCACTTGCTCTCCTTTATACTATGATGTCCCCATCAATTTCTTTTGTCACCTGTCATATGATTGGAGCAGCCAGAATCAACGATCCAATCATCTTTATAGTTGATTTGATTTTCACCTACAGCCGTGAGTGCCATCTCCACCTTTGATATTGCACCACTTTACTCGCTTATTTATTTAGGATTTTCCATTACTGCAAATGATGCATGGAAATCCCATTCCTCTTCACTATCCTGCTGCGTCGATGTGGCAGCATTTCCTTCCATACGTTTTGGCCTCCAACAGTCTCGAACGAAATGACCCTTCCTTCCACAATTATAGCACCTGTCTTCTTTCTGAGTATTTTGTTTATTGTTACGACTTGTATCTTGGCCTTGACGAGCTCCCCCTTGTTTGAAGCTCTCTTTCTGTTGACGGCCTCGCCAATCTCCTTGACCTCTCGAGGTTTTCTCCGTCACATTACTTCTCATGACTTTCCCTTTTCCTCCTTTATTGATGAAAAGGGATTTGTCTTCTTCTTTAATAAAAACTTTAGATATTTGTTTATCTAAAGCTTCTTAATTGGCTAAGATATTTTCTAACTCTATCAAGGTTGGTTCCTTTGCCCAACCTCAAGTAGCCGTAACAATACCAAGAAATTCTGGGCGTAACCCATGTACAATAATCCTCCTCATTCTTGTTTCAGTTATAGCATTAGGAGGATCTAACTTAGAAATTTCTTGGCATAAAGATTTAACTTTAGTAAAATATTCACTTACAGTCATGTTGCGCTACGAGATCGACAGTAACTCGTTCTCTAAGTGATGGAACCTGGCGTCGTTGGTGCGTGCATACAACTAGGCGAGAGTGTCCCATGCATCCTTCGGTGTCGTTGCATCCTTTATTTGCTGAAGTATATTGTCTTCTACCGTCATCGATAATACGTGCATGGCTTTACTTGCTCTAATTTTCCACTTCTTTAGCTCTTCGTCTAATGTTGGAGGTTAAGTCTCGTTTCCTCCAACAATACTCCATAAATCTTGTCCTAACAAATAAAACCGCATACTAGTGCTCCGTGTATTATAATTGTTATTATTTAATTTTTCTATACCACTAACAATAGCGCTCATGTTTGCCATAATTACTCGATCCCTGATCAAATAATTTTACAATCCCAGATTGTGACTAAATTTCGGCAAAATTTTAGTTAAGACATGATCCCAGATCGTAAAAATTTGGACAATGGAGTAATGACTCTAGATGACACAACCTACTCTGATACCACTTGTTAAAAAAGTAACAATAATTTTAATAAAAGGACTTAAATACAAAACTCAAAACACCAAAGGATTTAAACAAAACAGAAGACAGAAGAACGAAACTTAGACAACAGACACACACTACACTTTAGGGCACTTTTCTATCTTTTTGTGGTGGTAATAAAATGGTACTAAACTTGCCTATTTATAGGCATACATCACCGACTTTACAAGTTGCTTAACAAGTTGTTGGAAAACTATAGACTCCACAAGTTGCCAACTTACAAGATGATGTTTCCATAATTCTTTTTTTTTTTACAAATCTAGAGTTTTTTTATAAAAATTAGTTGGTGATTTCTAACACAATAGGCTCAAGGCCCTGGCCAAACCCTTTTTGCCATCTCTAATTGGAAAGTATTATCCTTAAATTATTTATAATTATTTCTATATTAAAATTGGATATTAATATAGAAGAATTATTAGTAAACATTAATTTCTACCTTACGTATGAAGTAGTTGATCTTATAAACTAAAGTATAGAGACATTTAAACAAACATGTGTGTGTTAGTTAGAGAATAAGTTTACTAAATTGCCTTAATATAAGAATTTTATATGAAATATGACTTATATATCTATGAAAATTCTTATTACAATGATTGTATAAATAATACTTTGACTTGAAATCTCTAAAATATTTCATATTAAAATTACTATATTTTGATATAACTTAGGACTTACCTAGTCAATGATAACTTAATTGATAGTTATTACATTTCGTATGAACTATATAAAGGTAGTTAAGTGATGTGATAACAAATATAATAGTGCCTAACCTTTTAGAATGATTTCAATTTAGTTTCAAACTTCCTAAAGTTTTCAATTTAGTGATTAACCTTTTAAAACTCGTATCATTTTAAGTTAAAAGATTATTTATATGATATGGTGTATCCATCAAATAGCATGTGGTATTTATCATTAGTCACATTACCAAAAGTAATATTTTGGTTTGAGTTGTAGGAGTTTTGAAAGGTTAGTCACAATGTCAAAACTTTAAATGATTAAGTATTGAATTGAAAATTTTAAAAGATTAGGCATTTGTGAATCATTATCGTTGAGTAATCAATCTGATTTGTCATTTTAAAGGAGAATATTTTATTGTTCTCAATTAGTATTAGTTTGAGAAATCCTTTGACAAGTTGAAATAATAATTTGAAAATAGATTTCAAATATCATTAAAATGATCAATTATTAATGATATAGAACTAATACATTTGAATTCAATTAGAGTAGATATTACATACTCTTTCTTTAATTAGAACATTGCATAATGAATTATACAAAAAATCATATGATGAAAGATTAGCTAAAATTACTTTAAGATTTCCAATATTTGGGTAGTTATACTAACCTAGATTAAATTTTGTAATTAAGAAGAATTAAATCATTAAATAAAAATATTTTTAAACAAAAATTTCTACAAATAGTTATTATGTCTAAAAATTATTTTAGCGTTAATTTTAATAGATAAAATTATTTTTGTTTTAGTTATAAGATAAGACTAATTTTATTAAGAGATTATGATTTCATATAATTAAAAATAAGTTTTTGCTCATTAACTAGTACATTTCAGTTTAGCTTCTAAGATTAATTTAAATAATTATTTTTATTTTGAACATAGGTAAATAGGTTTTATTTATTTAATTTTAAGCGATTGACTAAAGCAAATTAAAATGTAAGTATAAAATTAGATTGAATAAGTATTCATTGATGGATCAAAATAGAATAATTTGTGCAACTTTTGTATCGCATAACTATACTAGAAAAAGCACAGTTGACGATCCAACTTTTAACATCATCAATCAAGACCTCAAATTTATACTTTCAGATGTATTTGAAAATGTCGAAGTTAACTCTACACAAGAAAGCGTTGAAGAATCGAGCACTCGGGAGATGACAACTATTTGTAATAATATTTCTTCTAGTTTAATGACAATTAGACGTCGTTCTTAGATTATAATAAACATTTGGTTTAAGCGATAGTGTTGACTTCTTTTGTTCTATCTAAATTTTTATAAGAATATTCAAAGAAATACTAAGATATAATATCGATATCTTTATAAATCTTTTTAAAAATCTTTTTAAAACATACTTTTATAAGTTATTTTATACGTAAACAATTAATACTAAATTGTTAATTCTATCAAATATTTTTAAATAAGCAACTGATGTTATCCTACGATCAAATTAATTATATTAATCCATTGTCAATTAGTTGTTGATATAATCTCTTACAATCTACTAATGGCCAAATAGGGTCTATATGAATCTCGCAATATCTAGTCTCTTATGATCTGTTCTTTGATGGAGAGTTTGTCTCTCCAAACTTTATGATTTCTATCAAACAATAATTAGCGATAGAGAAATATGAGAAATGGCACAAGTGTTGGGCCTAAGAAAAGAAAGGTACGGCTGGTCAATCATTTTTTTTTTTAATCATCTCTTTGTCGTCTATTATTAGCTTTATTGGAAAGTAGTTTTAAAATTCAGATATGCTTCGTTCCTCTATGAGGCCTGTAAATGCATGTAGGTCCTTAGAAAAACCCTAGCCATTACTTAAGAACAGTTTGCTCCATGTGAAGCCTTTTTCGTGGACCGTTGACTAGGACCAAATCAATTAATATTCTCAGCTTATGTCATTGTAGCAACAGGAGGCCGCTGAGTATCCCAATCTAAATAACGAAAAAGAACATATTATTCTCGTCAAACATGAGATGATATTGAAAGAAAATACAACCCAATTGAGAATACAAAAGCATGGATAACATATTCTAGACTTCTTAAAATTTTGAATTAGTAAACATAATTTTTTTGTCGTGTTTATATAAAATGGAGAATAAATTTTATAATTATGTCCAATAATTTATTAAAGTTATAGCGAGCAATTATTTAAAACTCAATTAAGTTTTGAACAGTTCGATTTTAAATTTCTAACTCAATTTATTTTAATAACTCACCAATCGGTTTATTAATTAATTAGTTAATTTTGTAAATTAATAAATTCTTATAAATTAAAATAAATCAAATAATTTAAGTTTAACAATCTCTTTTTAATTAAATTTTAAATTCTTGAAGAGGAAAGATAGTTTTTCAATTATATTTTAAATTCTTTAATTTTAATCAATTTTAGTCAGTTTTATAATAGTCTAATATCAATTGAATATTTTTAATCGTTAAACTTTTGTTTTACCGATTTAACATTTGGTCCAATTTATATATAATTGGATCCAATCAAATGATATGCTTTGGGAAGCATTTCTTTTTAATTGAATTTTTAATCTAAATGATTTGTGATCCTAGTCCTTCTTGCTGCATTAAATTGCGTTACCGAACACCCCAATGCTTCTATCTTCAACTGCCATCAAGAAACCGCCATTAAAGACCCACCCAACCCGTCTCCTTTAAATTTGTCTATATTTTCAACATAGACAGAGAACTGCGCTACTCTTATCTGTGATCGAACGAATTTAAGTAATCTGAGGCAAAATGGCCACTGTGCTTAAGTCTGACTCCGTTATCGAGCTCATGAAGCGGTTTCTCAAGACTGAAGAGAGTGCTAAGATAAAGAAGATCAATTATGTCTACCAATTCAATATCGCTCCCAAGGTTTCGTGTCTTCTGTCTCTGCCTTTGTTTTAGCGATTCTTGGTTCCGTGGCTTATGGTTTTGAGTAAATGATGGTTTGCAATTTGTTTCTGGTGCAGAAAATTGGGACCGATGAAGTGATTTACATTCTTGATCTTAAGAAAGGAGAGGTTACCAAAGGTTGGGGACTGGATCTTATTGTTTGATCGCAAGTACATAATTTACAATGTAGAGAGTTCTATTACATTGTTCAAATAAAGAAGAGGGATAAGTTGAAGATTGCAAGAAACACAAGCCATTTTTTCCGTTTCATTCTTTTTTCTGGGAGCTTTAAGGCAGAAATTGATCATTTGTTTTGGTGAATTTTAGGCTCATACGAAGGAGGGAAGCCTGATGCTACAATTTCTATAAAAGATGACGATTTCTTCAAGCTGGCTACTGGTCAGCTGAATCCTCAGATAGCCTTTATGAGGTGTGAACTCTAGTAACTGGTTATGTTTTCAATCTTTTCTTTTATTAAATATTTACGCTAAAATGGCTTTGGATTCTGCGGTGCTTGATGGATTGCAGGGGGACTTTGAAGATTAAGGGCAGCCTGAGTGCAGCACAAAAGCTAACTCCTGATATATTCCCAAAGCCAGCAAAGCTGTGAGCGATTATGTTGTTGCCTAATAATAAACTTCTCTCATGTTATATGGCACAAGATCTAGAGGTCTTATGTCACAGCAACTCAAACTATGAAGATGAAGATTCCTGTTTTCCTTCAATCAAATTATATGTGCCAATTTCTTATGTTTAGCGTTGATATTGTTCTTTTTGTTTCACCGTAAGACGATTCTTATAGTGACCAACCATACAAGAAGGGATCTTCACTGTTTGTATTCTTGTCTTGTACTGTTATTGTACTATTAGTAACAAATGAATGAATAGCATTGGAATCATTCTAGTTTGACCTTGTAATTGTTATGCATCAATGTGTAGATAACTGTTGTTTTAACTCTCTATTAACAACTGCCTGCCTGAATCTCACTCGCGATTGAAACTTCGTAGTCCAACAACATAAATGTTAAGTCGTCATCGTTCACGTAGACTGATGATGATCCACCTGATTGCCCCCCTTCATCAATTTATCACCTAACTAACTATATGCCTAACTTGTAACGTGGCCCACAACTTCTGTAAGACGCCTAGCATGTAAACCACAACAGTGCGATGCGTTCCGGAGACACAGGTCAAAATTCTCTTCGCATATTTTTTTTAACAGGGTAACTAGTGCAGCAAAAGACTAAAACAGTGGCGCAATGTCGGATCTGGCTACGCGCAAGCCGCGGGGATGGGTCACTCCAGCCGCATCTTGTAGTAAAGCGTAGCGAAGGCATTGAGGCGGATCCTGTAAGAACCGAAACCCTGGGCGAGAAGTAGCCGCTGTGGAGGTTAGAAGGTTGGCGCACCGGTTACCCTCGCAGTGGATATGTTGGAAACGGACCGCTCACTGGCGCCGGAGCAACTCGCGGAGACCTGTCAACAAAGGAACAAAGTCAGTCAAACTGGTAGTGGAAGTGGAGAGAATATTGATTACCTCCAGTGAGTTCACCTCTACAACCACGTGTCGATAGCCTCCATCTCACGCCAGGTGGAGCCTAGTAAGGACCCCCCACAACTCGACCTCCAGGAGCGTGCCCCTACCAATATGATGAATAAAGCAGCCACACCAATGGCCAAGGCTATTTCGCAAAAGATCCCCAGCTGCGATTCGGAGGGACCCAGCATTGGTAGTGCCATTGGTATTGAGTTTGACTCATCCCTCTGGAGGTTTATCCCAACCCACCAGGATACCCCTGAGAATACCCGGGTCCGAAAAAACACAGGTAGCTATCGAATGAGCTCGGATGATCCAAGAGCTATAATCCAGGATAATGCGAACGCCATCGGGCGGCCAAGAGAAGGTAGGATCGAAAATGCACCCATTCCGCCACTTCCAAATAAACCAACAAGCAACGCCAAAGACGAGAGCCCAATCAAGCTAATGGATCCGGAGTGGGTGCCCGAGGTTGTGGCTAAGTCAACCCTCTGCATTAAGGGTGAAGAAATCCCGAGCGAGCAGGTGAGGAGGGAATTGACGCCATAACGAAGCCACCCGGGAGTAGTCCCTAATGGCGTGGAGGGCAATCTCCTCCTGCCCACAAAAATGGCAACTGTTATCCGGAGTGAGGGAGCGTTTCACCCGCTGAAGATTCGTCAGTAATTTCTGCTGGGCCAGAAGTCAGAGAAAGGTTCATATGCGCTGCAGACCAGGCCATTTCCAGATGACCTCCCAAGTCGGCACCTCGCATTCGTCCCGGAATGCTCAATAAGAGCAAAGGCAGAGGCGACCGTGAACTCACGGGGGTAAGTGAGGCCCCAAACCAAGTGGTCAGTGCCGAGTCTACTGGGCAGCGGTCGGAGGGAAGCAATCACTAGACAGACAGAAGAGGGGAGGTAAAGGTGGAACCGATGCCAACGCCAATCGCCAACCTCATCAAGGTAATCCGCCACGATATCGGTAAGGGCGCTAGCTGCCAACTCGATGGTGGCCAATAAGTGCAGCGGGCCCAGGTCTTCAAGCCAATTGACGAGCCTGAAGTGAATCACACGTTAATACAATGCTTAGAAAACGATATAAGAATGCACGAGAAGGGGGGGTTGAATTGTGTATTCCCTTTTGAAAAAATTTTCAAAATGTTTGTTAGAAATAAAATTCTTTTCTGTAACTTCGATAGATTTTTAATTAATCAAAACTTTGAAAACTTTGTTTCTGAACTAAATAATGATAAAACTTGAATCTAAAAGAAGATAGAGTAAGAGTAGTTGCCATGCAACGATTTATCCTGGTTCACCCCAAACCGTGGCTACGCCCGATCCTCGAGTTCTTTATGAGATTTCACTATCTCTTCAACTTTTACAAGTATTCTTTCTGAGCCTCTTGGTCTCTACAATCAGTATTCTTTCACACTTAGCCTCTGCAGCTATCGTACTACTTCCTCACGTAAAAATGTTTGAAACTTGTTACAAGTAAAATAGCTCGGTTAATTTGCACGGTATGCTTTTTACGATCGCGTAGATGTAATTCACCTAATTTTTCAACTAACTTTGAAATCTTCGACTTGACTTGTATTTATAGCCTTCGTCTCCAAGCGCTTCTTGATTCTTGTTTACGGATTCTTGCTTCTTGAATCTTGTTTCTTGAATCTTGAAAAACGATTAATCGATTGAGTTTCAGAATTAACCCGAACCGACTCTTGCGTCTGCTTTTCAATTCTTCTTCAGCGTCTGTTTTTTTCTCAATTCGCGTCTTCGTCTATTTTTATTTTGTGTCTGCGTTTGTTTCTGTATTTCTCTTTTGCGTCTGCGTCTGTTTTTCTCTTTTGCGTCTGCGTCTGCGTCTGTCTTTCTGTGCGTCTACGTCTGTCTTTCTGTGCATCTGCGTCTAAGTCTTATTGTGTGTCTGCGTCTGCGTTGCTTCGTCTGTATTGCTTCGTCTGCTTTTGTTTTTCTTTTATTTTTCTCTTTGTTATACATCAAAATTATATATAAGTAAAGTCATTTTGACTTAACAAATCATATACAAAAAAGAAAACAAAATACAATGTATAAGAAGAAAAACTTATCTTCAAAAATCTTCTTTTTCTTCTTCCTTTCATTTCTTCGTCTCCTTTAATCACACCCTTTTCAGATTCTTTTATGCTCCTTCTCTTCTCCTCTACTCATTCTCTTCTCCCCCTATTTGTTGTAATAAAAAATGATTAATGACGACGACTCTTCAGCAGATTCATCATCATCTTCTTCAAATCATTCATTGTCTCCTTTATCTCGTTGACTTCTCAGTGTAATTTCTGATTTCACATGGAGTCCAACGGTGAGGAGGATTGATCAATATCTGCTGAGGGAGCAGTGAACGCAATTGTTGTAGCATATTCGTCCGAGGAGGGAATGCAATCTTCTCGAATCACAATTGTGGGTGGATGAATGACTACATTTGACTCTGGGATGTCCAAGTCATAGGGAGCAGGAAGCATAAGCAACTGTCTTCCTTGTAAGGGTGTGCCTTCAGCTTCTATAGACAGTGTATTAGATAAAGACCTAATACACAAAACTGTTTGGACAAGTGATTCAATAAACGTCCATGTTATTAATCTTCCCCCTACTGGACAGTCTTCATACTTATCCGTGAAACTGCAACTAGCTCCGTCATTATTCTCCTTAGAAGCGCATGCTGCACCAATTCGACGCACTTCTTCTTCAATTTGATCATGGACAGATCATCATGGAAGGCCTCATCGTAGAGTATACACGGGACGCCGTGAGGTAAATCGATGCATAACCTACGATAAGGGTGCACTACGATATGATCATTTCTATAAACCTCATCGCATCAATATAATAAAGCAGTGATATCAAATTCACAAATTTTTAAAACCCAACAGTACTTCTCATTTCATTCTTAAAACTATAAGTTCACAAATCTATCCGATTACAATATGCAGAACCAAAGAATTAACATAACTCTAACTAGATCATCCCCAAAATATCCCAAAGATCCCCGGTGGCAGGACACATGGGCCGTACTCCTCTTCCAGCACACACAATGGGAAAAGTCTGTTGTTGGAGCTAGGAGTCAAACTATAGGCATCTCGAAAAATAGATGCAAATGTTGGGTGAGTTTTGCGAACTCGGTGAAAACCATCATTGATGGTCCACTGACTCATGCATGTTCAAACATTCATCTGAGTATCATACATATATTACAAACGAAAATCACATGCATTCAATTTCACATTTATAAGCGTCGCCTTTCATACAATTCACATTTGAACATTCATATATCTGATGTACATGTGACTCTTTCATTTTCTTTTCGTTGTTGTGACCGTGCTTTGAGCTCATATCGTTGAGCCATTGGCTCTTAAAACATTACGCTCAAAAGCCCTAATACGTTGAGCATAAAGCTCTAAAAATCGTTGGGCACTAGACCCTGTGCGTTGAGCTTAAAGCTCTGAATACGGTGGCTGCACCGGTCACAATTGCCTTTTATCTGATCATGCATAATGGCATGAATGCACATGTTCCCGAATTTCACTAGTTGTAGCACAACCTAATATCACTATCCAATTTGCATTTGAAACCACTTATGATCAGTTTATACACAATTAACACTTCTATAGCACAGTCCAAACATTTCGAACACTTGTGGTCCGAAATCAATCAAAACAAACACATACAATTCATCCTTAACTCCACATGGCATAATTGCATAGAATTAAACACATATAGGTTGAGAAACCATCTAGGTTACTAGAAAACCCAGAAATTTCCAGATTTTTGACTGATAACAACTCCAAATCTGAATTTTCTCCTTTCAAACCACTCTCAAATAATTCCATACACATCATACTACTAATCCTTAGCTCTATTTCATCAAACAACCATTCTTCCCAAAATTCCAACCCTAAAATCAACGAAAATAACCATCGGAAACCCTAAATGCCAAATCCTTAAATATTCATGCTAAATCATCCAAATAACTCTATAAATCCACCAATCAAACTACATAAGGCAAGAAAGAAGTAACTTACTTGATCAAAACTCAAAACTTCAAAGATCACACCAATCCAAGCTCATCGACATCCACGACAAACGCCAAACTTCTTTACTAAACCAAAGGAAATGATTCAAGATGGAAGAGGAAACCAAAAGCAAGGAGAAATCCAGAAGAAGACCCACGATCAAGGGAAGAAAATTTCTTCTCTCAAAATCAAAGGGTATCATGGAAGCCAAAATTCAAAGGGGAAAGGTTATAAACCTAAGGAATTAAGGGCTTGTTTGGCAAATCTAATTGCCACAAGTCCGATCTGAACCACCTTGAGTAAGTTTCTAATTCTAATTTCTCCCGAATTCCAATAACTAGAATAATAATTCTAAGATCATAACTCAATTATTTCATACAAATTTCCAATTAATCACGTAGGCAAAACTCCATTAATCAAATTTTCCGATTAGGACCTAATACTCTAAAATTCGGAAAATTTTCTATAAATCCACAAAATAGAAAACTCATAATCGTATACTCAATTTCATAATTCAATTTCCTAACTTTCATTTTTAACTCAAATTCAATTTTGAACTTAATTTGACCTAATTATCACACATACTCTAATCATCTCCAAATCCAAGTTATCCAAATCAAACCGAAAATATGTCATACATGTATGTACGTACGAATACTAGTACAATCTAAATCATGCATGAGCATGCTAAATATGAATGCAATGAACTGTACCCATTCTATCAGTGACGGGATGTTACAATTCTCCCCTCCTAATAAAAATTTCGTCCCGAAATTTTTTACTTAACTGATCGAACAGATGAGGGTACTGCCTCCTCATGTGCTCCTCAATCTCCTAAGTCGCCTCCTCAGATGAGTGATTCTTCCAAAGGACTTTCACCAATGGAATAACCCTGGATCTCAACTGCTTGACCCGCGATCCAATAATCCGCACCGGCTCCTCCACATAACTCAGATCACTAGCTCTCTCCATCTCCTGAGCCGGAATCACATGAGTCGGGTCAGAACGATATCTCCGAAGCATGCTCACATGAAAGATGTCATGCAACTGAGACATCTCACTCGGCAACGCCAATCTATAGGCCAACGGTCCAATCCTCTCGGTAATCTCATATGGATCGATATACCGAGGAGTCAACTTGCCCTTACGGCCAAATCTGAGAACTCCTCTCCACGGAGACACTCTGAGGAATACTCTATCACCCACAGCATACTTCATCTCTCTCCGATGCTGATCCACATAACTCTTCTGCCTATCCTGAGCCGCTTTGATGCGACTCCGAATCAGCTGTACCTTATCCACAGTATCTTGGATCAGCTCGAGACCCTCTAACATCCTCATACCCTCTTCATCCCAGTAAAGAGGGAATCTGCACGGTCGTCCGTACAATGCCTCATACTGATGCCATACCAATGCCGCCTGATGCGATTATTATATGCAAACTCAACCGAGGCAATCATCGATCCCATACACCTTGGAACTCAATACGGGCTCTCAACATATCCTCAACGATCAGATAGTCCTCTCACTCGCCCATCTATCGAGGATGAAACGTCTTTGAAGTTCAATCTGCATCCATAGTCGATCGCAAACTTCTCGGAACCTCGAAGTAAACACAGGATCCCTATCGACACTATCGATCATCGGGACCCCATGCAATCGAACTATCTCGCCACATACTTGGGCCAACTGATTGAAGGTATTGCTCTCCTCATCGGCAAGAAGTGAGCCGATTTAGTCAACCAGGTCCACTATGACCAGATAGCATCATCTTTGCCGGCCCCGGCAACCCCATAATGAAATCCATCGTAATGCGTTCCCATTTCCCACTGGAATGGGTAACGAATGCAATCTCCCAATCGGGCCCGTGCTCACTTTAACTTTCTTGCACGCCAAACACCGAGAAACAAACTCCGCTACATGCCTCTTCATACCGCCACGAAATGCAACTTAAGAGTGCGATACATCTTGGTGACACTAGATGCATGGCATAAGCAGCCAAATGAGCCTCCTCAAAATCTCGTCTCCGGATCATCTACATCTAGAACACACAGCCTCTGACCCATCCACAAAGTACCATCTCTCAGCTCAAACTTATAAAGCCATCCAGATCTAACTCTATCAATCAATCTCACCAGCACTGGATCCCGATCCTGAACTCTCCTAATCCGATCATGCAATACCGGCCTGAGTCTCAAAGTCGCAATCAGAGCTCATCCTGAATCAAATCCATCTGCACATTAAGAGCTCTCAACTGTACTAAACACGGCAACCTCGAAACCTGAATCTGAGCTGCACTACCATGCAATCTCCTACTCAATGCATCAGCCACCACATTAGCCTTCCCTGGGTGGTATTCAATAGTGCATTCATAATCCTTAAGTAACTCTAACCATCTCCTCTGCCTCAGATTCAGCTCTCGCTGACTCAACAAATATCGCAAACTCTTATGATCGGTGAAGATCTGGAGCGTCTCCCCATACAGATAATGTCTCCAGATCTTCAAAGCAAACACAACCGCAGCTAACTCCAAGTCATGCACAGGGTAATTAATCTCATGGGATCTCAACTGTCTCGAAGCATACGCTATGACTCTCCCATGCGCATCAAGACACAACCTAAACCTAACTGCAAGCATCATCAAGACCTCGAAACCTCCTGCTCCAGATGGCAGCGCTAACACCGGCGCCGTAGTCAATCGATGTATCAACTCCTCAAAACTCCTCTGGCACTCATCTGTCCATCCAAAGACCACGCCCTTCCTCAGAAGTCTTGTCAAAGGGGCTGAGATCACAGAAAACCCCTCGACAAACCTCCGGTAATAACCTGCCAATCCGAGGAAACTCCTCAACTCTGACACATTCCTCGGAATCTCCCAACTCCTCACTGCCTCAATCTTGTGAGGATCCACCCGGATACCCTCACCAGACACGATGTGGCCTAGAAACACCACCTCATCCAGCCAAAATTTACAGTTAGTGAATTTGGCATACAACTGCCTATCTCTCATAATCTGCAGCACTATCCTCAGATGCTTTGCATGCTCCTGTCTAGTCCTCGAATACACCAGAATATCATCAATGAATACAATAACAAACTGATCCAGGTAGGGCTGAAAGACTCTATTTTTCAAAGCCATGAAGGCTACCGGGGCATTTGTCAACCCGAACGACATCACTATGAACTCGAAATGCCCATACTTGCTCCTGAAAGCGCTCTTAGGCACATCGGCCTCTGCGATCCTCAACTGATAGTATCCAGATCTCAAATCTAACTTGGTAAACACCCGAGCTCCCTACAACTGATCAAATAAATCATCGATCCTAAGCAGCGGGTACTTATTCTTGACTGTAACCCGATTAAGCTGCCTATAATCGATGCACAATCTCAAAGTCCCGTCCTTCTTCTTCAAAAATATCTAGGAGCTCCCCACCTGAAACACTTGGGCCTAATAACCCCTTATCCAACAACTCCTATAGTGAGCCTTAAGCTCCCTCGGTTCCACGGTGCCATCCCTATACGGAGGTATCGATATAGAGCGGTACCGAACGAGGTCAATCTCAAACTCGTCTCCGATCCGGCAAACCCAGAACTCCTGGAAACACATCTGAAAATTCCACGATCCTTTGGAACATCCCGCAAACTCTCATCTGCACTGAGTCCACCACATGCGCCAAATAGGCCTCACACCACCTCGCATCAACCTCAAAGCACTCATGAATGAAATCATCCCTGGCCGCATCACGACTAACACTCGAAATACGATTTCGGTGACCGGTGACTCTAATACTACCTCCTTGGTATAACAATCCATAGAAACCGTAAGCGATGGGCGACCCATCCCAAAATCAAATCAATCTCGCGAAGGGCAACACAATCGAGATCACGCAACTTCGATCGATCAATCATGATCGGACACCCTTGTAGACCTCTCCCGTAGGCGTAGTACTACCTGAAAGGTGTACTCACTTCTAACCCATCTTGTAACATCTCCTATCCACATGCAATCTACATGCCACATGCGATGCAATAAAAGAATCGTGGACCCGGATCTATCAATGCATAAACCTCGATATCGAGAGAAGCAAACACAGTAACCACGTAGGGAGAATCTGGGCCTCCGCTGGTCATGGCGTAGACCACGGCACAGGGCTGACACGCCTCGCCCTCAGACCTACAAAGGAATCTCCACCTCTGCTGGGCTCGCCGCCCCTAAATCCGGGTCCTCCACTTCTGCTCTGCATCAGTCTTAGCTCACTACTACCGGCTCTCCCACTGGTGGTGAACTCCCAAAGTGGGAACAGACTCTGAATCATGTGATCCATCGAACCGCATGCTAGACAGGCTCCTGTCACTCTCCAACACTCTCCACTGTGCCTCTTATCACAATGTACACAAACTGGCAAAGCCTTCCCTGGTCCTCTGCCACCACTATTACCACTACCAATCTGTCCAAATCTCCCTCTCTGACTAGAACCTGACTATCTAAATCTCCCTTACCGTAGAGTATACACCGGGACGCCCGTAGGTCGTACCGATGCATAACCTACGATAAGGGTGCACTACGATACGATCATTTCTATAAACCTTATGGCATCAATATAATAAAGCAGTGATATCAAATTCACAAATTTTTAAAACCCAACAGTACTTCTCATTTCATTCTTAAAACTATAAGTTCACAATTCTATCCGATTACAACTGTACAGAACCAAAAGAATTAACATAACTCCTAACTAGATCATCCCCCAAAATATCCCGAAAGATCCCCAGTTGACAGACCTGTGGGCCATGCTCCTCTTGCCGGCACACACACAGCAGGAAAAGTCACACTGACTGGAGCTAGGAGTCAAACTATAGCTGTCCTGAAAAATAGATGCAAATGTTGGGTGAGTTTTGCGAACTCAGTGAGAAACCATCATTGATGGTCCACCCAACTCATGCATGTTCAAACATTCATACAGTATCATACATATATTACAAACGAAAATCACATGCATTCAATTTCACATTTATAAGGCGATACACCTTTCATACAATTCACATTTGAACATTCATATATGCAATGCACATGTGACTCTTTCATTTTCTTTCGTTTTTGTGACCGTGCGCCTGAGCTCATATACGTTGAGCCATTGGCTCTGAAAACATTAGGCTCAAAAGCCCTAATACGTTGAGCATAAAGCTCTAAAAATTGTTGGGCATTAGACCCTGTGCGTTGAGCTTAAAGCACTTAATACGGTGGCTGCACCGGTCACAATTGCCTTTTATCTGATCATGCATAATGGCATGAATGCACATGTTCCCGAATTTCACTAGTTGTAGCACAACCTAATATCACTATCCAATTTGCATTTGAAACCATTTATGATCAGTTTATACACAATTAACACTTCTATAGCACAGTCCAAACATTTCGAACACCTGTGGTCCGAAATCAATCAAAACAAACACATACAATCCATCCTTAACTCCACATGGCATAATTGTATAGAATTAAACACATATAGGTTGAGAAACCATCTAGGTTACTCACCTCAAAATTTTCGAGCTACTGCCGGGTAGTCTCGCCTACATCGGACAATCGACGGTCTACTGGGACCTCTATAACAATCAAAACATAAATAACATTACTAATTGTATCAATTCCAATGCCCAATAATGCATATGAATCGAATCATGTACGTACTATACATGTTATGACATTCCCGACACTAATCCGAAATTTCCCGATCTCAAATTCAAAATCCCGAATTCATAGTCTCCAAATTGAAATCAATCCAAATCTAATTGAATCCATAAATTCCTAAATCCCAAAATTCAAAACCTCAAAAATTACATATTCAGAAATTAGCCCTCCTCGCCGCGGCAAGCTCCTTCCTCAACGCCCTTCGCTTCGACGTCCATCGCGTCTCGCCGGCTAACGATTCCTTCTTCGCCCTTGCGCGACGCATTGTGCTGCGTCGCGGCGTAATGATTCGTCGCTGTGGCACGCCCGCATTGTCATAAGACAATAATAGCCTTGTTTGGCAAGGGCGTGTTCTTCGGCTTGTGACATGCAATCACAGAGACGCTAGAAAACCCAGAAATTTCAGATTTTAATCGATAACAACCCAAATCCAAATTTTCTCCTTTCAAACCACTCTCAAATAATTCCATACACATCATACTACTAATCCTTAGCTCTATTTCATCAAACAACCATTCTTCCCAAAATTCCAACCCTAAAATCAATGAAAATAACCATCGGAAGCCCTAAATGCCAAATCCTTAAATATTCATGCTAAATCATCCAAATAACTTTATAAATCCACCAATCAAACTGCATAAGGCAAGAAAGAAGTAACTTACTTGATCAAAACTCAAAACTTCAAAGATCACACCAATCCAAGCTCATCGACATCCACGAAAAACGCCAAACTCAAACCCATCTTCAATTCTTCTTTACCAAACCAAAGGAAATGATTCAGGATGGAAGAGGAAACCAAAAGCAAGGAGAAATCCAGAAGAAGACCCACGATCAAGGGAAGCAAATTTCTTCTCTCAAAATCAACGGTATCGTGGAAGCCAAAATTCAAAGGGAAAAGGTTATAAACCTAAGGAATTAAGGGCTTGTTTGGCAAATCTAATTGCCACAAGTCGATCCTAACCACCTCGAGTCAGGTTTTAATTCTAATTTCTCCGAATTCCAATAACTAGAATAATAATTCTAAGATCATAACTCAATTATTTCATACAAATTTCCAATTAATCACGTAACCTAACTCCATTAATCAAATTTTTCATTCCGACCTAATACTCGAAAATTCCAAAAATTCCTATAAATCCACAAAATAGAAAACTCATAATCGATACTCCAATTTCATAATTCAATTTCCTAACTTTTATTTTTAACTCAAATTCAATTTTTAAACTTAATTTGACCTAATTATCACACATACTCTAATCATCTCCAAATCCATGTTATCCAAATCAAACCGAAATATGTCATACATGTATGTACGCATTGAATACCAAGATAATCTAAATCATGCATGAGCATGCCAAATATGAATGCAATGAATCAGTATTCTTCCCATCGGTGATGGATGTTACATCATCACTGATTCCTTCTGGATATAGCTTCTTTTTCCCTTTATTCATATCCAAAGGATATCTTGGCTGAATGTCTGGTACAACCTTTATTATCGACTGTTCTGTGACTGGATAAATAGTGTATGGACGAGAAGACATTTTCGTAGGATATGGCTTTGTAGCAGCATACCTTAAGGTATCATAGAAGTTCCTTTCGTCTTTATTCAATATATGCCATGTCTCACTATTTATCAGAATAGGTTGTAAGACAGCCTTTATTTGCCTTCTTGGTTGACTGCAGATGACAATTGCAGTACTCCTCCTTGTTACCACTTCAACCAGTCTAACTTCAAACTTATCCTTTCTTAAAAATTCAAAATAGTTGTGAACGACCAGACTAGGTTCACCAGATTTCTCCAATGGTACCTGCATTGAGCTCAAATCTGCTGTGACCTCTTGTTGATTATCGACAGAGTAAATCTGAACTGGCTAGGCTCCTTTGGTTCCTCCGGTTGCTCAACAATGGGAGTATTCTTCTCTTGATTAACTTCCACAGTAGTAGACAAACTCCTCCTTCGACTAACTACTTTAGTCTTTATTCTCGGAGTTTTCTTAACTTGAGATTTCTGTATCTCAGACTCTAATTTTCTCTTCTTCTCAGTCTCTTTGCTCTGTTTGGCTGATTCTTCCTCCAAAATTGAGACGAGAGATCTTGTCACATTTGGTGCGCTAGATCTAGAGGCTTCTACTTGTTCCTGCTCTCTGGGTCTTGTCTCTTCTTGTTGCCTTAAAGTTCGAATCCTAGGTGATCTCCTTGCTTTCTTAGTAATTTCACCTAGAAGATTCTCTCCTTTCCTTTTTATCGCACCATCGTCTATCCTCCGAGCTAGATTATACTCTTCTCTAGGACATGCCTGTTTTATCAGAGGCCTTCCATATAATCTTCTCCTTTCTTCTATTGGCATACTCACTCTTCCATGGGATCTAGAACTTGTTGTTGGAGATTTCTTTAATAATCGCTCCCCCTCAGTTCTAGTTCTCCTTGAAGAGTCTGCTTCTTCTTTAATCATCGTCCTCGCACTCCATTCGTCAGATAGTGATTGAGTCAATAGTACTCTTCACAGGTACAATCCTTCTTTTTCTTTTGTGTAGAAGGACTCCGGATTCCTTAAAAATCCTTGTAAGAAGCATGCCGTAAGGATAGCTGTTTGTATCCTTCATCCCCTTAATCATATAATGGAAGATTAAAAAGGGTATGTCGATAAGATTGCGATTCAGCAGGTAGAACAAGCATTATTCATCTAGGGTGGTCACCAAATGCCTTGAACCTGCTCTGGGTAAGATGTAATTAAACAAAATCGCATGAAGAACCCTAGCTTTCGGGACCAGACTCGAAGTCTTCCTCTCCGAAGGGTCATTCACTCCATACAACTATTTGCTAACATCTTCTTCCTTCATGTTGACCATTGTCATCCACTTAGCCTTGGTTGATAGAGTCTCACCAACCGATGGACAATCGGTCACCATCCTTATTAGCTCCTTTGTCAAGACAACAGATATACCGTCTACTGAGGATACAATAGTATTGTCTACAAGTTGAGCATTCTTCCAAAATTCAAATACCTCATTGGTGTACACTGGTTCTCGTACCTGGAAGAAATTCCTCCAACCAGCTCTTTCAATCTCAGGTTCTACATCCATACCATCCTTCCTTAGCAACTCGAAATCCACATGCCTTCCGAATATCATAGCTGCCTCCATTGTTTAAGAACAAAAACTAACTCTGGTAAGCTTTTCTTCTAGGGTAGGATGATTGAGAGAATTTGGAAAGCAAGATGAACCGTCTATAGATGAGAATAACCGCAATGATCTCAACTTCAGGCTACTTGAAGGGTCTTATCACACGTGCCCTAGAATCGTTGGGATTCTAAAGATCGTGAAGTGTTTCCATCCAAAACTTCCTTGTTAGAGAAGTTACCAGCTGTAACTCACTGTTTCTGACGCCATTAATTTTGACGTCACTTTAGCCTGACTGTTCGCTTAACATAACCATGTTAAGGTTGCGTCTGATCATCTGGAACCGTTCTTCACTTAATGGTTTAGTGAAGATGTCTGCCCACTGATACTCTGTTTCGATGAACTGTAGTTTAACCACCTTCCTCTGAACATAGTCTCTCGATAAGTGATGTCGACTTGATGTGTTTCACTCTCGAATCTTTGGATCGAATTCTTTGATGATTGATTGCCTTTGGTGTTGTCGCAATAGATTGGAATCTCTCTTCGAACTGAATAGTCTTCAAGTTGATATTTGATCCACAACGTTTGTGAACAACAACTCACGGAAGACATATACTACGCTTGGCGATTGATAGAGCGATTGAGCTTTGTCTCTTGCTTGACCATGAAACTAAGTTTGAGCCAAGAAAGTAACATCCTCCACTTGTGCTCTTCCTTTCGATTCTATCTCCAGATAGTCCGGCGTCGCAATATCCGATTAACCTGAAATCTTTACCTTTCTCAAACATTAAGCAGAGATCAGTAGTACTTGCTAGATATCTCATAATCCTCTTAACAGCAATATAATGAGACTCTTTAGGATCAACCTGAAACCTTGCACACAAGCATACATTGAACAATATATCAGGTCTACTTGCTGTAAGATAGAGTAAAGAACCGATCATCCCTCTATACAGGGTTTGATCCACCTTCTTACCATTTACATCTTTCGACAAAAGATTTGAAGGATGCATCGGAGTAGTCATTAGCTTCAGATTTTGCATATCAAACTTATTCAACAATTCTTTCACATATTTTTGTTGATGGATAAAGATTTTCTCTTCGATTTGCTAAACTTGCAACCCAAGAACTTCAACTCACCCATCATGCTCATTTCAAATTCATTTTTCATTAGACTCTCAAACTTTATGCATAACTCTTTCAAGTAGCACCAAAAATAATATCATCAACATAGATCGCATTTATAATAAATTAATTTTCATAATTCTTCCTAAAGAGCGTCTTATCAACTTGACCTCTACTAAAACCATTCTCTAAGAAAAAGTACTCAGACGATCATACCGGGCTCTAGGAGCTTGCTTCAGTCAGATAAGGCTTTACGAAGTCTATAGACACGGTGCGGATTCTTAACATCCTCGAAACGGTGTGGTTGCTTAACATACACCTCTTCGCCTATAAAACCATTCGTAAAGGCACTCTTCACATCCATCTGAAATAAATTTTTATATTATGACAGCACCACATATGCCAACAATATCCTAATTGTTGGACCCGCCTCCGAGGCCCAACATTCGGGAGCACACAAACGTAAAAGACCCAAAACCGACCACACACTGACCACAATTTGGAAAAACCACCAAAAGGAAACTTGGATCGAATTCTTAAGGACATTTGTTCCTCATATTCTTACGATTCTAACGCCGCTGAAAACGCTCAATTCGGATAAGAAATGAAGAAGTTATGCTCAAAATACTATCTAAAGCAAACAGTGAAAACTGACCCTCTACCGACTTCATGTCAGAATTTGAAAACTTTAGAGGCTAAATTACCGATCGGTTCCTTCATAAAACTTGTATGTTTATATCTCTAGTTTAATTTAAAAAAGAATCGCCTCAATCGAAGCTCTATAGCTCAAGATATTTCAAAATAAGTGAAGTATATTCAGACTTTATCAACCGATCATCATACTTTGTTCCAAACCACCTTTTTCAAATTAAAAGCAATACTAACCAATCAGGTATAAAAAGATATAAAATTTTCTTAGAAATCCAACGCTTCAAAAATCGGCTAAATCGGAGGTCTATGCAAAAAGTTATGGCCAAAAGAAGGAAGAAGGGTTAAAACCAAAAGCAGACGATGCTGATGACGATGACGTCATCACAGACGAAGATGACGTCATCACAGATGAAGTGACATCATCACAGACGAAGTGACGTCATCACAGATGAAGTGACGTCATCATAGATGAAGTGACGTCACCACAGACGAAGATGACGTCATCACAGACGAAGATGAAGATTAACTTCGTCTGACCTTTTCCTAAAGAAAGTCTCCACTTAGAAGATGCATAACTTTTCACTCAGATGTCTAAAATTTACAAAATTTATACCGTTGGAAAGATAAAAGAAATATATACAACTTTTCAGAAGGGAATTTAGTAAAAATCTATCTTTATCAATCCCAAAATTGCCCCTAAAGTCAGAAGACAAGACTTTCATTCCTGCACCAACACTGCATCCAATTCTTAACTTCATGACAATATTCGAGACTCTTAGACACATAATTGAAATTCGATGTCTTCTTACAAAATGTAGCCATATATCTCTAGTTTAATCCAAAATAAGAATCATCTCGTTTGGATTACTATAGAAAACGTTATGACTAAAAGACTGAAGCATATTCAGTGAACATTTTTCAGATCACTACCAATCTTATCTCTAAATCTTTCCTTATCACAACTCATAAACCTTTGCAAATTTCAGCAAGCTATCCCAAGACAAAACCCAACAACAACTCAATGATCTAAAGACTCATGCATATACCCTTTTCAAGGTCAAGCACAGATCACAAATCAACAAATTCACATGAAGAAGAGAGTACTAGAGCTCTCATCTCTTTATCAATCATTCAAGAGTTCAATCATAGCTTTAATTACATATCAGCATATTCATCATATCCATCATGAATCAAGTACCAAAATACAACATATGAGATGCTCAATGCTTAATATGCTTATAAAGCCATTCCGAAAGCTAGTTACTAACTTAATACAAAAGTGTCTAAAGTTTTTTGGAGTTATGCCCGATGCCTTGCAAGATTCCACGATCAACTAGAATTTGCACCTGAGGAGGGAGAACGGGGTGAGCAAACATGGCTCAGTGGCTAACACCTCTATAGCCATCGAGTAATGAGCCATACAACACATAAAGAATCCAAACATTTGCAGTCTATCATATAAAGCACAAATAACTCAACTTCATCACATAAATCATAAATTAGCCAAAATCATCACCTAAAGCATAACATAGAATCTTCTATCAATTAAATCACATAATATGCATCATATACTCAAAAATGATGATATGCACACAATTGGCTCAAGAGTTCCATAAACACGATGGAAACCAAAGTTTACCGTAAACACAACGAGTCCATTTTTGAATCTCGTAGACCTCAAGCGGGCAGCCGGGAGAAGGCTAGGGGGGTCAACGTGCACATGACTATCGAAGTAGGTTCTCTCTTGCCCAATCACAACCAATTTATGCTCACACATTAAGGCACAAGCATAGCATTTTATGCTTCTTTCATTCTATCAAATCATCATAGTTTCTTTCTTTTTCTTGCAAACCAAATGAAAACACTTTCAATATACACACCATTTAACAAAGATAGCACACATAAGGCATTTGCCCATTACACGACAACTATAAAAATGTTACCCACCTATTGTCGAACCGAATTCAAGATCGCCTTCCTCCTTGTCTTGAGTGGGGTTCTTGAGTTCCTTCAATTAAATCACACTCCATTTAATAAATACATTCCAAAAGAAAGGCATAGTATGCATAAAATCATGCAAAGGTAAAATAAACTCTAAACCTAACCTACCCATAAGCCATCTATGTCGAAACCCAAAACCCTAACTTAGAAATCCCAAAATCCATAGATCTCCTTCTCTTCTATCTTTCTTCAATCTCACACAAGCCCTAACTTCCATTTCCTCCCATTTTCGAACCCAACACAAACAAAGATAGAACTTACCTCTCACAAGTAGTTTTCTCTTCTTTCTTCCTCCCTTCAAGCTTCCTACAGCTCTCCTTTTTCTTCTTGGCGAAACCCTCCTTTCTCTTGGCTCACGATTTCTCTCTTCTTCTCCTTGGCTCTTACGACAACTTGCTTCCTACTCTTCCTTTAATTCCTTTATATCTCAACTTAAAGCCCTACCTCAAAACTATGTAGTTTTGATACCCTTAAGCTCACTTGCATTTCCTTTTGGGCTCCCTGTAGCACCTCCTTACCATAGGATATATACCGGGACGTCCGTAGGTCATTCCGATACACACCCTACGATAAGGGTGCGCTACGAGCAACCACTAACACTCCACATGGCATCAACAATCATAAAGTAGTAATATGAAATCCACTAATTTTTAAAACCATAAATTTCAAATTTCATAACCTCAAAGCAATAGATTTACATAACCGGTATGTTCTCAGACATTACTCTAAAAGAAAATCAAACAAAAGCTAGCTAGGTCATCCTCAAAAGTGCCAATGACCAACTCAGGTGCTATGACTTCTCTTGCCAACTCAATCTACACGGCAGGAAAAGTCCTCCGAGCTAAAGTCTACTCTCTGGTCCCCGAAAAATAATTTGCAATTTTGGTGAGTTTATGAACTCAAAGGAGGAACCATCATCATGGTTCACCCAATTCATGCATATACACATACATAACATGATATGCACAATTTTCTCACCAAATCACATTTAGTAGTACCACATAATTTTCATAACAATCCAAAGAACTAATTCAAATGCACATGAAATGTGTATGAGACGCTCAATTTATTACGTTGTTGATCGAAGCTACCAGAATCGTCCCATTAAGGCATATTAAAGGTGAGCCATAGGCTCAATCATCTGGGCTCAAGGCCCAATCACGCTGAGCTTTAAGTTCGCGTTGGGCACGCTCCGTCACAATCGCCATTATCGATCATACAATTATGTATGAAATGCATATATCCAAATAAAACAATACCAACATCATATCGCATCCCAACCCAACATATCCACATAAGTCTCGCATTGTAATCGTAAGAAAATCACATATGACACTTCTACGTCGTAATTCTCCAATCCTCTGACCTCCAACCGCAATCCAGCATAAACAAACACA
The DNA here is from genome assembly GCA_029891385.1 of Erythroxylum novogranatense. NCBI lineage: Eukaryota > Viridiplantae > Streptophyta > Magnoliopsida > Malpighiales > Erythroxylaceae > Erythroxylum > Erythroxylum novogranatense. Next base: position 7,740,066 of record CM057225.1, on the reverse strand, counting down.
ATTTTCCCACCATTATTCTCCACAGGTTCTAAGTGCGTAATTATAAACACTTACTAACCGAGGAACCATCTAGGTTACTCACCTAATAACTTCCGAAGCTAATGCCGAAGTTCTCGCAACATCCGTGGGATGACATTTCAACCGAGCCTCTATAACAATTAAAATAAATAAACATTACCAACTCGAATAGTTAAAATATCAAACAATGCACATGGAATAAGTAAACGGTATAATGCATGTTCATGGCATTCTACCCTAATCCAAAATTTTCCCATAATAAAATCCGCCTCATAAATTAGAAACCTATTGCACCGACGGTGCAGCAATTCTGACCTCTATAGGTCCCCAATTAAACAAAAAAGTTGATTAAAGGCTCCGCATACCGGGCCACGCCAATTTCCCGCCCAAAATTCCCAATTTCTCACAAAATAAAATTAAATGTTCTACTAACCGATGCCTCAAGAATCAGTCAATGGACGTTTGACGGAAAAGAAATTGACAAAAGAAACAATTAGGTCACTAAATGCCAAATAATAAAATAAATATATATATATATATATCGCGCTTTGCCTCGCCTCACCTCGTCACTAGGGCGAGGCGTCACCCTAATGACCGGGCCATCCGACCTCGCCTCGCTGGGGCGAGGCGTCGCCCTAGTGATCCGACGAGGTTCACTCACATCCTTCCTTTCTTTGTCCTATTTCCAATCCGAATTTCCAACACCCATAACTCTTTGCACACAAATCGAAAAAAATACAAACCATAGCTTGTTGGAAAGATCATGAAAAGTTCTACCATTCTCATGAAGACCATAAAATCAATGTCACCCCTAAGGGTGTCAAAATCCATCCAAACCTATCGCCCACTCAAAACCTATCAAAACAGGGCAAGACATTGCAAATTCAGTAACTACTCATTTCTCAGTCAAAATAACATAATAAATATGCTCAGTAAGTTTACAATGTTATCTACAACTTTCATGACAACTCAAAATCAAATTTACTTACTAACTAGGTCAAACAATTCACCAAAGCATCAGCCCTCTGAAATCAACCAATCTGGACATTAATTTTCCAAACAGTAATTCTCTTAGCAAAAATGTCACAAAAATCATTACCTTATATCCCTGAAAAGATAAGATCTCAAAATTCAATTTTCATGAAGAACTAAAACTCCAATTCGATTTCTAACAATTTCAAAACTGTTATGGAAGTTACTACCATTATCAGCAATTCACAACCTAATGCAGGGTCAGTTTTTGCAAAATCATAACTTCCAACTCTGACCTCTAAAAATTACACAACATAAATCATTTTCAAGATAATTTCTTCCTCTACAACTTTTCAGAAGATCACTCACACCAATTCAGTCCACTAAAATTGCTAAAATTGATCCCAAGCAGAAAGCTCACAAAATCAACACTTTGACTAGGTTTCTCCAAAAAGCATAAAACCAATCAATAGAAATCAGTTCATATCTCCCAATATACAACTCGAAAATTAGCAATATCAGTGGAAATAGAAAGCAAACTCAATATGCTACAACTTTCATGAAGACCATTTTTCTTAGTTCCATATCAATTAATGTAGAAAAATCAACAAAGTAATCAGTCATAATCATGGGTACTGTTCACAGTAATAAAACAGTAACTTTCCATGCAAAATTTCACCCTTCTAGCATTACAATTTAACAACACCTATTTCACACAAAGTTGTAGCCAACATCCCAAAGTTTAATTGGGCACAAACCTGAACTCATTTGCTCACCTACACAATTAGTTATGATCAAAGCATTACAATAGGTCAAAGATTCATTTTCCAGCTTTCAACATTAACCTAACTCCTATCACTTCTAATATCAATACTACATCCCTAAGCATCCAATTATACCTCTAATTAAACCACAAATTCATCACAACATATACTTATATAATTATTCAAAAGTTGGCAGCACCCACATAACCAACTTCCATCTTGTATTTCCATTCATTAAGCACCACAAACATCATTAATAATATCACTTTCCCATTCTTTAACTACCATAACCAATTCCTTCACACAAGCATGCATTAAACCCATTCAAACCTACTACTATGATAATCAACTACATGTATAAAGGACCTCCATGAATGCTTCTAACTACCAAAAGCGTAAAAACAAACATCAATTACTCACCAATCAAGTTGCAAGTTCCAATTGCTTCAAATCTTCAAGTCTTTAAACTCTCCACACTTCCTACTTTGATACCTCACCCATGACTATCTCCACTATACATGCATATCATCATCTTCTCAAGGATCAAGCTTGGTCTTAGGTGTGCAAGGAAGAAGCAAGCAAAGCTCCAAAGAAGACCTTCTTGTATGGAATAAGTAGAAGCAAATTTGAAAAGAAAAGAAATACTCTAAGATGAAGCAAGTTTCAAGTGAGAGGTGTTTAGGCTTTCAAAGTAAGTTGGTTTTGTTTTAATCCAAGACAAGAAGCATAAGTCGAGGTGATGAGTGGAAAAGACAAAATTAATTAATTAAAAGGGACACATGGCTATTCAAAATGAGAAAAGACAAAAACTAGTTAATCTTAGTTAATTAAGCACTAATCCCAATTAAACTCTAATCATGGCACTAAAATAATTCCCTAACACCATTTAGCCAATAATCTAATGCCATTAGGCAATCCTTCTCAGTACAAAAGGCTCACTAATCATCATTGAATTTTCCTATCCGCAAGAACCCCAAAATTCCAAAAAACTCAGAATCCCTAAAAATGTAAAACAATTTATGGCGCACTCCAAATAATTTTTCAAATACAATTATCCCATAAATTTCACAAAAAAAAACTCAATTTCAAAACCTAAGTCGAAAAATGTCATGAATGCATGTATACCATGTGCAAGTGCAAAACAATCATCAGTTATAGAGGCTATATAATGTATGTTCATGCCGAGTTATAATCCAATTCTCCTAACCCGTCCCAAATTACCAATAAACCCTTCCTATGGGAGATGGGATGTTACACTCCCCTTCCTCCCAAGCCCACTATACATTAAAGCTCATTCTTTCTAACAAACCTTTATTTGTCTCATATGGCTCTACACTTCAAGCTCACTTCCAATAATCAAATCATACTAACTAATCCCAAGGCTCAACATAATCTATATATATCTATACACACATAATTGAAACAATTAAAGCAAAAATAAAGAATAAGTCAAATAAATCGATAAATCAATTAAATAAATAAAAATAAAATTTTTCGGGGCCCAACACTAATGGCTTCAAGTCTTGCTACTGGAGCATATGTCTCATTGTAGTCTATTCCTTCTTGCTGATTATAGCCTTTTGCTACTAATCTAGCCTTATTTCGACTTACTCTTCCTGATTCGTCTAACTTATTCTTAAAGACCCATCTGGTTCCTATGATGGATTTCTTAGGAGATTTCGGAACTAAGGACCAAACATTATTTCTAGTAAATTGATTCAGCTCCTCTTGCATGGCTAACACCCAAGCTTCATCTGGAAGAGCTTCCTCAACCTTCTTAGGCTCTATTTCAGAGATAAAAGCCACATTAGCTTCTTCCTAACTGGACCTTGCCCTAACTCCTTATGAGGTCTCTCCAATAATCAACTCTTCCGATGAGAACTTTATATTTCCAGCCTCTTTTCATCCAATAGTTTCTGGAATATCTTCAACTTTGTCCTCTTAAGTACTGGTGCCGGAGTTTCATTGTGTCATCTAAGTTCTTTGAAGGACCTTCACTCTCCATGTCATCTTCCTTATGGGGTCGGGAACTATCATCAAACTTGACATGGATGGTCTCCTCAACTGCTCTTTGAAATAAGGTTGTACAATCTTAATGCCTTAGACGATGATGAGTAGCCTAGAAGATTCCTGATAGGTCTTTGAATTGAATTTATCCAATGCTCCTTTGTATTCGTAATAGAGCATTTGACCTAAATGGATGAAAGTAAGATATGTTTGGTCTTCTTCCATTCCATAACTCATAAGGAGTCTTCTTCAACATGGGTTGCAATGTAATTCTGCTCAATATAGCATGTCAGTATTCACAACTTCTGCTAGAAGTACTTAGAAGATTCATCTCACAAAGCATAGTCCTAGCCATTTCTTGAATCGTCCCTTTCTTCCTTTCAACAACTCCATTCTGTGTGGAGTCCTCGAGCAGAGAAATTGTGGAAAATTCCATTCTCCTCACGTAATAATCTAAACTTTTCATTCTCAAACTCTCCACCATGGTCACTCCTGATACTAGCTATAGACATTCATTTTTCATTCTATAACTTTCTGGATAAGGTCCTAAAACACTTAAAAGATTCATCTTTGTGTGATAAAAACAATATCCAACAAAATCGAGTAAAGTCATCAACAATAACAAGTTCATATTTCTTTCCGCCAAGACTTATTATCCTTGTTGGACCAAATAAATCCATATGTAACAACTCTAAAGGTCTAGATGATGTCACAAAATTTTAGAAGAAAAGAAGTTTTAACTTGTTTTCCTTTCAAACAATTTTCACATAAAACTCTTTGTCAAAACTTATTTTGGTAATCCTCTTACCAAATCATGTTTTGCCAACTTTGAAATGTGTTTAAAAGAGACATGACGAGCTTTTTATGCCGCACAGTCTTTCTTCTTCTAAGATAGAAAACATGAAACATTTTGACTTTGAAAATCTTCTAAATCAATTTTGTAAAGATTATTTCTTCTCTTGGCAGAAAAGTATAGACACATCTTTGTTTCTCGACTTCACAAAGATTTTGATTGAATGTGACCGTGAAACCGTAATCACACAATTGATCGATGTCGATCAAATTATGTTTCGCACCATCAACAAGCAAGACATTATTTATGCATGCAAAGGAATCTTTACCTATTTTCTCGATTCCAATAATCTTGCCCTGCTGGTTGTCTCCGAAAGTTACCGATCCTCCCTTCTTATACTGAAAGTCTAGGAACATAGACCTTCTTCCCGTCATATGTTGCGAGCATCCACTGTCTAAATACCAATAGTGCTTGTCGCATCTTCCAAGGAAGGATATCTGCAAGAGAAACTATTTTATTTTTTGGTACCCATATTTTCTTGGGTCCTTTATGGTTAGTAGTATGCACATGATGAGTTCTTTGATGCATATTACTAGAACGTTGATTAACACGAGATCTTTCAAACATGATCTTGATTGTTGTACGTTCTTCCAAAAGCTTTCAATCCATTGACAATTGTTTGAAATCTTCCAAACATTTGATCAATAGATTCTTCATCTTTCATCTTGAAAAGCTCGTACTGGTGCACAAGAATGCTTATCTTGGATTCTTTAACTTGGCTTGTGCCTTCGTGAGCAATGGACAATGTGTCCCACATCTCCTTCATGTGTCGCATCCATGGACTTTGTCATACTCACTCCTCGCTAGGGCAGTGTCAAGAAGAACTTCTTTTGAGTTCAATTGTATCCTCGCTTTGGTCACCGTCCATCCGATTATTGGAATAGAATTCCATATTCATTTATCGTGTATAAGGTCCATTCTCTATCACGTCCCAAAGGTCCATATGAGTAGATTCTATGAATAGCCGCATCCTATCTTTCCAAAGAATGATAATCTTCTTGTTGAATGCCGGAGGTCTAGTGACCGAGGCTCCTTCATGATGTATATATGTGATTCGCCATTATCTTTGATCCACACTTTGCTATAGTGATCCTTGGATACCAGGCTCTAATATCAATTGAAGTGAATCACACGTTAATACAAAGGCTTTAGAAAACTATATGAGAATGCACAAGAAGGGGGTTGAATTGTGTCCCTTTTGAAAAATTCTTTCAAACTGTTTGTTAGAAATAAAATTTTTACGTAACTTCCGATAGATTTCTAATTAATCAAAACTTTGAAAACTTTGTTTACTTAACCAAGTAATGATAAAACTTGAATCTAAAAGAGAGATAGAGTAAGAGTAGTTGACACAACGATTTATCCCGTTCACCCCAAACCGTGGGCTACGCCCAAATTCTCGTAGTTCTTTCGAGATTTCACTATCTCTTCAACTTTACAAGTATTCTTTACGAGCCTCTTCATGTCTCTACAATCAGATTCTTTCACACTTAGCCTCCGCAGCTATCCGTACTACTCCCTCACGTAAAATGTTTGAAACTTGTTACAGAAAAATAGCTCTCGCTAATTTGCACAAGATGCTTTTACGATCGCATAGATGTAATTCATTTAATTTTTCAACTAACTTTGCAATCTTCGATTTCACTTGTATTTATAACCTTCGCTCCAACAGCTTCTTGATTCTTGTTTCGATTTTGCTTCTTGAATCTTGTTTACGGTTAATCGCTTGAGTTCAGAATCAACCCGAACCGACTTTTGCCTCGCTTTTCAATTCTTCTTCAGACTGCTTTTTTCTCAATTCACGCCTTCGTCTGCTTTTATTTTGTGTCCGGCTCAAGGCTCAGATTTCTTTGCGTCCGGGTCTGCTTTTTCTTTTTTTACGCTCAAGGCTCGCTCTTCAGGCTCAGGCTCAAGGCCTTATCAGTGCATCTACGTCTGCGTTTTCTCAAGGCTCTCGTTCGCTGGCTCAAGGCTGCTTTGTTCGCTTTTGTTTTTCTTTTATTTTTCTCTTTGTTATACATCAAAATTATATCTAAGTAAAGTCATTTTGACTTAACAGAGCCAAAATAAAATCCGGCGCCCATCCCCTAGCTTCCAAGTCGCCCCTTGTCGCACTACAGACCTCGTCGCAGCAATCCCCCGCCACGTCGAACAAGCCCTAGGCAGGTCCACCGTTAGAGGGATATGAGTAGTATCCAATCGATACTTGGCTCGGAGGATCTGGACCCACAGAGTATTCGATTTCGTTAAGAGAGCCCAACCAAGCTTAGCCAGTGACGCATCATTAGTGGAGCGAATCCGTTTGATGCCCAGACTTACTGTGGACTTGGGCGTACAGACTGTGGTCCAATTAACCAGATGGACTTTCCGTTACCCGTCTTGGGCACCCCAAATGAAGTTCCTCATCAACTTTTCCAATTCATCACAAAGCTGGCGAGGCGGCCGGACAGTCTGCATGGTGTAAATGGGAAGGGCAGCAATGACAGATTGGGTTAAAGTAACCCGCCCGGCCAAAGTCAACATCTGAGCTTTCCAACCAAAGTTTCTCCGGCTTGATCGAGGATGCTGATACATACCGCGGACGCGCCATGAAGCAAAGGAACTCCTGTGTATTTGCCAAGGTCAGTGTACGTTGGACCTGTAACACGTGGCTGAGCCGCTGGGCGATGGTCCTGGGGGCATTCGTGGAGAAGAATAGCCGAGTTTTATCTTTGTTCACACGCTGTCCTGAGGCCTCACAGAAAAGATCAAGAGTGCGGTCCAGAAGCTTCGCCTGCAGAACAGTGGCTTCAGCAAACAGGACTAGATCATCGGCAAAAAATAAATGCGAGAGCGTAGGCCCCCTCCTACTAAACTGAAGCGGAAGCCAGTGGCCGTGATGTACTACCCGCTGGATCATATGCCCCAATCGTTCCATACATAAGACAAAAAGGTATGGGGATAATGGGTCTCCTTGACAGAGACCACGAGAGGGGGTAAAAGGAGCAGAAAGAGTGCCCTACCAGTTGACTTGCATAGTAACTGTCGTCACACACTGTATGATAACCATGATGAGGGAACTCGGGACCCCGATATCAGAAAGCGTGTCCTAAATGAAGTCCCAACGAAGGCGGTTATACGTCTTTTCGAGGTCAACTTTGAGAGCAAAGTAACCCTTCTTACCCTTCTTAGACCGCATCATGTGGATGGCTTCCTGGGCTATGATAATGTTGTCCGTGATATGCCAACCAGGAATAAAACTACACTGGGTATCCACCACTAGATAGCCAAGGTGGCTTTTCAATCGATTGACCATTATTTTAGTGATGATCTTGTAGAACACAGTGCAAAGGCTAATGGGTCGGAACAGGGAAATGTGGGCGGGGTTAGGGGTTTTAGGTAACAAAACCAGAATGCTGTGATTAAGGTCCGCCTCCCACCTCTCAAGACGAAAAATAGCTTGGATAGCCTCCACCACAGTCGGGCCAAAAGTGGCCCACTGAGTCTGATAGAAAAGGGCATTAAAACCATCCACTCCCGATGCTTTATGGGGATTCATAGCAAAGACCGCGTGCCTAACTTCCAGAGCTTGGATGGGGCCTCTAACTCGAGGCACCCATCCTCCCGAAGCGGAGGGAAAGCACCGCTGAGGAGTCTCGGCGGTGAAGCTAGCCCATCAATGGTGTACAGTTGAGCATAAAAGGTCATCGCTAAAGACCGCATGATAACCGGATCAGAAATCAACAAACCCTCATCATCGTATAGGCGGGTGATCCTTAATTGACGTCTTTTAGCCATAGTGAGGGTATGGTAAAAACAAGTATTACGATCCCCCTGCGAAAGCTAGTCGCATTTTGCACATTGGTGCCAAAACAACTCTTCCTCACACAGAAACTGTAAGAGATCATTACTCAGCTGGTCCTCTAAGGCTAATAAAGAATCGGAAGGGTCCGTAGGCATCGAATGTTGAATGCCCTATAATAGGGCAAGGAGACGTTTTTTGCGATAGAATATATGGCCAAACACGTCCCTATTCCAAGACTTCAGATGGGTAGCAAGCTTGTCGAGTGAGGTGCGGAACGTCCCTTCCCCAGTGTGCCAATGGTCCACAACCATGGCTGCTAGACCCGGATGAGAGAGCCACGCGTTCTGGAAACGGAAGGGGGGGGAGGGGGGGCGCGATCCTGCCGTAAAGGGGCTAGTGAGGTGAATCATGAGGGGTCTATGGTTGGATCCAAGGAAAGGAAGGTGGTAGACCACCGTCTGTGGGAATTTGGCCAACCAAGACGTGGACCCGAACGCTCTATCGAGCCGCGCTTGAATGAGGCTACGCCTCTATGTAAATTTCGAGGACATATCCCAAATCATGGAGACCACAGTCATGGGCCCAAGACTGAAATTGGGGATTTACGACTCGAGAATTCAAGACGCCCCCTTGTTTGTCCGACACGACCAGTTTGGCATTGAAGTTGCCGCCACCAGCTAGGGCCCGGGAGTAAAAAGCCCAATCCAACTGAGAATGGGCCAAAGCTTCTTCTGAAGAGGTTGCTGCGGACTCGCATAAATGGTAGTAAAAGAAAAGGACTGACCGTTGACTCGAATCTGAGTGTGAATGCATTGACGATGTGCCAACACCATAGATACGGCATAAGCTTGCCTCCATAGCAACCAGATGCCACTCGAAAAGCTGACAACCTCAACCCGGAATGAGAAATCATAACCCAGGGTTTGAATAAAATTCGTCGCGCAAGGCCCACTGATGCGGGATTCAACCAACACAAGAATACCCAATTTATACAGTCGAGAATAATGTCGAATAATGGTCTGTACGCAGGATCCCCCCACACCTTCACAATTCCAGAGAATGATTGACATCATGATCTAAAGGGAGCAATCGGAGCCTTGGCCCTTCTGGTGGGGGGCAGAAAGATCAGTAGTAGGGCTCACGGTCCCACTAGTTTGGATTTCCATCCTGGTTTCTGAACTATCGTTCGAGGGTTGGCCTCCCGCATCAAGATCAGGAGGAGCAGGGGGAGGAACCATATCTACTTCCCCTCCAACCCGCGGGAGGTCCCCTGGGGAGTCGGGCTCCATCGACCGGGAGGATCGCCTCACAAAGCCGGATCGTCCTGCTAGAACTCCGAGAGTCACAAATCATTTTAGAGTTTGATTCAATATGAATAGCAAGGTGGGAGTCCTTTACCGTAGGGGCGAGCTGGATCGGTGGAAAATTAGACTGGCCCGCCTCCTGAGAGACACCTGCAAACACACCAGTAAAATTGGATTGCAGAGGAGGAAGAGGGGACTTACCTGGAGGCCTAGCCAGCAGACCAGAGGCCCAGCCTGTACTCAAGGCCCAAGCCCTGAGGATTCCCCACGTGAAACCTGGAGCCCACGCCTGATGGGTTCTGCAGGGAGTTGTCCGTGTCGTCCGAAACATCCACGACCAGACGTGACAGTGTCGAGAACCTCGAGTCGCCCCCCTGCGACTGCGACGTGCGACTTCTTACTTGGTCTTGTCTCGGCAACGGTCCTCGACGTGATTTACATTGCATTGTTTTCCATTGGTCAGAGCCGTTGTTCGTTACCGTTGTAGGGCGGGGAAGGTCTACGGGAGGTGGAGTAGTGGAACCAACAGCTCCGGTTTCATCTTGGTGGGGTTCCTGAGAAGCGTCCGAAACCGACGGAGGTCGTTTCGGGCAGCTGTTAGCGACGTGCCCTAGCAGGCCACACAGGGAACAGAGGGTGGGAAGCCCCTCGTAAGCAACCGGGAAAGTGGTCCCATCGAGTTCGACAGGAGCTTGGAGATCTAGGTCGACGGCAACCTGAGCGAAGCGTCCCCGTTGTGTGAGCAAGGTGGTTTCGTCGATCTTCAGAGTGGTGCCCACCATGTTCCCCAGTGCTCGGAGGATCTGTGGGTGATAACGGGCGAGAGGAAGCTCCAGTATTCGAACCCAGACTACCGCCCGTGTAATGCGCCAGTGGGAGGGATGAAAATCGGGACGCCATTTTTGCACGGATAGTGCGTGCCCAAAGATGCTCCAGGGTCCGACGGTTAAAGCATGGAGGAAGTCGTCCTCCTCACGAACTTCACTAGGAAGAAATCACAGTCCAGGTCAATGATCTTTATCGGACCGGTGGGATGCCACAAGGCATGCAAACGGGCGCAGAAAGTCCAGTAACCAATCCGACGTCCAACAAGCTTCACCACGACGGCTCTATCCCATTGATGATCAAGCTTGGCATGGAAGGAAGACGAGAGGAACACACCGCCTCCGCCTTCCTGGGTGATTTCACCATCGACCACCTTAACATAGTCCTCAGTAGGCTAGGGCATCGCTGAGAATGTAGCGGCCCCCAACGACGTGCTGACAACGGCTGCGCTATACAATATTTTGGGCCCAGGAGGATCCTCCTCAGTTCGTTTCCAGATACGTCCCTTCTTGGGGGGGTTCCCCTCCGGCTCAGAAGCGGCCATCAGTCAGTGCAAGCAATGGGGAGGCAAATGATATGGGAGGAAAGTGAACGTAAGTACTGATCAAATGTAGAGAGAAGCGAGAGAACTTTCATTAATTGAACGAAATTCATATAATTCGCATTTTTAATTGTATTGTCTTGCGCTTTGTTTTGCAATATGGAATTTATGTAACAATTTTTTTAAAATATTTAAAATACAAGTCTTTAGTTTAAAATATTTTAAATATTTTTCATTCTCAAACAATTGTTTTAACTTTTAATTTTTAGAAAAATTACTTCTCTCATATTTAAACTGAACTAATTAAATTTAATTTAAACTAATAATTTATTATAATTGTCTAAAATTATTAATTTAAGTTGAATTTAATTAGTTCATATCCATTTAAGAGTTAAATTGGGTTATTATATTAATTATATTTGATTAATTCACGTATAATGTTCATACTGCATATGTTTTGCAGTCACTTTTTAATGAAAGTCTAAAAGAAAGGATTTTACCTTAATAACTGAAAACTGAAAATTAAAAGGAGTTTTTAGAAAATTTTATAAATTAGGGATATGTCTTTACCTAATTTAGTTTTAATATGGTATGATATGATATTATATTGATTAATATCAAATATTACTTTTATTAATTTTATATAATGAAATTTTATTTTTATTATAATTTAGAAGAATTACAAGTCCCTTCTCTATAAATATCAGAACGTATAGACAAAGATTCAGATTATATCAATTGAAAGTCTAAAGTTTAAGAATCAAATACAAATTAAAATAAGAATTAGTTTAATTTATTAAACACTTCAAGCCATGACGAGCTGTGAAACTTTAATCCTAACTTCCAAACCCTATATAGTCGTACTCTTCGATTTTCATCTTGTAGACCAGATCTTCCCCTTTTTCCCTCTAACAAGAGAAATAGAGGGCAAGAAGACCAAGATCGAGCTGAGGAAGATGATGTAGAAATTTGAGGAGGATGCAAAAGAAAAGACCACGTTTGGAAATGAGACGACAATGTATAAGGATAGAAGTAAATATGACGTCCTTAAGTAATAGAAAGTCAGTAAGATGAGATACGTGTATGCATTTGGTTTATAACTATCAACAACTAAAATAGTTGATAAAAATGTTAAGACGGTTGAGAAAGTTAACGAGTAGCAAATTCACTTTCTCTGATCTCTCCACTGATTTAGTTATGTAGATTGAAATAATTGTAATTCTAAATCAATAATTTCAATACGCAAGTTTATTTCTATCCATTTGGTATTATAGCAGTGACGATTGGCAAAGGAAGATAAAGATAGCAGAAAGGCACTTGAGCTTAAGAATGGCACCAAAATGAGGAAGTTTTGTGCAATCGGAAGCAAGAGTTAGAGCTGCGGCAAGAAAGGAATATTCAAGAACTGAAGGAATGGAACAAGCAACTTTATCAAAAGGAAAATCGTGAAATGATCGGACGTTATTAAGAAGACCAACGTGTACCAGATGTTGGACTAACAAAAGGAGTGTTTCAGGGCTTTATTCAATGCTTACTCAATTCACTAAGGTAGAATTTTCATTTTTGTCAGGTGAGGAGTCAAGATCTTGGGAGTTTAAATGTAAACAATTTTCACACGTAGTAGAACCCTAATTTAATTTAAGGTTGGATTAGTATCTATGTATTTATAAAGAGAAACTCTAGGATCGCATGAGCTATATCTTCCCAATAGATTGACTAGGAATCTCCTAGTTGAGGAGAATACTTGTTGGCATTACAGCAACTATTTATTGATACTGCCTTTGAGGATCCTGCAAAGGATTTAAGGGAATTGAGACAAAAGGGGTTTGTGAAGGATTATAGTGCATATTTTGATCTCCTGTCCCATAGATTGGTGATGCCTAAATCATACTTAGTTTGTTTCTAAAAAGGTTAAACTTGAAATTGAATATTCTATAAAGGTTTGGAATCTTAACACTTTACAATAGGCATATGAATTGGAAAAGAAGTATGAAGTAATAATGTTGCATTGTTGGGAAAATATGGTCAAAAGGAAATTATTCAATGGGACATTCATCCAATGTTATAAAATTGTCTCATGGGATATTGCCTAAGCTCATGACAGGAGGAAATCAAAAGTTTGGAGGAAAACATAAATGGGAGAAAACAACTTCTAGTAAAGAGTCAGATAAAAGGAGGGCGAAAGACTTGTGCTTTTGGTATGATGAAATTTTTTTACCAGGCCACAAATGTAAGAAGAAAATGTTTCATATCTATATGTTTAAAGAGGAATAAGAATATGAAAATTAACAAAGATAGAGGAGGATCACACACTTAAACGTTACTCTACTGGTAATGGTAGGAGTAAGTGAACTTAAGTATCAATAGATGAAAGTCAAAGGAATAACAAGGGGAGAACAATAAATATATTAATAAATGGTGGAAGTATTCATAACCTTATATACAAGGAATTATTAAGCAAGATAGGAGGTGAAAAGGAAGAAATTAAAGAAACCACAAAAGTGGTGGGAAGAGGATCAAACCTTATATGTAATCACACTTGTCATAATATCAGGTGGCAAATGAAGGTAAGGAGTTTGTGATGAATGCTTTAGTGATTGATATAGGAGGGAATGACATAGTGTTAGGTGTATAATGGGTGTCCACTTTGGATAATATAGTGTGTAACTATATAAGTGGAACTATGAAGTTTTGATGGGAGAACCATGAAATAAAATTGAGAAGTGAAAGCTGTAAAAGGATAGTAGATGTTTTGATTAGAAAAATAGAGAAATCAAAAGATGTGTGCTATTTTTCTATAATATCTAAGGCTAAGCTTAGAGAGGACTTAAGTCAAGTGTAAAGGGAATGTTTGTTGGATCTCGTTTGAGTCCGGAATCCAACGCTTGCGAAATCATAAAACGTGATCTTCTTCATTTCTCCTTAGAATTTTTTTCCCACACTCATCGAAAAAATAAAACATGTACGTCTTACCCTGTAGGGTTAATTCGTTCAACCCTTATAAAGCATAAGCGGATTTCCTTATAGAGTTACTTCAAAGTACTTTCATTAGCCATCATCGGTTCCTCATCATTCTCATAACATCTTAAGCCTCAAAAGGGCGAACTCACACAGCGGAATCACAAGAATCACTATTACCTTCTTCAAAATGGTATGTGCCCACACCAAGCCAAACGTCAAGAAAATTATTCGTCTCACTTACTTCCGAACAGATTTTGGAACATATCAAAAAGAAATTTCAAAAGGACTTCTTCATAATATTTGTTCCTCTTTTTATTAAGCTTCTAATGACATCAAAAACGTTCGATTTGGTTTAGAACTCTAAAAGTTTTGGCCGAAACACTTTCAGACTATTACTAAACCGAGACTGTGCACTATACCCAACTTCACTCCAAAAACTGAAAGTCTTAAAGACCAAATTGAAATTAAATTCCTTCAGATGAATTGTAGCTTTATGTCTTTAGTTTATTTAGAAATAAGAACCACCTCATTCAGAGCTCTATAGCCCAATATATCGCCAAAATACTGAAGCGTATTTAGAAACATATCCAACTCATACTCTTTTAATCGATCCTCTCACTTTGATTCAATCAATCTTTTTCAAATTAATATCAAAGCCTACAAACTTTTATAGAGAGGTAAAGGAATGTCTTAGAAATCCAATGCTTCAAAAATCGACAAGCACGAGGGCGCAGCGTCGCCCTCAAAATGCGAGTGAGGAAGCTGCGACTTTTTTTTTCCAACTACCTAACTTCCAAAAGTCATATCTTTTGACCTAGAACTCCAAAATTTGAAAATTTGGTATCAATGGAAAGTTAAAAAGAAGGTCTACAAATTCCATGAAGGACTTAAAAACCAATTTGGCCTCTAAAGGAGTCAAAATCTACCTCAAAGCGACTGCCTGAAAAATGTCATCCTAAACAGTAACATAACCTCTAAAAATCATATCTTTCAGCTTCATAGTCCAAAAATGTCATACTTTATATCAATGAAAATATAAAAAGATAATATTCCACCTTCAAGAAGACTTTATAAACAAATTTTACCTTTTTGACGTTCAAAAACCCACTCAAACTTATTGTCCCCAAATTTGTTATCCTAGATAGCAACAGAACTTCTACACATCATAACTTTCCACTCCATTGTCCGAAAATTTCATACTTTGTATCAACGGAAAGATAAAAAGACAATATACAAATTTCATGAAGACCCTAAGGACAATTTCTAACTCTATGAGGGTCAAAAATTTACTCAAATTTTCTGTCCCGAAATTTGCCATTCTTGACAGCACCTGCACCCAACTTCAACAATTCACATCTTTCAACTCCCACATCCAAAAATAGCATATTATACATCGTTGGAAAGCTATGAAATTACTATATAACTTTAAAGAAGGCTACTTGATCCAATTCAATCCATATCAGTCCAGAATATGCCTCAAAGCACAGCATACACTAACCTACCCTTATGGACATTTTCAAAAACAATGCAAAGCAACCTTTGGAACATGCATAAGCAAAACACAATCAAACTTGAATATCTTTCAATAATATCAAAATATAAGTTCTTACAAAGCTTTAGTGGGCATTTCTAGCCCTATTACATTAAAGTCTCAAAAATTCAAATTACAAAGAAAAGAAACCACATGAACAGTAATTTTACTCCAAAAATGCAACTAAAGCTTTGTTTACAAAATATAGCTTCAAAATCAAAAAGCAAACGAGAGTGATGCCTTGACCTCGGCTTGATCACTCATTATCTTGCTCATCGCCTGTGGATGGGAAGGAAAAGGAGGTGAGCACGATGACTCGTGGGTAACATGTTTTACCAAGAAATAAGCAAGATATTTATTTCTATCTTACTTATAACCAAGAAATAAGCAAAAAACCGTTGAAGTATTTATTTCTATTGTAAAGTTCAAATTGAAATCCATGTCACATATTTTCAAACTTCACAACTTATCAAGAATTTCATAAACATAATAAATCATTACTTCATTGAAACTTTGTCACACATCATGAACACATAACACATCAGAATGGTTTGGGTTGGTCCAAAATGTAGCGTCATTATACATTTTCGCATAGCGGTGTTGTGTAGCCTTGAACTTAGGGGAGTCCTTGAAGGAGCTCCATGCCACTAGCTGGTAGGCTGGAGAAGCCTTTTGACAAGTGCACTTGACATACTTAAGGGACCTAACCAAACCCATATAACATGCATTTCACAACTTAAGAACGGATTGCCCAATGGCACATTTCAAAAACTTGTTTGTCATGCACATGACACATTTCATAAGCCTTCCCATCAACATTTCACAATTCATCACCCAAAATCTCATACCAATTATATAACCATTACTCAAATCATCCAAAAGCCATAAAATACAACAATTTTGGAACAATTTGAAACCATTCTCATATCACTCAAAATTCATTCACAAAATTCATATACGAAAACTTACGGCACATTTTCAAACTATTTTAAAGAACAATACATTTACATTTTATTTTATTTTTTCAAAAAACCCCTTTCATGTAGCGATTTCTCAATCATCAAAGTAATAAAAGCAATATTTAATGAAGAAATTCAAATCATTTTACTCTCTTGATTCAAAAGAAAACAATTATGGCTCATTACTCAAATTATAAACGTGAAACCCACCTTAATTCCTTGCTTAATACTTGTTTAAAATGCATCCCCTCTTGCTCCTCTTGCCTCTCTTAATCTCCTTCATCAATGGCAAAAATCACTAATCAATAGGCATCCAAATTGAGCAACTCATAAGACATAATCACCAAAATTGGTCTTAGAAAACTTAAAATCATACTATTCTTAAGCTATATACACCAAAACCCTTTCAAAAATCTAACAAATCAAAAATGCCCTTACCTTGATCCTTCACCAAATGAGGAGTTTCTTGACTTATATGGAAGCTCTCATCTTCTTCCACCTTTTTCCTTCTTGAATCAACTCAAAATCCATCTTGAAAACCAAGAAAAATCAAGACCTAGCTTCTTTTCTTCTTTCTTCTTTCTCTCCACCGAACCTCTCACTCTCTTCTTTCTTTTCTTGTTCTTTTCTTCTAATTTTCGTGCTCCTCTCTCCCTTAAAAACAAGCCTCCACTTCTTATTTACAATCTTGCCATTAATGAGTGAAAAATGACCCTTATACCCTTCCTTATAAGCCTTGTAACTTAAAAGCTTAAGTGGCTTACCAATTTTGCCCCTTATGCAATCTTACCACCTTAATTCAATTTAATCCATGTCATATGGTCTTGCTCAAATTAACATGCTAATTAACTCCCATTAACATGCTAATTAATTCCACAAAAATAACATAAATAATCTATCCATGCCTCAAAATTCATTTAAGTCATACTTAACTCCTTCCAAAAATCAAGACCTTATTCTAATCATGCAATTGAAGAAATTTGGTAACACTTCCTTCTATAAAAATGTTCGTCATTGTCTTAATTTTCTAATGGCATCAAAAGCATTCAATTTTGGTTCCATAGTCTAAAATTTATACACCAACGGTTTTCGGACTGTTCATATCTGAAACAATATTCTGTGCTCAACTTCCAACCAAAAATTAACATTCTTAGAGGCTGAATAAAAACTTGATTTCGTCAGAAAAATTGTAGCACCATCTCTCTAGTTTAATCCAAATCAAAAATCATCTCATTTGGATAACTAGAGCAAAAGTTATGGCTAAAACATCGAAGTATACTCAATAAACATATACATTTTCCAGCTTTTAACTTCCAACATATCATATATACCCCATTTTGTACCTAAACCATTTTTTCCATTTTATTTCAAATTCAAGAATTTTCATTTTCTCTACATATGAATAATTTCCAATTATCTCCCATTTAATAGAAAATTTCTGGGTCCAACAATGTTGGTCTCTTTTAGTAGAATTGAAGGATAATGCGATGTCTCAGGAAGTTAGCGAGAAATTACAAAAATTGTTAGAACGGTATTCATATGTATTTGTTCACATAAAGTGCTACCTTCTAAGTGATTTCGTTACCACTGAATTCCAGTTAGAGAAGGAACTGAGGCAATTAATCTTAGACCCTTTAGGTACTCAGGGTTACAAAAAATAGTAATATAAGAATAAATGGATGAGATGTTGAAGCAAGGAATATAAGGAAAAGTGCAAGTAGTTTTTCTACATTAGTCATTTTGATTAAAAAGATAGATGGATTGTGGCGACACTATTTAGATTATAGGTCCTTCAATAAGAATACTATCAGGGATAAGTTTTGATACCGCTAGTAGAGGAGTTATTTAATGAATTACAAGATGTGGTATACTTTTCTAAGCTCGATCCCAGAGCTAGATATCATCTTATTAGATTACATAAAGATGAAATATATAAAATAACGTTTGAAATATATGAAGGACATTACAAATTCCTAGTAATACCTTTCAGATTAACAAATGCTCTAGTCACATTTCAAAGCTTAATGAATCACATATTCAAACCATATCTAAAAATGTTTATGCTACTATTGTTGATGATATACTGGTATAAAACATTTTCATATCATTTGAAGCATTTACAATTGATTTTAAAGACATTGTGCAGACAATAGTTGTATGCAAAATCAAGTAAGTGATCTGTTGGTGTAGTAAAAGTTGAGTATTTAAGGCATATCATTGGTTAGGAGGGAGTTTCGAATAATTCTCAAAAGATACAAGTTTTAAAGCAGTTGTTAGAACAAAAAATACTGAAACAATTGATGGATTATTAAGCATTTATGGATACTAACGAAGATTTATTCTAGGTTATGGACAATAAGCACATCATTGACTAATTTATTAAAGAATACTTTTGTATGGAGAGAAAAAGCAACCAATGCATTCTCGACATTAAAAGAAACCTTAACCCTCGCCCTAATATTAGCTCTTCCCGATTTTAACAAGGTGTTGATATTGTAGGAAAATATATGTGGTGAGGAAATTAGTGCATTTATTATACAAAAGAAAAAATATCAAATCAATATAGGCGTTAATCGATATATGAAAAGGCGTTTCTTACGTTAGTTATGGTTATAAAATAATGGTCACACTACTTAACTAGACACCACTTTATCATACAAACTGATCATCGCAACGTATAATATTTGTTGGAACAAAATATAACCATGCCTTTTAAGTAAACATGGTTTCCTAAACTTATCGAATTCAAAATTTCAATTTGATATAAAAGGGTCAAAGGTAATTCAGAGGTAGATGACTTACACATATGAATAATTCAAAATTATTTACTCTCTCGGTATCAAAATTTCTATATATTTGTTTCAAGAAATTAAGTGAAGTTGATAAGAGGATGAGGAGGTTTAAAAAATAATATAACTTAGTAAAAAAGAAGTTAAGATTTCATCTTACACCTATAATGAGGTGTGCTTAGGGGAAATTAGTTATGGAAATTTCTCTAGTTTGAGATAAAAACTTATTGAGTTATTTCATGCTTATGCAGATTCAAGGTGGTTGGGAACATAGAAGAAACTCAACATTTATTTTTTCTACAGAATATTGCGGAAGGATTTGAGGCAATTTGTGTAGAAATATGAAGTGTGTCAAAGGAATAAATATGAACCCACAAAATTGTCTGAGTTATTACAACCTCTTCTAATTAAAAAAAATGTTGACAGAGGTTAGTATAGACTTTATAAAAGGACTTCCCAATTCTAATAGATATTAAGTCATTTTCTCGGTAGTCGATAGATTGAATAGGTATGATTACTTTATTCCACTTCACCATCCCTATTGTTATAAAGGATTTCTGAGACACTAACTTGTATCAAAGTTATACCTACTTCTTTGCACGGGAATCTCACTTAATTCTGTTTAAGCAAGACTCAACCTTCCTATTATTGACCAAAAAAACCTTGTTCTCGAATGCCTCACAAACTTCAAAGTGTTTAACTCTCACACTAGAGTAAGAATATTACGAAAGTATTAAATAATCATAGGAAACAATAAACACAAGTGTTATATGAAAAAAAAACTTTTATTAGTTCTCCAAAAGTATACAAAGGAATGCTTTCTCTCAATGTGTTCCCTCCCCCTCTTTCTCTGCTCTATAGGAATAAAGCTTAAATAAGATATTTATAGGCACCTCTAACTTTACAATTTGGAATCATAATTGAACCAGACAAACTATATCACTTGTTATCCTTATCAAGTTACATCATATTAACAGATAACACTTTAACGCGCTCCATGGAATTGAAAGATGTAAAAGAATTCAGATTCAAAGAAAGAAGAAGAGGATAGATTCGAATTAACGAAAACTAAATCTGATATGCAGGGTTTCAAATTTACCTACTAGACCTCACGAAGAACTTGTCTCGATCAACCTAGATAATGGGTAAAGAACAAACCAAAAAAGCTAGTAGGATCAAAATCACGCTACAATCTGATTCAATTGATAAGTGAGTTTAATTCCTAAGTTGAAAAGAACAAGAGGGTTTTCTCCTCTCAATATAGCCAACGACTCACTGAAAACAAATATGATCAAAATTTGTCTTCCAAAAATCCTAAAACATAAGTATTTATACCTAGGCTTAATGCTAAAAGACTTGGGCTTTAAATACATAGAAGCCCAAAATATAATTATTACTTAAAACAAATCCAAAATAGAATAATAAAAATACGTCTAGGCCTGGCCTAACGCGCTCCTAAGTCTGATCATGATGTGCAACCCAACACAAAGGTCTTCAAGTCCCAAGTGAGTTCGATCCAAGGATTTGAGATAAATCAATCAATTTGGGCTGTGATTTAAATAGCTCTCCTCTAATAGGCTTGGTGCACTCCATTCTCTCCACAAATTGGCCCACATGGGCATAGAAAGCCTCCTTGAGTCTGTCAGTCCTAGCTTTGGACATAGGTCCAACAAGAATGAAAAACTCGCCCCCATCACGCATGCCATCTCCATGGCGATTCTTGCTCCAGCTCACATCAGTCCCTCCCTTATCAAAAAGATTCGTCCTCGAATCTGAATCTATATCAAAAGGAGAATGATCAGTAATATTAAAAGTTACAGAAACAGAATACTCACTTGATAGGTCAATCTTGCAGGTGTTGTCATTTATCTTCTCTAACACTTGGAATGGACCATCACCCCTAGGATCCAGCTTAAATTTCCACTGCGTAGGAAACCTCTCCTTCCTCATATGCACCCAAACCCAATCACCAAATGTAAAAGTCAATAACTTTCATTCCTTTTCTAGTAGCTCATCAACATGCTTTTGAAACTCCTTTATCTCCTTAGGATTACTCCCATAAGCTGAAGCTTTGGGTACAAAATCAATCTGCTGCTCGATGTTTCTCAATGGAGGCAGTCCCTTGGGCATCTCCTTAGGAAAGATATATGAATAATCCTACAAAAAAGAAGGAAAAACACTAGGCAAAGCATCAAGAGGGTTAGTGTCAGAAACTAAACACTCTCTATATCTCACCACTGCTAGTGTTCTTTTCTCTCCAGTTACTCTCCTCAAGTCTTTTCCCTTAGCAAACAAGCTAACTTTTTTTCTCTTCTTTTCTCTTTCTAAGCTCTTCTCTCCTACACATCCCACTTTCTTTTCCTCACTTGTGTAGTCACTTACCATTGAGCCAAACTCATTTTGTTTGGGCCTTTTTTCTCTCTTCACTTTTTTTGTTCTCACTACCCAAACCTTCCTTTCTTTGCAAAGCTTCAGCCTGGTCCAGGTAGATCTCATGAGGCGATAAAGGTAACAAAGGTAAGCTCTTGTCCTTAAACTTGAATGAGTACTTGTTTGTGTACCCATCATGTGATACTCATCTATCAAACTGCCAAGCCCCCCCCCCCCCCAATAGCAAATGTCCTGCCTCTATGGGTATCACATCACACAACACCTCATCCTCATACCTCCCTATAGAAAATGGCACCAGTACCTATCTAGTCACATTCACATCCGCACTATCATTAAAGTACTGTAAATTATATGACTCCGAATGTTTTCTACATGTCAAGCCCAATTTTTCCACCATAGTTCGACTAGCCTCATTGGTACAACTACCTCCAACTATGATCAAGTTACGCACCTTTCCACCTACCAAACACCTTGAATGGAATAGGTTCTTCCTCTGATCTAGAATCTCATCTCTAACTCTATCACTTAACACTCTCCTAACTACAAGTGCTTCTCCTGTGACAGCTCTTTCCACACATTCATCATCATCATCACAATCACTATCATATGGCAAATCATCAACATCACTATCCTCAGAATCAATAACCCCATTATCAATCATATACATCACTAGTCTATTAGGGCATTGAGAAGCAATATGGCCAGTACCCAAACATTTAAAACATTTTATGAATGAATGTTTACTAGAAGTAGCTTGGGTGTTAGAAGTACCTTTTTATTAGATCTCCCAATTGATTTGAAGTCCACCCTTTTATCCTTGGACTTCTCCTCCTTCTTGGGCCATTTTGAGTTCCATGAGTAACTAGAACTTGCTTCACTCCTTGCTGTCACTCTAGCTTTGAGTTGTCTCTCCACCTTCATGCCACATTCACCATGTCCTCAATCTCCAAGAAATGTTGTAACTCTACCACATTTTCTATCTCCCTATTCAATCCACTCAATAACTTTATCATGGTGGCCTCAGGGTCCTCCACTATATTAGCACAGATCATAACAATCTCCATCTCCTTGTGGTAGTCCTCTACTGACTTAGACCCTTATGTGAGTCTTTGGAGCTTTTGATGCATCTCCCTATAATGGTAAGAAGGCACAAATCTCTTCCTCATGTATACCTTCATTTCTGCACAAGTATTGATGGGTCTCTCTCCATTCCTCATCCTAGAGGTCACAAGCTAATCCCACCATATTAGTGCGTAATTTTTAAATTTAACAGCAGCCAGTTTTACCTTCTTCTCTTTTGATAAGTTATGACACTCGAATATCAAATCAACCTTCCTTTCCCACTCCAAGTATGCCTCAACATCATTCCTCCTCTTGAATGCTGAGATCTACATCTTGATGGATTTGAGGTCTCCATCTCGCCTGTTAAGGGGTTCTCCTCTCCGAGCTCTCCTAGGCTTGTGCTCTTCATAGTCCTCCTCCTCCTCATCAATCTCCTCCTCTTCAGGCTCATGCCATGGTGGTTGTCTACGAGGTGGTGATTGCTGCTGATGTACATCTGCATGCCTACCCTGAGGTTCCTCGCGTCTCCCTTGTCTAAGCTCATCCATTTGTCCCCTAACCTCATTTAAGGCTAGATTGAACCTCTCAAACTGTTGTTGCATGGCTCTCAAAGTGAAAGCGATATTTGCATCTCCCCCTTGGTTGACATCATTACTACCTCCCTGTGACATTGTAAATAAAATGATATACCTGCAAAACAAGGTTAGTGATAAACAACCTCACACACTCCCTCATGTGTTTCACTTAAATGATGTCACTTCCCTCGTGTTTAAGCTACGGCAATGACTCCCTCAAATAAACTCACACACTCTTGCCTTTTACCACTTAATCTCCTCTGAAATTCAAATCAACACTTGGAACCAATTCTCAACTGATCAAAAGAATCAAACAGGTGTGAAAATTTCAAACCAACTAGTAAGTATGTGTATGACGAAACAAAGAAAACAAAAGAAAAAAATTTTCCAGATTTTTTCAAACTTTTTTGCCATACTTTTTTTGACTTTTTATTTTTTGGATTTTTTTTAGATTTTTCTGATTTTTTTTTCTATTTTTTAGATTTTTTTTACTCCTTTTTTCAATTTTTATTTTGTTTTTTTCATTTTTTTTGAATTTGGTTTTTTGATTCTTTTTGAATTTTTGTCGACTTTTTTTATGTAAGCCTAAAGTTTCAACAAAAGCGACAAGAAGAATAATTGGGAACCTTAACTAAAATAAGAACAATAAGAAAGATTGAAACCCTAAGCCAAAAGTTGATTCACACCTGAATTGATGAACCAACGATGATTGGATGATGATGGGCAGCAATTTTTTTTTCAATTTTGATGAAGTTGAATAAGAATTCTCCTCCACACCACAGCTCTGATACCAAATAACGCACTCCATAGAATTGAAAGTTGAAAAAAATTAGGATTCAAAGAAGGAAGAAGAGGATAGATTCGAATTAATGAAAACTAAATCTGATATGCAGGGTTTCAAATTTACCTACTAGACCTCACGAAGAACATGTCTCGAACAACCTAGATAACGGGTAAAGAACAAACTAAGAAAGTTGGTAGGATCAAAATCATTCCACAATCTGATTCAATTGATAAGTGAGTTTAATTCCTAAGTTGAAAAGAACAAGAGAATTTTCTCCTCTCAATATAGCCGACGGCTCACCGAAAACAAATATGATCAAAAGTTGTCTTCCAAAAATCCTAAAACATAAGTATTTATACCTAGGCTTAATGCTAAAAGACTTGGGCTTAAAATACATGGAAGCCCAAAATATAATTATAACTTAAAACAAGTCCAAAATAGAATAATAAAAGCACTCTAGGCCTAGCCTAACGCACTCCCAAGTCTGATCATGATGTGCAACCCAGCACAATGGTCTTTAACTCCCAAGTGAGTCTGATATAAGGATTTGAGATAAATGAATCAATTTGAGCTGTGATTCAGATAACTCTCCTCCAATAGGCTTGGTGCACTTCATTCTCTCCACAAATTGGCCCACATGCGCATAGAAAGCCTCCTTGAGTCTCTCGACCCTAGCTTTGGACATAGGTCTAACTAGAATGACAAGCTCGCCCCCATCATGCATGCCATCTCCATGGTGATTCTTGCTCCTGCTCACATCACACTCCCATCCAAATAGAATTCTATCTGATATGAGTTATCTATATCATAACAAACAAGATAAGAGATTACATTTAACTAGGAAAGATACATCCATATCCATGAAGAAATCTATTATCTTCAGATGATCCTCCTACATGGTCTTTATCTTTTAAATATTATGTATATCTATTATGATCTTATCCACCACATCTTCTATGATATCACCTTGATCTTTATCCATTACTAATGAGTCATCCAAGCCAAATCCTTTCATAGCACACTAGTCTCATCCAATGCTTACTCATGTGAAGTTCATTAGTCATGGTCTACTTATTTGACCACACATTAAGTTTTTAAAGCTCTCACATTTCTCCCTCATGCATGTGATCTAGCTAACCTTCAACCTAAGGTCCATCTCAACATATCTTTTAGGCTCATATATGAATTTTGCATCTCATCAAAAGTTTCCTCTAATGTGCCGCAACACATATACTAACTCATCGATAATGTATGTTTTGATTGCCTACTCGCAAGTCTTTACTTTGTTTCGTCATCCCCAGTATCAAACATTAATGAAGGTTTGCCAATGCCTGCACAATTCTGCTAGTAGGACTTAAGGGTCTAACACCTATAAAATTATGAAGGTCACCAAGGCTTTTATGGATAACATATTCAAATTGCATAGGATTCCTAAAATTATTATGAGTGATAGAGATGTAATATTAAATGCTGCATTTTGGAAGGAACTTTTTCACTTACAAGGAGTGTAATTGCATTTTTCAATAGCAAATCATCCTAAAAAAGATTGTAAACCAAGGTTCTGAATCGTACCTTGGAGACTTATTATTGCATGACATCGGACTGTCCTAACTAGTGGAGCACTTGACTAGCATTAGCAGAGTGATGTTATAATACCACTTTCCATTATGTTATACCCATGTCACCATTTGAAGCTTTAGATAGTTATTCAACTCCACTATATGTCCTTATTTAGCAGGAGATTCTTATGTGTTGCTAGTGGAGTGTCAACTTCCTTAACTATTCCTTCTTCAACATATATGAATGTGTGAATTCCTATCGCAATGTTAGATAGAAGATTGGTGATCGCAATAAACCTACTATCAAGATAGTAGTTCAATGGTCTTCTCCTAAGAATAATGATAAGGAAATATCTTTATGATATTTATCAGCAATTTCCTAATGTTAATTTTATGGACAAGGTTGTTGAGTAAGGAGGTATTATTACAAATAGAAACATCAAGAAAGGAGACCAAGATTGAGTTGAGGATTATTACCTAAGGCTAATGATATTTCCTGTGTTTCTTACCGTCAAACATTACTAAAATAATAATATAACAAATTATACAAGTTTATTGCATGGTTATGTTTAAAGTAGTTATATATATTATTAAATAATTTAAAATGTGAATAAATGTTTAAATAATATTATTATAATGACAAGATCGTTAAAATGCTATCATACACGTAAATAGTATGAAAATGTAGATAATTCTTCTATTGTGAACCCTTTTAGTATGAATATTTGAAAATGAATTTATCCATCCAATACAATGGAGAGTTCTAAACCAGATGACCAAAACTGAAGTTCTTACACCCAACTAGGTGTAGATTTGGAAAAGAAGTCATGTTTACCATAATTGGATTAAATATATCATATCAATAGTAAAGGTTTGGTACAATTTAACATAAAATTACTGATCAAAATTTGATTTTATTGAATTTAAATTTTAAAAATATTTAAATTTGAGCTTAATTTTGAATTTAAATGTCCTTAACTAAGTTTAAATTTGTCTATTATGATATAAACTCGATTTTTTATTAATCCAAAATCAGATTGAATTTCATGAGATTTTCTTATTGTAACATTTGTCATGAAAGTGTCTATGTGATCTAACTTGAAGAAGTAAGATGTTCCCAATTTCTTATGCTTTTGCTTAATTGCCATTAGATGAAAACTTATAATGAGAACAATGTTGAAAAATGTATCTCAAGAGCTTTTTTTCATTTTTTTTTAAAACAAGATTTAAATTTGTGGAAGAATAAAAATGTTTTGAGGAAGAATTTTGGTGTGAACAAAGAGATCAAAGTGTTTTTGGTATAAAGCAAGAATTTATAAGTAAAGAGAAAATTCACGTAGCCTCCTTAACCCAATTAAACTAATTTAACTATAACTTTCTATTTTAAGAAATTGAAATTTCAAGTGACCATAAGTAGAATTGTAACTTATTTTAGTATTGACGAAAATAATTGATTTAAAATAAAGATACATTAAAACTTATAAATGCTACTTAGATCAATTTTATTATTTAGTTTTGAAATATTAATTTATTAGTTAGTTGTAAATCATTAATTCATAAAACAATTTATTGAGAATATATAATATGTAAGTTATTGATTGCACTTGACAATTATAAAATAAGCAAGTAAATTTAGAATTTGATTGTAAATCACAATTTATAAATAATTTATTTAAAATATATAATTTAAATAAATAATTGACAAATAACTCTACAAAACACTTAACTTGCTTATTGTACAAATGATAACTTTTGTTGATTCTGTTGGAAAAAACACACAAGAAGCAAATATCACAACAAAGTAATCAAACTAATTTTCCCAAATACTAACAAGGAGGAATCAATCAATTATAATTCTCATGTAAACAAAGGTGAAAAATCACACACCATAATAGTCAACAACCAATTTTGGAAAACCTCCCTGATGTAAGGACTAAAAACCACGGGCACAAACCAATCGAATCTTCCACTATATCAAAATAATGGGTGATACAAATTGTTCTTCTCTAGCACCACTAGAGGCAATCTCAAAATAAATCTTCTAGAAAATTAATTATTGGTAATAAAAAGATAACAATTAGATAGATTTCACTTAATTGATAAAACTTAAAAAACTTTCAATAGTCAATATTCAATTGTCACTGCATCACGAAAAGGTGGAGTGATTACGTCTTTTCCCTTAGCAAATTTTTATTGTTGCTTTAAAACTGACGTTAAAATTGCCCACAATTGAGCACACCAAATAAAAAGGAGAAACCCTTCTTATAATACCTATATATAAAAGAAATATATGGTCCTAAAATATTCACATTAAATATAACTTCTAATATCTAATTCCTAATTAGATATAACCACCATCATATGCACACACTTCAATTTTATTTGTTTATTTCTGATGTGCACATGTGGTATAGTCTCATTGAGCGGGGCCTCAATAATTCTTCCCCTCACACTCATATGGAGGGATCACCATGCTAGCGATTGAACAATAAACCTTAAGTTTCACCCTTAATAAAGTCTTCGTTAACATATCTACACCATTTACATTAGTGTGAACCTTCTTAAGTTGTAATAACTTCATCTTTAACACATCTCTTATCTAGTGATACCTCATATCAATATGTTTAGATTGAGAATAAAAAGAAAAATTCTTACCAAGGTGGATATCACTCTGGCTATCACAAAACAACTCGTATTTATCTTATTAGAAACCAAGTTCTCAAAGAAACTTCTTCATCCATAATGACTCCTTGCAATCTTCTATTGCAGTAATAAACCTAGCTTTAGTGGCAGAAAATGTTACACACTTTTACAGTCTTGACTATCACGACAATGCTCTCCCTGAGAAAGTGATTAGACATCTTGATGTAGATTTTCTCGAATCAACATCATAGGCCATGTTAGCATCTGTGTAACCAACTAATATAGACTTGTAATCTCTAAACAATAAACACATATTAGAAGTTCTATGCAGATACCTAAAGATCTATTTAACTACAACCCAATCTTCTTTCCCAGGATTAGCAAGAAATCGACTATCCATACTAACTATATGAGTAATATCTGATCAAGTACACACCATCACATACATTAAGCTACGAATAACTGAAGCATAAGGAACTAATTCCTTCTCTGCCTCTTTTCCTTAGTAGAAAGACTTTGACTATAACTCAATCTGAAGTGATTAACAAGAGGAGAACTAATTGCTTTAGCCTTTTCCATACTAAATTTATAAAGTACCTTCTCAATGTACTTCTCTCATGGCAATCACAACTTCTTGGTGCTCTTATTTAGAATGATCTTCGTGCCAAGGATTTGTTTTTTTATCCTTAAATCTTTCATAGCAAAAGACTTGTTTAACTACTTATTTAACTTATCAACTAGAAGCATTCTTACTAACAATTAGAATGCCCTTAACATAGAGTAAAAGAATAATAAAATCATCATCAAAGAGTTTCTTGTGGAAATACAATAGTAAGTAGTCTTCTTATAGTCTTCCTCCCATAATTGGCTCAAGTTTCTTTTACCAATATCTTAGTGTCTGTTTCAATCTATGGAGACTCTTCTTTAGTCTATAAAAATAATCATGTTTACCTTTAACCTTGAAACCCTATGGCTGATCCATGTATACCTCTTCCTCTAAATCACTATGAAGGAAGGTCATCTTAACATCCATCTGCTCAATTTCTAAATCAAGCCTAGTCGATATACTAAGTATTACATGAATGGATTTCATCTTCACTACTAGTGAGAAGATCTCATAAAAGTCAACTCATTTCCTTTGATTAAAACCTTTCACAACCATTCTAGCCTTGCATCATGAATGTGGGTAATGCTCTTCATGCTTAACTCGAAATGCCCATCTTTTTTTCAACGCTCTCTTGTCTTTAGGCAGTTTTGCTAACTCATAAGGACTTGTTTTCGTGTAAAGATTTCATCTCTTCTTTTGCATAGCCTCAATCCATTTATCTCTATGTTCATCTTCCATTTCTTCCTTGAAGCTCTCAAGTTGCCTTTCATTAGTCAACAACACATATTGAGTTGAAGAATATCTAGTATATGGTCATCTTACCCTTATAGATCTCCTTACTAGAATTGAACCAACTTGAGATACTAGTGTCTAATCACGAACACAATCATTATCAATCTATCCATAACTTGTACCTTATTGTTTATCCAGAGCATCATCATAAACTGTCTTGGTATTACTATTAAAGGAACTACACCAAAATTTTCTATATCACTATTGGACTCAAAATCACTCTTCTTAACTTTATCGATATTTTGGATGATTTGATCCTCAATAAACACAACATCATGGCTCCTCACGAGTTGTTTCTGAACTAGATCATAAAACCTATAGCCAAGTTGATCTTGACCATACTCAATAAACACACACTGTCATATCTTCACATCAAGTTTGGACCTCTCATCTTTTAAAATGTGTATGAATGCCTTGCAACCAAAAACTTCAAATGATCATATGAAACGTCTCTTCCTAACCAAACTCATTCTGGAGCATCCATGTTGGGACCCGATCTGGAAACCGGATCCCAACCGAAGGAACGAAACACGGCGGCGAAAACATAACGAAAAACGCAGCACAAACTAAAGGGAAGGTGAATCGGATAACAAAGCGAAATACAAAGCGAGTGAAAATCAGAACCGGAAAATGAAAAGTAACCAAACGGATCCGAAATTAAACGAACGAAAGCGAAAGAAGCAACATGGAATCAAAATGCGAATCGAAAGCGGATAAAAAATCAAAGAAGACAAATGAAGAAAAATCGAATAGCATAACAAATGTCCGACATCCGTGAACATACCGCTTAACGAATGAACGCGTTGGAAATCCTAAGCTAAACCGATCCGAAATTTGGTATAAATTTTTTTTTCTTTTTTCTTATATTCACCTTTATTCGAACTAAGGCAAATCAAATACAATGAATTCCCACTTTTGGAAATTCATTCTCGTGCAAATCTCAAAGCTTGAATCATATTCTTATATATCCATACAAATCTTAAATTACATTTTTATCCCAAATTTTATCGAAAATTCAGCAGCATAATGGCTGCATTTGTCCTAACCCAAAACCTGCAAATGGAAAAATACACTTCTAAAATTCCCAAACAAAACCCAGAATCATCGGACTCTCCGTCCGAATCCAAACACCAAAGAAACGCAAACCTATACCTAACACTTCCATAATTTTCAATCAACAAACAATCTCATTATCCATATCTCAAATCCAATCCAATCATAGACCAATCAAGTCATATACAAACTTATATCTCACATTCAATACATAAATCACTTACATTCCAAGTAGATACACTATCAAACTTGAATGGCATTCAAAGCCATTTACAAACCATTTCTAAAATCCAAACTACATAATTTACAAAATAAGCAAAACGAGCAGTTTCGATTTCTTTCATCCAATCTCCGCTCAAACCGGAGATGGGGTGAAAGAAGTGAGCTCTAAGCTCGTGGATAATATATTTATATATTGAACAATAAGTAGAAAATCATTTTAAGACGTTTTCATTTTAAACATTTCATAGAAGAAACTTTTCAAAGCTTATTTCTCAAATCCTTCACTTTTAAACCATTCATAAAACATTTCCAAAATCTTACATTTACAAACATCAATCTCTCATTTTTCAAACTTCTCAAATCTTTCAGATTTCATGACCAAATACAAAACATGAATGCACCACACTTAGAAACGAAATAAAAGCACATAACACATCAAATGGTCCGGTTCGGTCTAAAATAGAACGTACTGCACATTCCCGCATAGCAGTCCTGTGCAGCCATGAATAAAACGTACTACACTTTCCCGCATAGCAGTCCAGTGTAGCCGTGAAAGGAGTCCAAAATCGGAGCTCTATGCCACTAGCGGGCAGCCAGGAGAAGGCTATAAAACTAGACAAGTGCGCACTCATCCCATAGATGAGACCTAACCAAACCCACATAACACATAATTGAAAACAAAATTTCAGATTGCCCGAAGGCACGTTTCAAAATCTTGATTTTCAAAGTTTTCATATCATAACGTCAAATCGTGTCAAAATGCTTGACACATGCACATTCCACATATTCACATCAATCTATATAACAATCATAGTCAATAAATCAATTAATCAAATATAAATCAAGTGCATAAAAATAAATGCAATTATTTCTTTAAAACATAAATCAATATATACAAATGCATAAAGCAGCATTGTTCACATTTTTTTAAAATCCTTTGAAAACATAATTTCGAAATATTTTCCTTTCTTGATTTTTCAAATTCACATAATTTACTCATAATTCAAAATATAAATACATTACCCAATTCGAATTGATGCTAGAAACTTGTTCCAAGCTTCAATTTGGCCATTTCTCCTTTCTTCCTTCCAATTTAACATTCCCTCAAGCAATTTCATCAAAATTCAACCTCATAAATAACTTAATCCTTAAAATTGATGTCATAAATAATCAATTCATACTAATTCCAAGATATTTAAGTCACCAATTTCTAAAATCCCCAAGTTCCAAATTTGACCTAAACCGATTCACTCAAATTCAATATCATATTTAACTTAATTTCTCAAATTGAGCTTAGAAAATATTAATTCCTCACATATTTAAGCTATCTAAATCTCTAATTTTCAAAACCCCAATTTTCAAAATTGGCCTAAACCAATTTACACAAATTCAATATCATAAATCACAATTTCTTCAAAATTGATTTCATATTTCACAAACCCATACTATTATCTATGATTCTACACCAATAATTCACAAAATTCTCAAAATCACAAATTTGGCATAATCCCTAACCCACATAAATCCAAAATTAGATCCAATTTATCATGACATCTTCAAATTGAGCTCATAATCCATGAACCCATATCATTTCTCATATTTCTAAACTAAAATTTCATCAAAACACAAAGTTGAAAATTTTCTCTTACCTCTTTTCTTCTCCAAATTGAATTTTCATGGCTTGAAAGGAAGCTCTTCATTTCCCACCTTTCTTTCTCTTGAATCAACATCAAAATCCTTCTTCAAACTCCAAAATTTTCAAATCTCCAAGCTTTTCTTCTTCTTTCTTCTCCACAGCAATTCTCCTTCATTTCTCTCTTATTTCTTCTCATCATCGTGTTTCACTCTTAAAAAACGACAACCCTTGTGCTTTTAAAGCCATGTCATTAAATGATAGATAAAAGACTAAAATGCCCCTAACATGTTACTTTTAGACATACTTACTTGCGGACATGTTTTGTACTATCAAATCGAAGGAATTTGTCAACACTTCCTTCTAGAGAAATGTTCCTCTATGTCTTAATTTCATAATTCCACAAGAATCATCCAATTCGGAGCACTACATCAAAAGTTATGCTCAAATCATTTCGGGTATATTCATATTCTAACACATTTTCCATATACGATTATTTCCATCCAGAAATTAACATTCTTAAACACAAAATTGAAACTCAATGTCTTCATAAAAATTGTATCCTTATGTCTCTAGTTTAATTCAAAATAAAAATCACCTCATTTCGATTCCCAGATCAAAAGTTATGCTCAAAATACTCTCAGATATTCCTAATCCAAAAACTACACTCTAATCCGAACTTCCCTTCAAACTTTGAAGGTCTTAGGGGCAAAATTGACATTTCATTTCTTCATATGACTTGTAGCCCCATGTCTTAACTTGATTTTGCCTCAAGAATCACTTCGATCGGATCTCTACAGATCCCGAATGTCTCAAAATACTGAACTATATTCGAAAAATTTCCCGACTCACTTTGATTAATTTAATCAACCTTAATTTAATCTCAAAAATTCACAAATTTTCCATAAAAATGAAATTCATTATCTTAGGAATCCAACGCTTCAAGAATCAACTCAATCGGATGTTAAACAAAAAAGTTATAAGGAAAAGAGCGAGAGGAGGACATTTAGCGATTAGGCGTGGGCACGTCTAAGGAACTTAGAGACTAGACGTGGCCACGTCTAAGGATGAAATCTGGATCTGCAAGAAACTTTCAAAACTTTCAAATCATATCTTTTGCTCCCGAACTCTAAATTTGACAAATTTGGTCTCTATGGAAAGCTTGAAGGAAGATCTACAACTTTCATGTAGAACTCAAAGATCAATTTCATCTCTAAAGGGGTCAAAAATTCAGTCAAAGGTACTGCCCCAATTTAATATATCCCTAAACAAATGCCAACTTTGAAAATTCATATCTTTCAACTCCAAAATCCAATTATGTCATATTTTATATCGATGCAAAACTTGGAAAGTCCTCTACAACTTTCATGAAGGACATAAAAATCAAATTGACCTCTAAGGAAGTCAATTTTCCATTCAAACGTTCTATCCTCTATTAATCATGCTAAAAACCATAACAGAAACTTGTAACAATCATAACTTATTATTCCTTAATCGAAAAATTCCACACTTTATATCAAAATAAAGATCAAATCAAATCCTTCCACTTTTATGAAGAACTTCAAGGCTCAATTAACCTCTGACTAGGTAAATTTTCCAGTCAAAGCTTTAGTCCTAATATAAGTCAACCTATAACACACCTAAACTTTGACTGTTCATAACTTTCACTTTCGATGTCGAAAAATTGCAAACTTTATGGCGACAGAAAGCTCATAACATAAACTACAAGTTTCCAGAAAACCATTTTCTCAAATTTTGCCTAAATCAAAAGTCAACTCTCAAAGGCCAAAAAGTCAAACTTTTCATATTTTAATATTTTCACACTTTTTCTCTTTATTTCTTGATTTTCGACTTAATTTTCAATTTCTCATCCACTTAAACTTGTATAATCCATACAAATCTATTCAAATTTCAAAATCATCAAACTCCATCAATTCTTTTTCTCATCAATTTTCTTAAAACATCATCACATCTATTACAAACTTCATATACAAACTTACTTATTTCATACTTTTATATTTATAAAATTCACTTAAAGATCGGGTCCAACATTTCTCCCTCTTAAAAGAATTTTTTCTCGAAATTTAACTTAAGAAATCACCAAATGCTTGCTTCTCAATGACTATAATCACTTACTTTCTTATCTAATTTC
The DNA here is from genome assembly GCA_029891385.1 of Erythroxylum novogranatense. Classification (NCBI taxonomy): domain Eukaryota; kingdom Viridiplantae; phylum Streptophyta; class Magnoliopsida; order Malpighiales; family Erythroxylaceae; genus Erythroxylum; species Erythroxylum novogranatense. The sequence goes on along the minus strand of CM057225.1, from coordinate 7,705,285 downwards.
CTCTTCATCCATATTTCTCAATCTTTGCACAATTTCTCACTTCTTATATCAAATATCATAATAACATATCCAAGCACTATATCCTCTAAGCAATATGTCTTAACTCAATTTCATAAGTCCAACAACCTATTGACCTTTCATACATATTTTTCTTTCCTTTAATCTCATCTTTCAAGTATGCTTTCTTTCATCTCACAAAAGTCTAGATAACATCGATTTAACCCATTTTCATTATGACTTTCAAATCTCAAGTTTATCATCACAAACCTAAAATCAATTCATAATTCTTAACTTTAATCAAACGATCACTGCACTCATCAGAAAATTCATGGAAATACTTTTCCATGTTCATCACATTCTCACAAATTCGATCTCAACAAACATAAAGCCCAAGTAAGATCCTAATACTGGGCTCTGATACCATCTATGTTGGGACCCGATCCAAAAATCGGATCCCAACCGAAGGAACGAAACACGGCGGCGAAAACATAACGAAAAACGCAGCACAAACTAAAGGGAAAGCGAATCGGATAACAAAGCGAAATACAAAGCGAGTGAAAATCAGAACCGGAAAACGAAAAGTAACCAAACAAATCTGAAATTAAACGAACGAAAGCGAAAGAAGCAACATGGAATCAAAATGTGAATCGAAAGCGGATCAAAAATCAAAGAATACAAATGAAGTCAAATCGAATAGCATAACAAATGTCCGACATCCGTGAACATACCGCTTAACGAATGAACGCGTTGGAAATCCTACGCTAAACCGATCCGAAATTCGGTATAAATTTTTTTTTCTTTTTTCTTATATTCACCTTTATTCGAACTAAGGCAAATCAAATACAATGAATTCCCACCTTTGGAAATTCATTCTCATGCAAATCTCAAAGCTTGAATCATATTCTTATATATCCATACAAATCTTAAATTATATTTTTATCCCAAATTTTATCGAAAATTCGGCAGCATAACGGCTGCATTTGTCCTAACCCAAAACCTGCAAATGGAAAAATACACTTCTAAAATTCCCAAACAAAACCCAGAATCATTGGCCTCTCCCGTCCGGAATCCAAACACCAGCAAACGCAAACCTATACCTAACACTTCCATAATTCTCAATCAACAAACAATCTCATTATCCATATCTCAAATCCAATCCAATCATAGACCAATCGAAGTCATATACAAACTTATATCTCACATTCAATACATAAATCACTTACATTCCGAAGTAGATACACTATCAAACTTGAATGGCATTCAAAGCCATTTACAAACCATTTCTAAAAATCCAAACTATATAATTTACAAAATAAGCAAAAACGAACAGTTAGCCTGACTTTCTTTCATCCAATCTCCGCTCAAAACTCGGAGATGGGGATGAAAGGGGTACTTCTAAGCTCGTGGATAATATATTTATATATTGAACAATAAGTAGAAAATCATTTTCAAGACGTTTTTCATTTTTAAACATTTCATAGAAGAAACTCTTCAAAGCTTATTTCTCAAATCCTTCACTTTTTAAACCATTCATAAAAACATTTCCAAAATCTTACATTTACAAACATCAATCTCTCATTTTTCAAACTTCTCAAATCTTTCAGATTTCATGACCAAATACAAAAATGAATACACCACACTTAGAAACGAAACAAAAGCACATAACACATCAAATGGTCTGGTTCGGTTCAAAACAGAACGATCGCATATTCCCCATACGGTCCTATGTAAGTGAATAAACGCATTACACTTTCCCGCATAGCGATCTCAATTAGTAGCCGTGAAAGGAGTCCGAAATCGGAGCTCCATGCCACTAGCCGGGAGAAGGCAATAAAACTAGATAAGTGCACACTCGTCCCACAGATGGGACCTGACCAAACCCACATAACACATAATTGAAAACAAAATTTCAGATTGCCCGAAGGCACGTTTCAAAATCTTGATTTTCAAAGTTTTCATATCATAACGTCAAATCGTGTCAAAATGCTTGACACATGCACATTCCACATATTCACATCAATCTATATAACAAACATAGTCAATAAATCAATTAATCACATATAAATCAAATGCATAAAAATGAATGCAATTATTTCTTTAAAACATAAATCAACATATACAAATGCATAAAGCAGCAATGTTCACATCTTTTTTAAAATCCTTTGAAAACATAATTTCAGAAATATTTTCCTTTCTTGATTTTTCAAATTCACATTATTTACTCATAATTTAAAATATAAATACATTACCCACCTTGAATTGATGCTAGAAACTTGTTCCAAGCTTCAATTTGGCCATTTCTCCTTTCTTCCTTCCAATTTAACATTCCCTAAAGCAATTTCATCAAAATTCAATCTCATAAATAACTTAATCCTTAAAATTGATGTCATAAATCATCAATTCATACTAATTCCAAGATATTTAAGTCATCAATTTCTAAAATCTCCAAGTTCCAAATTTGACCTAAACCGATTCACTCAAATTCAATATCATATTTAACTTAATTTCTCAAATTGAGCTTAGAAAACATTAATTCCTCACATATTCAAGCTATCTAAATCTCTAATTTTCAAAAACCCCAATTTTTAAAATTGGCCTAAACCAATTTACACAAATTCAATATCATAAATCACAATTTCTTCAAAATTGATTTCATATTTCACAAAGTCATACTATTATCTATGATTCTACACCAATAATTCACAAAATTCCAAAATCACAAATTTGGCATAATCCCTAACCCACATAAATCCAAAATTAGATCCAATTTATCATGACATCTTCAAAATTGAGCTCATAATCTATGAACCCATATCATTTCTCATATTTCTAAACTAAAATTTCATCAAAACACAAAGTTGAAAATTTTCTCTTACCTCTTTTCTTCTCCAAATTGAATTTTATGGCTTGAAAGGAAGCTCTCTTCATTTCCCACCTTTCTTTCTCTTGAATCAACATCAAAATCCTTCCTGAAATCCCAAAATTTTCGAAATCTCCAAGCTTTTGTTCTTCTTTCTTCTCCACGGCAATTCTCCTTCATTTTCTCTCTTATTTCTTCTCATCATCGTGTTTCACTCTTAAAAAAAACGACAACCCCTTGTGCTTTTAAAGCCATGTCATTAAATGATAGATAAAAGACTAAAATGCCCCTAACATGTTACTTTTAGACATGCTTACTTGCGGTCATGTTTCGCACTATCAAATCGAAGGAATTTGTCAAAACTTCCTTCTAGAGAAATGTTCCTCTATGTCTTAATTTCATAATGTCACAAGAATCATCAAATTCGGAGCACTACCTCAAAAGTTATGCTCAAATCATTTCAGGTATATTCATATTCTAACACATTTTCCATGTACGATTATTTCCACCCAGAAATTAACATTCTTAAACACAAAATTGAAACTTGATGTCTTCATAAAAATTGTAGCGTTATGTCTCTAGTTTAATTCAAAATAAGAATCACCTCATTTCGATTCCCAGATCAAAAGTTATGTTCAAAATACTCTCAGATATTCCTAATCCAAAAACTGCACTCTAATCTGAACTTCCCTTCAAACTTTGAAGGTCGTAGGGGAAAAATTAACATTTCATTTCTTCATATGACTTGTAGCCCCATGTCTTAACTTGATTTTGCCTCAAGAATCACTTCAATCGGATCTCTACAGATCCTGAATTTCTCAAAATACTGAACTATATTCAAAAAATTTCCCGACTCACTTTGATTAATTTAATCAACCTTAATTTAATCTCAAAAATTCAGAAATTTTCCATAAAAATGAAATTCATTATCTTAGGAATCTAACTATTCAAGAATCAACTCAATCGGATGTCAAACGAAAAAGTTATAAGCAAAAGAGCGAGAGGAGGACATTTAGCGATCAGGCGTGGGCACGTCTAAGGAACTTAGAGACTAGACGTGGCCACGTCTAAGGATGAAATCTGGATCTGCAGGAAACTTTCAAAACTTTCAAATCATATCTTTTTCTCCCGAACTCTAAATTTGACAAATTTGGTCTCTATGGAAAGCTTGAAGGAAGATCTACAACTTTCATGTAGAACTCAAAGATCAATTTCATCTCTAAAGGGGTCAAAAATTCAGTCAAAGGTACTGCCCCAATTTAATATATCCCTAAACAAATGCCAACTTTGAAAATTCATATCTTTCAACTCAAAAATCCAATCATGTCATATTTTATATCGATGCAAAACTTGGAAAGTCCTCTACAACTTTCATGAAGGACATAAAATCATATTGACCTCTAAGGAAGTCAATTTTCCATTCAAACGTTCTATCCTCTATTAATCATGCTAAAACCATAATGTAAACTTGTAACAATCATAACTTATTATTCCTTAATCAAAAATTCCACACTTTATATCAAAATAAAGATCAAATCAAATCCTTCCACTTTCATGAAGAACTTCAAGGCTCAATTAACCTCTAACTAGGTAAATTTTCCAATCAAAGTTTCAAATTCTAATATAAGTCAACCTATAACACACCTAAACTTTGACTGTTCATAACTTTCACTTTCGATATCGAAAAATTGCAAACTTTATGGCGACAGAAAGCTCATAACATAAACTACAAGTTTCCAGAAAACCATTTTCTCAAATTTTGCCTAAATCAAAAGTCAACTCTCAAAGGCCAAAAAGTCAAACTTTTCATATTTTAATATTTTCACACTTTTTCTCTTTATTTCTTGATTTTCAACTTAATTTTCAATTTCTCATCCACTTAAACTTGTATAATCCATACAAATCTATTCAAATTTCAAAATCATCAAACTCCATCAATTCTTTTTCTCATCAATTTTTCTTAAAACATCATCACATCTATTACAAAGTTCATATACTAACTTACTTATTTCATACTTTTATATTTCTAAAATTCACTTAAAGATCGGGGTCCAACAATCCAACTCTAAAGAAACATAAGGAGAACTATTTAACACATGTACAACTGTACTTAAAACTTCACCTCAATAGGAATTAGGCTATTTCACATTTGAAATCAAATATCTAACTCTCGCCATCATTGTTTTGATCATCCTCTCAACTACTCCATTTAATAAAAGTGTCTTAGGAGTTGTAGTTTAATGTCAAATGCCCTGTTGTTTGCAATACTCATCAAAGGGGCCATAATACTCTCCATCATTATCTGTATGGATGTATTTCATCTTTTTCCCAGTCTCTCTCTCTTAACTGAGGCTTAAAATTGTTTGAATACATTAAGCACTTGATCTTTGGTCTTCAAGGTGTAAATCCAAATCCTCCTAGACTGATCATCAATAAAACTTAGAAAATACCTTGCACCATCAGGTGATCTTATCTTTATAGGATCATAGACATTTGAGTGTACAAAATCAATCAAAAATTTCTTTCCAGAAGGAGAGGAATCTCTTAAAGAAACTATATGTTGCTTCCTTGCTAAATAGTGAGGACACTTTCTTAAATGAACACTAGCTATCATCTTCTTCTTTAATAGCATTATCATACCTTTCTCGCTAATGTGACCAAGTCTCTTGTGTCATAACTCAATTGTATTCTCATTCTTTAAAGCATTCATAATGCTTTTAGAGAGCTTTTCCTACAATTGATAAAGAGTATAACACTTATCACCTCTAGCCACAATTAAATACCCATTTATGAGTTTCCATTAGCCATTGTTGAAGGTGTTATACAATCCCTCATCATCAAGCCTACCTATAAAAATCAAACTCAACCAAACATCTCTCAAAATTAATTGTGTTTCAAAATAAGTCTCTAAGCAAACATATCCAACACTAATAACCTTTTTTGAACCATCATTCTCGATCTTCACAACTCCGTAATCACATTGTGTGTAAGGTATGAAGAAATCTTGATAAGATGTAGCATGAATGGAAGCACCACTATCAATAACCCAATTGGTCTTATAAACAGCTAAGTTAACCATATTGTCTTTATACGTGATGAGGAATGACTCAATAGTTATAGACACTCTATCATCATCACTATTATCATCTTTCTTCTCATCCTTACCTTGGTTCTTCTCATTCTCTCTCTTAAGGTTTCGACAACACCTTTTAACATCCCATTTCTTGTGATAGTAATGGCATTCGACATTTGCAAATTTGTTAGATTTTCCCCTACTCATATATATACTCTTATCTCTACTCTTCGAACCCTTAATCTGACTTCTCCCTCTGGTTGTTGTAACCAAAACCTTTGATTGAGAAGAGGAATTACCTTATAACTGTCCTCTCTTCTTTTCATTCAGAACACCACTTTTAACAGATTCCTTCGCTATAACACCATTCAAAGTAGAATTGGTCAAGGACTATGAGTTCGATAATGAAGCAAAAACCATAGGAGCAAGCACCTCATTATTGAATTGGATACCCATGCCTGACAATTAATCAATAATCCCTTGAAATTCATTCAAGTGATCTGCTTTTGATGTACCCTCTTAGGGCCTGTTTGGTTGGATGTTAATTAATGGAATGGAATGTAATGGAATGGAAGGGAATGGAATGATTTATAATGGAATGGAATGTAATATAGTAAAAAGTTGTTTGGGAAGGATGGAAGGGTTCATAATATAATGTCGTGAAATATTGTTTGGAATATGGATAGAATGGAATGGAATGTATAATAAATGACTTTTATACCCTTTATATTAAAATGGTTGTTGCAAGAGATTTATTATTTTATTATTAATTATATAAAAATATTAGTATTAATTATTTAATATATTTTATTTTATTTTATGTGATTTATATTAAAATAATTTATTTATATAAAATATATACAAAAAATTAAAGAATATTTTTTACATATTTTCTATTTTCATTAACAAATTTTTTATTAAATTTATTATTAATTGTAAACAATTTATTATTAATTATATAAAATATTATTATTAATTATTTAATATATTTTATTTTATTCTATTCTATTCTAGGTGATTTATATATAAAATAATTTATTTTTATTTTCATTTATATAGAAATATATACAAACAATTAAAGAATAATTTTAAATATATTTTCTATTTTTCATTAATAAACATTTTATTTTTTAATTATATACAATTTATTATTAATTATATAAAATTATTATTATTAATTATTTAATAAATTTTATTATATTAAATTTTATTTATATAAAAATTTATTTATTTATTTAGAAATATATACAAATAAGAATAATTTTTAATATATTTTTATTAATAAAATAGAAAATATATAAAATTATTATTTAATTGTTTTTATATATTTCTATATAAATAAAATAAATAAATAAATTTTAAATATAAAATTTTATATTTTATTATTAAATATATATAATTTATTATTAATAATATAAAATTATTATTAATAATTATTTAATAAAATTTATTATAGTAAATATTAATATATACAAACAAGAATAATTTTTAATATATTTTTATTAATGAAAATAGAAAATATATAAAATTATTATTTAATTGTTTTTATATATTTCTATATAAATAAAATAAATAAATAAATTTTAAATATAAAATTTTATATTTTATTATTAAATATAAATAATTTATTATTAATAATATGAAAATATTATTATTAATTATTTAATAAAATTTATTATATTAAATATTACTATATTCTATTTGATATATTAATATTATGATTTGGTCGAATTGATATTAAGAAGAATTATTGAGAGTATATTAGGTAGTATGTATTTATTAGGTTACGTTCCATCCTAAACTCCCCAAATCGGAGGTTTCTTATTTTCACTGTTTATGATAGAATGGAACGTAACATGAAACCCTCCGCTTCTATCTCACTCCATTCCATTCCATTATGAAACCTTCAAACAAACGATAGAAGTGTGTTACGTTCCATTCCATTCCATCCCTAACCCTCAAAACAAACAGAGCCTTAGTATCTTAACTATATTAGTCTCGTTAAATAAAATAATTTGTTGCTACTAAGCTCTGAAGCATACAACTCCTCTAGCTTGTTCCATGAGTTTTTTTACATTTGTCTCACCACAAATAAGGTTGTACACATTGCTCTCAACAAATTGTCGAATAAACTCACACACTTGCTCGTGCTTAAACTCTCAGTCCTCATCAGCTTTACCTTCAAGTTTTTTATTTGAAAACACTGATAACTGCAACTTCATTATAAATAAAAGATCCTTCATATTGTTATTTTAGGTAAGGTAATTAGTGTTGGTAAGACTAATCATCTTTTGAAACTTTCCCTCCATAACTCCATAGGATAATTAGACCAATAGCTTTGATACCACTATATTGGGAAAAACACACAACAAGCAAATATCGCAACATAATAACCAAACTAAAATTTTCAAATATTGACCAGAAGGAAGCAATCAATTATAGTTTGATTCCCTAAGTAAAAGTGAAAATTACACACCACAACAATCAACAACAAATTTTTAACTTGAAAAATTCCCTCGATGTGAGGAATAAAAGTGTTAGGCACAAGCCAGTCGGATCTTCCATTATATCAAAATAATGGGTAATACAAATTATTATTCTCTAGCGTCACTAGAGCTAATATCAAAATAAATCTTTAAAAAAATTAATTTTTGGTAATAACAAGATAACAATTAGAGATATTTTACTCGATTGAGAATACCTAAAAAACTTTCAACAATCAATCTTCAATTGTGGCTATACCAAAAAAAAGGTGGAGTAATTGCATTTTCTCTTTTAACAGAAGTGACACTAAAGTTGTCCATAATTGTAAACCTAAAGAGGGTGAAACCCTTCTTAGTATACCCATACATAGAAGAAATATAAGGGCTCCAAAAATATTCAAGTTAAATATCACTTCTAAATCACATGTAGACACGTCACTTTTATTTATTTATTTATTATGTGTATATGTGGTATAGATTCTACCTATAATATATATTAAAAATTCAAGAGCCAACAAGAATGGGGTGGGACCATATTATCTCGTTCTTTTGTACACGGGTGAAAACGGATGAGCCCCTATTTTGGACGGTAGTTTAATACATGGCTTCAGTTACACCACCAGTCAGGAACTGCTGATAGAGAGCAAAAGAAAAACCAAAAATGGCCGCTGCTGCGGGAAGAACCTTTCTTGTTCAGCTCGGTCCCTCGTCTTTTCCATTTCTTGTGCCCAAAAGCATATCCAAACCATCTTTCGGTTCGGCCAATACATTACGGTTGCATAAACTAGGAAGCACGCGACATGCTACCCAAACAGTAGTTCGAGCCCAGCAGCGACCCACATGGCTCCCCGGCCTCGATCCTCCCCCATATCTCGATGGAACGTATGCCACGCCATCTTTTTGTATTAATGCCAAACTTTCCTGCTTTCTTTTTTTTTTTTGGGTTCTTTCACTTTACATGTGCTTGTTCTTTTATTCTTTCTGTAACTAAGTTTGGCCGGCGATTATGGTTTTGACCCACTTGGGCTTGGAGAAGACCCGGCAAGCTTAAAGTGGTACGTGCAGGCAGAGTTGGTGCACTGTCGCTTTGCTATGCTTGGAGTTGCTGGGATTCTTTTTACTGATGTAAGTTTACTAAAACAGGCTCGTTTAGCATCATCCAACTTGTCTGAACTAGGATAGAGAAGCAAGATGTGGATATAGTTTAGTTGAATTTAGGAGATTCACAGCTTCACCACAAGAATTTTTGCCTCTGTTGGTGATTCTTGTCAACATTTTATTGCAGCTATTACGTGTAACGGGGATTAACAAATTGCCAGTTTGGTATGAAGCAGGTGCTGCTAATTATGAATTTGCAAGCACAAGAACTTTGCTTGTTGTCCAATTACTTTTAATGGGGTAAAAATTCACCATCCCGTTCTTTCAAGCGAATGTTCTTTGGTTTCTTTTAAAATTTGTAGCCGGGAATATATAATGAACAAGTATGTATATGCCCAGGTTTGTGGAGACAAAGAGGTACATGGACTTCGTAAATCCAGGATCTCAAGCTGACGGACCCTTCTTTGGTATTGAAGAAGCCTTTAAAGGCCTGGAACCTGGGTAATTTCATGTTCTCTGTTGATCAGAGTAGACCAATTCCCAGACTTTTTAATTCACGCCTTTTATATGAAATATCTGTAAACCCCATTGGAATATATGGGGATAACTGAAACATTTGGTCCTGTTCAATTAATAGCTATCCTGGAGGACCTGTTCTGAACCCTCTTGGCCTTGCTAAGGACATTAACAATGCCCATGATTGGAAGCTTAAAGAGATTAAGAATGGTGAGTTCTGCTTCATTTTGTTGTTTTTCATTAGTAACAGGAGGTTTATGCCTTTGCCTTGCCTCCAATTTTTGCCCTTTTCTCCTTCCCTGATTGCAGGAAGGTTGGCAATGATAGCCATGCTGGGGTTTTTCGTGCAAGCAGCTGTGACTCATGCAGGTCCCATTGATAACCTTGTGGAGCATCTCTCCGACCCTTGGCACAAAACCATCATTCAAACCCTTTCCTCTACCTAAATTCTTCTCTTTTTCTTTTCCGGGTTGGCATTGTTGATTCTTTGTTTGTGTCATCTGCTAGAAAAATGGTCTGATCCCAAAGTTTACCTTAAACAGTACAGAGGTCTCCTTGTATTGATCCTGCTTAAAAGCATTTGATCCTTTACGCATTATAGGGTCGCTATCTGTCACAATTCACAAGGACTTTAGCAGGAATATTAGGAATTCAAGACTAAACATAGAAATGGCTAATCATCTCTATAACTGCTTTAATAAATTAATATAGCTATAGTATTTGTGATGAAAACTAAAGCAGATTGCATTTGGTAAAAGACTGGATAAAGCGATAAAGCTCTCTTAATTTTGGACGACGAAGGAAGTTAGACATCAGCTTTAAATAATATGAAAAAAAAAAAAGTTAATCCGACCTGCCGGATTCGAACCAGCGACCTAAGGATTACAGCAATTCAACTACAGTCCTCCGCTCTGCCAACTGAGCTAAGGTCGGTTCTGCATATCGCTCGTGAATTGGTTTTAATAGCATACAAACATTTTGCGATTTGCAGACATAGCCATAAAACTTAAACATTCAGATTGTTCTCGTTCATAAAACTACATTGGCAAGGATATAATTACCGCAAAGGGAAATGAGAAAATCTTCACATGAAACCACTCTTCACAACTTTTACAATATTCAGTTTCTCGCAAGCCTATGATTTACAGAACAGACCTATGGTAGCATTACCCAACAAGAAGCACCTTTGCGCCAAGTTATTTGTCAACCAGCCATGCAATCCTATCAGCGGCCAAAAATATAACCTTTTCATTCTATCATTACATAAATTAATCCCCAACATTTACATTCACCAAAGAACACCCTCTGCTTTCCAGTATTGAGGGTCAATGGGTAAGTAAACTCCAGCAAAACAAGAAACTTAAGACTGCTCCTTCTGTCTCTGTTTTGTTTTAACCGGACTTATGTGTCTTCTTCCTTGCCAAGAACATGAAAATCCGAGGCAAGAATGATTTCTTCTTCTTCTTGCGGGCCTTCACTTCTGGCGTTACGACAGCTACAGTATTGCTTCCATGACCATAAGCTTTTGGGCTTGGTGAATACTGGACTGGGTCCTCCTCTTTCGGCTTAAATGTTTTTGCTTCTTTTCCATCCTCAACGCTCGGGATTGGGTCTGCAACTCCTTTCACAGATTCACCGGTCTTCCTTCGTTGCTCATGTTCAGCCCTCCATGTTCTTAACTCTTGTTCTATGCCCAGCTTCCCTTCCTGCGCTTTTTCAGCCTTGTCCATTGCAATTTTCAATGCTTCCTTTCTTGATGCTAGCTCTCCGTTTACTTCTTCTAGCTTCGCCATTGCTTTTGACTCTGAATCCTTTGCGACCTCAATTTGAGAAATAGCAGCAGCTACTTTCCTGTTGGCCTGCTCCTCTGCATCGTGGGCGCGCTTGCTGAGCTCATAGTACTCTTCTAATGACAGGGTTACACCTGCAGGAGAACTTTCATCATTAGTTTTTTGAGCTGATTCACTCTCGTGCAATGCTTTAATAGCTGCTACAGCCAAATTTTCAGAAGCCTTAGCAGCTTCTATTTCCTTCTGAGCTGCAAGTAACCTGCTTTCCATTATACTAACACCAGCCTTTGCTTGGTCAGCTTCTTCCTTTGCCTTGCGCAGCTCTTCTCGAGCCATTTGAGCAAGTAACTTAGCCTCATCAGCAGCATGAGCTGCTTGTTGCAATTGCTTGGGTAGCTCAACTATTTTATCTCTGGCTTCTTTCTCCTTCATTTGAATTAGAGCAATTTCAGACTTGGTTTTCTCAATCTCAGCCTCAATAGAAGCAACTGCTACGGAAGCAATTCCTTCTCTCTGCCTAATCGTGGCAAGGGATGATTTTTCCTTCTCAAGTTCTAACTGTAATGACGAGGCTGCCACTTTTAAGATATTCACCTCCGCAGTTGCTTTCTCAATGTTGCGTTTAACTTCTTCAAGTTCCTTCCTTGCTGAAGCAACTGCAGTTTGAATATTAATACGCGTTTTGTTCTCATTTCTTGTTGTTCCTTTTTCATCACTTTCCTCATTTACTTTGGACTCCATATAAACTGCCAACTCAGCTTTGAGATCTGATAGAAAGGCCAAAGCAGTGTCTAGTTTTGATTTAAGATCTTTTGCTGCAAGAATTTGGTGGTTAAGTTTCAGCAGCTCTTCTTCTGCCTGCTTTAACTGTTTTTCCCAATAGAGACAATCTTGATCCCTGGCCAAAGCTGCTCCTATTCTTTTCTCCTCCGCCTCCAGATGTGCAGCATGAGCACACTCTAAGGACTCCTTGGTAGCAATCAGTTCAATGGTAAGTTCCTCCACTGTCTTCTCAACATCCTTGGTTGCAGACATGGCTTCTTCAGCCTTTTTCACAGCTTCCTCTCTGTCTGTGACCAAAGAAGAATAATCCTTGTGCAATGCTTCCAACTCTTCACTAACGGATTTGAGCTCTGAAACTGCAGCTGCATATCTAGCTTTAGCAACATCAAGCTGTGCCTTGGCGGCAACACTAGCCTCACCGGCAATCCCTTGTTCCAGCTCTTCCACCCTTAGCTGGGCAAGTTCAGAATCTTGTTTTGCTTGATGCTCTTCAGTTTTTGCCCTCTCTAGGTTGAGCTTTAGCTCTTCTATTAGTCTTTTAGTGCTGTCTAGCTCTTTAAGGATCTGTAATTTTTCCTCTTCAGCAGCCTCTGATCGCTCCCTGTACTCAGGCATCTCCTTCTGCACTTTCTCTAGTTCTTGTTCTATAAGCTTCTGCCTCTGCAAAATCAGAAAAAAAAAAACTAAAGGTTATTTATGCTATGAAATGCATCACATGCAAGCGACGGTCGAGAGCAAATCATATAGGTCAAATTACTAGTCCAATTCTGTTGCAAGAAGAAAAAGCCTTTTACTTAATCAAAAACAATGGACATCATAGGCTTTTACAATTAACCAAAAACAAATGGAAGAAAAAGGGCTTGTACTTCGCACGATATGATCCCTGGAACATTTAAGATTTAACATTCTGTTTAAACGGCAGACATTCCCAAGTAACCTAGATGCCATTGGACAATACTGTGGTCTTAAACCACGGTGTTCAAGCTTCTAAGTTCAAGATACACAAGTGCTCTTGGCAACAACATGAGAACTAAAGTTCCATCAGAAGTAGCAGAAAAGACACAAACAGCAGTACACAGTAATTCTCATTTCCTCACCCGCTGCCGTCCCACTTGTAAATATAGAGCATACTCCAACTTTCAACCATCACCTAAACATGCCAAGAAAAGCAGCATTCCAGCACAACTTGAAACAAGATGCATGAACTGCACTAGTTGTGTTATGCTTCTTGTTACTGGTCAATGAAATTATGATAACTTTGTCCAGAAAAATGAAACAGAATTGTGATGCTTAATGAAAACAGCATGTCCTGCGTACCTCTACAGTTTCAATTTTGTGGGCTTTCCAATCAGTAATTCCTCCAAACTTGGAAACAGCTTGTTTAACGGATTCAATAGGTGCAGTTGTATCAATAAGACCTCTATTCATAGCACCCAACTTATTAGGAGAAACAACCAAAATATCTGGACTGTCAACTTTTGCATGTGGTGGTGAATACTCGTCTGAATCCAACCTGACCTTCACAGGGGGTAAAGTGTGCTCCTCAGTTTGCATTCTTACCTTAGGATAGGAATCAGCAGGTATGGCATCACCAATATGAACAGGACTGCTACTTATAAAAGAATGCTGAGACTGATGCTTATCGGAAGAGGACTGCAAGGCATCAGTCGCTGCTTGAAATTGCTGTACTGGAGAGAAGCTTTCAGTGGCGTCGGTCTCCTGACCATATATTCCATTAGGGGAGATTTTTATAGCTTGGGGGGTGTTTTCAGATTCTACTCCATCAGATAAAATCTGTATTGTTTCAGATTTTGAGTCCTCCTTCGACAGACTTTGATGGTCTTTCTCAGCTTCATCAACCGTTGATATTGAACTTGCGTTGCTAGCTGGAAGAATTTCACGTTTTTTTTCCTCATGAACTATTGAATTTGTGATTAAGTTAGGTGGAGGAAAACATTGAACTTGATCTACTGCATCAACCAATGAAGTCAAAAATGGGTAGTTTGCTGTTGAAAGGGCTCCATCCTTTTCTACATTAACTGTTGCAGATGAAACTGAATTGTCTGATGAAAGAGATTGTTGTTGACCCGAAGTTCCTGCCATAAGAACATCATCTAGGCCTACAAAGAGGTTTAAAGGAGTATCCGGAACAGTTGTGGATTTAGAATTCTCATTCGCTGACATCAAAGTATCCAAATCTGCGTTTCCGGTAGTCATGGGGTAAATTGAAGCTTCGAATTTTGAAAGATCATTATGTCCGAAGGATGAAGAAGACTCTAGAGGACGTATGCCCTCAGTAAATTTTACATCCTCCATTAGAAGAAACAGTAATAAGGCCGGCGAAATGGTGCCTAAAGTCCACCAAAACAATAATAACTATCAGCAACAGTAAGAATAGTATCAGAAACAACTTAAGCAGGAAGACACGGAATCAACCAAATGCATGAACATATCATTTTCCGATAATCAGCCAGGAAATCAGGTAGCAAAGAGTAAATACACCAAACCCAGATATTGAAAGCTGAAAACATTATAGCAGGTAAGTTTCTAATTTAATCTGCAGCAGATAGCTTTTAGTTCTTGGTCTTGGAACGGTCCTTCTTGATCAGGACATTCTTTTTTATAGCAGGTAAGGTCGAAATTTTCTGTTCCTCGATATTCAAAACAAAATTAACCTCACAGACCCGGCATAATTTAGGATTCAGTTACAATATCCACTTGGATGGTAATACTGAATTAGGAAAAAGGAAAAGAAAACCAGAAAAGACAACGAAAGTATATATATAAAAAAACGAAAACAGCGACAGCTGCAAAAACGGAGGTTGAACTCAATCAAACATAAGAATCGTCGAACTGAGGTTCATTTAAGAAACCCAAAAAAGACGTTGAGACCTTAGTACAGGACATGTCGAAAACAAGTTACTCATTCAAAAAAGTCGACGTAGTTCCTTCCTATATCTCTAACAATCCAGCTCCAACACCAGAGTTGTTCTTTAACATTTACCTGAAAGCTCCCAACCAAAACCACTAACAGTTACAGTACAGAGCAAATAAAAATTCCAATAATTCAGATAGCAGGAGAGTTGGAAGCTTTTGAAGTTTCCAAACAAAGAGAAAAGAGAGAAAAAAAAAAAAAAGTGAGATGTTTACCCGGAGAATCCAGAAACGAAAAGAAATTGCACAGAAGAAGGATGATAAATGGTTTGAGAAAATGAAATTAAATTTAGAAAACCACTAAGAATAGGAAGAGAGAAAGACGGATTGGTCGTCGCCTTGGAGCCTAAAATGGTCTCTCTCTCTCTCTCTCTCCTCTTCTCTACCGCTGGCTCTTATTGTTCTCACATAGTATCACTTTGGATTCACCTTTTTCCTAAATTTCTGTACCTTTGTCTTCCTTATTCCCTTTTCTTTTTCTCTTTTTTTTTTGGGGAATGATGTTTGTCTTTGACTAGGAAGGAACAGTTTGTTTGTTGCGTAGGGCAGTTACACTCAGCTGGACCTGGACCTCCATTGAATTTTTGTTCTCTGTATTTTCGGATAATCATTGGAATATCCCACTTGAAATTTGAAGAGGGTTTTGGTTCAGTAAATTATGCATGTGAAAAAGATGACTTTTTTTTTTTCCATATGTGGACTGTGACATTCAAAAAGCTAAGTTCTTGGGACAAAATTATTACTTCAACAAAGTATAAGCAACGATCATTTAAGTAACCTTAAAGCCGCGAGGAAGAGGGTGAATCATTTCACATACTTCAAAGTGAAAAGGAGGAGCATAGTAAGAAAGCACCTCTATTCAAATTTAAAATAAATAAATAATTATAATTAAATGTTTGTGTATGAAAAGACCGAAATACGCCGATCTCGGCTTATTTCTACGATCGGACAAAAGAGTCAACGACCGGAGTGGACAGTCACTCACCAACGAAGGACACGTGAGAGGAGTAAGTAGCCTTGTCCACATTTGTCATACGTTACTTCCAATAGCTGGGGGCTCCATAAATGACGCCAATTTACGCTGACATCTTTGGAAAAGTCTTATTCCTCGGGCATGAATCAGAAAATGAAAAACAGAAAGTCGTTATTCTTACCGTAACTATTCAGAGATTCTCACGCAGACTGATACATGAAAAAACTCAACCAAATAGAACTCAAAATGGTAGGTGAGTTAATAAGAGGATCTATTAATTTAAATAAGGTTTTTTTTTTATATAGTTGTTTAAAATTTAAGATCAGAGTCTTATTTTTCGTAAGGGACCTGTTCGATTCGAGCGAGAATTAGTCTAAGCATGAATGATTTAAAGATATTTTTTTATAATTGGAACTCTTTTAAGATACTCGCAAGAACTAAAAAAAATTAACTGAGAGAATTTATTGTTAAAAACTTTGAATCTTTCAAATTTTTATTTTAATTTTTAATTTTAATTTATTTTAATAATTTTATTATTAAAATTGATTAATTTATTAATTAATCGATTAATTTTATAAATTAATAAATTCTTATAAATTAAAATTAATTAATTAATTTTTGTTTTAACAAATTTCAATTAAATTTTAATTTTTATTAAATAATTACAATTTTTGTTAATTATATTTTAAATTCTTTAATTTTATTTAAAAATTTTAATATTAGTTAATCTTTTATACTATCACATCTTATTTTTCTAATTTAATTTCTAACTTATAGTTGATTTGACAATTGAAGAGATTAAATTTTAGTTATTACGTTAATTTAATAATATTTTTTATTTTGAATTTAATAAAAGCATAAAATCTGTGCTTATAAATTACTAACTTCATTTTAATTTTTTTAATAAAGTCTAATAAGTGATTTAAACACATTATGTGATAAAGTCTTGCGTGTCTGCCACTTTCTCTGGTGAGATCATGATTGGACTTCGACCTGGACGTTGGTTGAGGTGAGCTCATGCATGATCCTTAGTCCCACGTGGAAGTCCAAAACAGGTCAACAGTATCGTATACCCAACAACACATCATAGTTTGTCCAGTTCTTCTGTGGACTTTCAAATCGAATGTCCACTCAAATGATGGGCTCGTCACTTAGGCTTAATAACTCCGCCATCTTCCTCATTCTTACAAAATCTGTTGGAAAGTCCACATATATTAATGGACCTTAAGTCGATCGTAATCTAATCAAACTTAAGTTAGATCGTATATATTATGTACATATAAATTATATTATTATATTATGTACATATAATCAAAATATAAATTTTCAGTTTACTGTAAATATAATTCTGCTGTTATTTTATCATATATAATATAAGAAATATAATAAATAAAATTTTAATTGTTTGTATAATATGCTGTTCCTTTTATATATTCTTCTGATAATTACTACTTTCTGAGTTGACTGATGGGGAAAAAAAAGTTGACAGAGAACTAAAAGATTTGTTCTTGTTCAATTTTGGAGGAAAAAGCTCGTGATTTTTGAAAGAAGAGTTGGAATTATTGATAAAGTTGGAGATCAAGACTAAAATTGTTCTCTTGTATCGATCAAACAAGCAAGCAACTTCATTGGCTCCTGCAGTTTCCAAAGTTGGAACAAGAGTTCCCAATCAAACATCCAATATTTCAGCAAAAGTTTTCCTGATCATAGAAATTGAAAAGGTTCGAAAATACACAGTTATACCCATAATTAATAGGAATAATATTTTTATAAACTCTTATTAAAAATATATAAACATATTAAAATAATAAAATAATAATAACTAAAATTTTATATAAATAATGATAACGATGATGATAATAATAATAATAAGAAAAAGAAGAAGAATAAGAAGAAGAATAAATACGTATAAATAAAAATATAAAATAAATAATACAATATAGAACAAAATTAAGAATAAAATAAAAGATAAAATAAGAAAATAAATATATAAATAAATAAGGAGACAAGTAAATAAATAAATAAATCAATCATATAATCTATTATAATAAGCTATTTAGGCTGAATAAGAAAATATTTAGATTAAATAACTAAGAGGGAAGTATTACATATTAAATGTTTAGGTTAAACACAAGATATAAGATTTAGAGAAGAATATTTAAAAGGATAACTAAAAGAAAAGGATATATCTATGTGAGAATTATATACCCTTATTCTAGTATGCCAAAATTTTTATTGAGAGTCGTATAGAATATGATAAGAGCTCCCAATCACATCTTATATATATGGTATCCTTTGTTTTAGTAACCTAACAACTCATCTTTTTGGCCTTTACCCAACTCCTAATTAAGTAACGATTTCTAGCTCTTCTGTCCCTTACTACCAGAGCTAATGAGATTTGATTATGTCAAACTCAACGTTAACCAAATTAACATATAATAAATGATAAATTATATTTAAAATAAATTAAAATTGCATGCATTTAATTAATATAATCTCGAGTTACCTTTGGCTAGAGGGTACATAAGGAGTACATTACCAAGGTATATGGCGTTGTTTACACCAATGAATTAAGAAGAGCTCTTCCTGTTGTGACTCCTAAGTGTGTGAAATATTTCATAAATAAGTCTCACTAGACCTGCATCTCAAGTTTCCAACCTATAGACCAATCAAAGTGGTGTATAAAACAGAACATCCATAAGGGATCAAGGATAAACAAAGATTGATTATAGTATAAATTCTAGGTATGCTAGCTGAAACGTAAGTCCTTTTTTCTCAACGAGCATCAACTCTCAAGGCCTACCTTTTAGAAATTTACACTATCCAGTCTTTCCCCGTTTAACAATGACCTAAAACATGATCTATGGTCTAAGACTTTTTGATACACAGGATCCTCATGAAGAGGCAAGTGTAGAGCATACATATCTTTCTATATGACCAGGACTACATTACTAAAAAATCAAGCTTTCAGAAGAAAGAGAACTTAGAAAGAAGACATATAACAAAACATACAATTTTTTCTATTGATGATAATCTCTTGATGAGAATTTGAGTACAGTAAAAGAGAAGCCTTGCTTTTATAGACTAAGTAAGGGGATAAAGATAAACAACTTTAGGGAAAAGATTCCCAAGGTACAATAATGCTTACTAACTTATAAAAGCAAATAGTAAAAATAAGAATGATTAGGAAACACTAGGTTCTTTGGAACCTTGTTTTTATAGACTAAGCAAGGGGATAAAGACAAACAATTTTAGGGAAATCCCTAGGTACAATAATGCTTACTAACTTATAAAAGAAAATAGTAAAAAGACAAATGATTGGGAAACACTAGGTCCAAAGATTCTTTTATAGGAAGAGAATGTGGGCTTCATTGTCATTGTCGAAATCTTTTGTTAATTCCATGATGTCATCAACTTTTTCCATGGTTTAGGTAAAACAGTCAATTTCTATGTCAGACTATTTGGAGGCCATAGGCTTTGAGCATCTAGAAATGGGTCAAGCTCACTAGGCTCAACATTGTTAGGATGTGTAGAACTTTTAGTATGAGCAGCTTGTTGTTGGGTTGCAAAGCTTGGAGGACAAGGCAAGTCGCTAGCCATGATGTTAAAACTAGTAAAAGTAAACTGGTCAACTAAAGCCCAATATCTAGCAGAGGGAGAAATGGGTTCTAAGAGAGTAAAATCTCTCGGATGAGGGCCTAGAGATGTTCATTTAGTATATGGAGTTGTTCTGGGATGATGAATTAAATGATCTAGGAAGGAATCTAAATCAATCATCAGATGTTGTGATCTGTAGGTTAGTTAATAGAGGTGTGCCAAAGTTGAATGTGATTAAGGGTATAGATGTAGCCTGCTGTCATCAAACAGTAAGGACGATGGATAATAAAGATGAAATAAGCCTTTTGATCTCGTAAGGGAATATCCTAGAATTGGTGTTAGTTTAAGATCTGCGACTGATAAACTCATTTAATCAAATGTATTTTTATATCTTTTGAATGAGTTTTTGTTACTAAAAGTGATCTTTATGGCTTTATTAGGATATTATTTCAATTATTGTGCCTTACATTTAATTTTTGTTTATAGGGGCAAAAATTGTCGTGTTTGGTTTAACTATGATAAATTAATTTTTGGACAATTGATGCTACATTATTTTTAATTTTTATTGTAGGGTATTAAAGAGAAAAAAGAAAGAAAGAGTAAGTACTGGTGATAAAAGGCATTAAAACAGTTGGAGAAAGGACCAGAAATCAGAGAAATAAATCATCTAATCACCACAGATGGGGTTTCATGAGTTTGTAATTGTGAGTAGTGTGTGGAGAGAAGAGAAGAAACGACATAGCTGTAATAGGAGGCGTGGTGTGACGCCCTAATATCCCCTGGGAGGATACGAGGACGCCATGTAGACATCATAACATACATGCATACAAAACCGAAACAAAACCAAAACATACGAAACATTCATCATGCAATCTCAATAGCTCCAAAACAAAAGCAATTCGGAGAAAAGATATATCATAAAACACTAAGTTTAAATACAACTTATTCTGAACTGGAACCAACCTGAATTAAGATTATTACAAACCTTCAAATAAATTCAAAGTCATATACATTGATGACAAGCCAAAAACAACTCCAAAAATACAATTTTAACAAAACAAGACTCAGACTCCATTGACCACTCCGGTTGACTTGTTCCGATCCTTATGTCCTGCTCTCTGAACCTACACGGGGCAAATCCACCGTGCTAAGCATATAGCTTAGTGAGTAATAACTAATCTATGCTCAAACTGACAACTAAATATACACAATCATGATATATCAAAAGCATGCATTAACAATTTATTGAAACGAACAATTCAACATATTATATTGAATCTCAAACAGATTGTACAGAAAATAAAACTAAGTCTCAAGAGAAGGTATAAACCCTTCAAAATTAGAACACAATTTCTTGCTTATATCAAAGTCAACCAGAAATCATAATACAAAATCATATACTATTAAATCCATTTACGGAAGTGGGTAACGAGACTTATACAAGAGATACCATGATTGGTATCAGTAGGAGAGATATGTCTCGATATCAGGAGACATCGAAGTGTCGATACAGGAGACATCGAGGTGTCAATAATAGGAGCAGCTGCAGACCCTTCTAGGTATGCCTATTTACCCACAACTAGGACTCAATAGTTTTAAAACAAAACAAGGTCATTTCAGACATTACATGTGCAAAGAAAGTAGTCAATCGTATTCACATGAAAAAGTACTTCAATATCTCATTCATCAACAGTACCACAAACCTTCATGTCCGGAATCAATACACAATTCAGTACACATTCATCAATATCAATACAAAATTTACCATCTAAATTACTTACATAAAATACCGTCTAAGATTACTTACTAGAGCTCCCTTATTGTTTATTGCCTTGAAGTCCCGGCAATATCTGAAATCGGTTGCTCAATGCGTTCCTCGATAGCATTCAATACAACATATATTACTATTGTGTACAACTATGAATTCAGTTATGCACACTCATAAATACTTAATATGTATGATGCATGTTCATGATAAAAATCTAGGTTTTTTATCCTTAATCTTATCACATTATCAATCATATGAAACCAAACTCAATTCCTCAATCTAGATTTATTTTACACTCAACTTTCGAGTCCACATTGCTCTATTATTCTCATCATGTAGTTGAAGTAATTAGGTAATACTTCCTTCTATAAAGTTGTCCCTCTTTGTCTTAGGTTTCTAATGATACAAAGTTCATCCAATTTGGTTTAGTATACTAAAAGTTATATTCAAAAAATTTTAGGATGTTCTTGAGCTTCATCAAAATTCCTATCTCAACTTCCAATCAAAATATGAAATTCTTAGAGGCATAATTAGAGCTTCATTTCTTCATAAAAATTGTATCCGTATGAATCTAGTTTACTCCAAATAAAAAATCACTCCATTCAGATAATTATAGAGAAAGTTATGCCTAAAATACTAAAATATATGCAAGTTGTCAAGAAGCTTCGTCACGGCGAGCCAAAAGTTCGCCGCGTATAAAAGTTTTCCACGGCGAACTCTTGATTTCGCCACGGCGAACTTTCACAAAACTAAACTCCTCCAAGTTCGCCGCGGTGAACTATAAAGAGTTGACCGCGGCAAACTCTACTGCATTTAACACCTTCTTCATATATCATTCTTTTCCCAGATTTTCTCACTTCCATCTTATTCAATGAACACCTAACACACTTAAATCAATTCTTCTACTTCCATTTCAGATCATCACAACTCAAACAATTCAACTCTATATTTAAACACTAAAAGCCGATTCCTTACATAAGTTTTCTCTCACTACTGTAATTTTTTATAAACTCAATCTTACTTCAATATAACTCCAACACTTACAAACAATTCCTCTAACCCATTCTCTTAACTCATCAGTACACATACACAATTTATAAATCCAAACCTCACATTGAGCATTAATATCCGATTAACATACATGCAACTATAAATTTCCAGCATTTTTCTCACATTCCCAATTTCAAATCCTCATCTCAATATCAGAATCTCACTAAATTCATTTTCCCTATCCTTACATTCACTTCAGGTCACCTTAAAACCATGCATGCATGTATATATATTTACATCATAAAGACAACACAACAAACACTTACTTGCTTCAACAAAACTCTAACAGTAACCTTCGGAGGAAGCAATGTCAATTCTCCAGCAGTGAGATCTTAGTGAATAAACAAGGACAAGGAACAAGATGTAAGTGTTGAAGGCTAACAGTGAGGAACAAGCTACAGTGGTCTCCTTCTGACCAAAGACTTAACCCACATATCCACTTTGCATGAAATACATGTGTCTCCGACTAGAATTTCCACATGTCTTCATACCATTAATTTCATTTTCAACATTTACCTAGTCTATAATTATCTCAAATTCAGAAATTCTAAAATTTTCCAAAAATTTCAAAATAATACCAATAAGCCCTAAATAAATTTTAATCACTAATAAACCACAATTCTCCTCTTAATCAAAATTCTAAAACCAATTACACCCGAAATGTCATGAATGCATGCACAAAAAATTGTATGTGTCCAAAATGCTTATGCACAAATAAGAAAATATTCAAATATGCAAAACATAAAATGTACTGAATTTTCTTAATATTCTAACCCCTAATATGGGGCGTTACACGTGGACCAAGGACAAGAAAATTAAATTGTCACATCAAGCTATACAAGAGAAGCAACAGGGTGCGTGACCAAACACACCTATAAGTCTATACTTGATCGAATGAAGTTGAAAATTGTGAATTAGAATGCATTGAGTCTCTCACTTGCAGGGAGAATTATGTTTGGACAGTCCGTACTAAGTGCGATGCCACTATATGCTATGCAAACGGCTAATATTCTAATTGGCTCTTGTCGAGATATGGAGAAAGCTATTAGGGGATTTGTTTGGAATACTAACGAGGAGAGCCGAAAGATGAGTCTTGTAGCTTGGCCGACTATTTTGAAACCAAAATCCAATGGAGGATTAGGCTTTCGAGACTTGCACCTTTTTAATAATGCTTTTGGCATGAAGGCTTGTTGGGAATTATTCACAAAACCTAATAGCCTTTAAGTTCGGGTATTGGCTGGCAAGTATAAGTTCAATAGTGAGGCTGGTTTGAATCCGATTTAACCTAACTCAAGCTCACCCTTATGGCGTCTTGTGTGCAAGAATTGGGATGACATGATGACTAACATGGCGTGGATTGTTGAGAATGGACAATATATGCGCTTTTGGGAACATATATGGGTGCTGAGACTCGATTTGTCATTAATTGATCTGGTGGTATCGCAAGTTTTGGATTCGATGAGTGATTGCGGCTCTGTCAATTAGACCTTAAGATCGATCCTTGGAAACCGGTCAAAAATAATTTATACCAAGAATTGCAGTATAGGATGCAACCTCGGGTAGTCTCTCTTGATCGGAACCTAATGAAATGGACCTAAGCTAGCCTATATGTCATAAAATGCAAGCGAAATTAGTAAGAAAATGGGGGTTTTGATTTTGAGAACACTAATGAACTGAAAAGCATGTAAAAAGTATTTTTGGATTTTTGAAAATAGAAAAAAGAAAATACTAAAACAAGTGATAAAATCCTCTTGAAAACGAGCTTTGGCTATCACAGTTCAAAACTAAGTGTGAATGGTAAACCTTAAAGAACTCTCTTTAAGTCCAGGGTCTTGATTAATGAACTCCATTTCTCAAGACCCCATTGAGTGCTCTTGAGCCTCAGAACCTTAAAGGATTCTTTAAGTTCAAGGCTTTAATCAATGAACTCCATTGCTTAAACCTTGTTAAAAGCATCTTAGTGTGTGCGGATGGGATTAGAAATCACTAAGTTTGAATGGTAAATCTTAAGGGACTCTCTTTAACTCCAGGGTCTTGATTAATGGACTCCTGTCACTCTCGACTCCATTTCTCAAGACCCCATTAGGTGCTCTTGAGCCCTAGAACCTTAAAGGAACCTTTAAGTCCAAGGTTTTAATCAATGAACTCCATTGCTTAAAACCTTGTTAAAAGCATCTTAGTGTGTGTGATGGATTAGCCAATGCAATGGGTCAAATGAAATCTAGCATCAACTCAATATCAAACACAACTAGGCAGATAAAAGAGAATCAACAAGATCACAAGCTGACATATATGAGACTTCATATATTTAAGCACATAATTCTACATAAACAAACCCACAACACCTTACATTGTTCAACGCTTAATTAAACTATAATTAAGCAAATCTAACTACAAAGCAATAAACCCCAACTCGGCTGTTCATAACAATGTAGTTAAATGTGACAATCTAAACTACCAATCTAAACAACACATTAAATGTCCAACACTTAACTATAATCAAGTAGCTTCACTACAAATTATAAACCCTAGACCTAGGCATTTATAAATCATAGCTAAACTACAGATTAATCTACTCCCCTTAGAAGCTCAATGAACTCCAGTCATCATTGCATCTTCAACAGGAAAGAAATGCCAAGCCACGCATAGCAACCGGAAGCCTCACAACTCGCAACAACTCCAAGATATCCATGGTGGACGGCGATGGTAAAAATAGAAGATAAAAACTAATACAGAAGTTGTCCCCAGGGAACCCCGAAGGGAACCCTGGGGAAGGGGGTGTCGCGAATGCTCTTGGTGCTTCTCTCCTAGCTCGTCGGTCTCCTCTCTCTCTCCGAGTGTTGATTGCCCAGAAGATCCCCGTTCTAACCTAATTCGGCAATATTTAAAGGGTGGTTCACAGGCCGGGTCGGTACAGTGAGTGATCTTTCCATTTAAAGTCTGAATACCCGTCTGCACGTCGCGACGTGTGAATTAATCCTCGTCGCGACGTGTGCTCTGCATCCCCTCGCCGCGACGTGTTGAATTGTTGACGTCGCGACGTACGATCTGGCTTGCTCTCCGCGACGCTGCGACGTACGATCGTGTGTTGATGCGCCGTGATGTGGGAATTACATTTCGCAGCAGCGATGCCGCGGCGAGGTGATTAGTTCACGCCGCGACGTGCCTTAAGGACTTCATGTCGTGTTGACTCTTCTGATCCTTTTTGACTCCTTTTCTCCTACAATATAAAATAACAATTTGCAGTATCAATTGTTCTTAGAAAAATTATAATGCAATTAATGTCAATTTGTACAATTTTACTAGCAAATTGCATAAAACATAAGCTCACCGTAAGAGACTAATTTAAACACAAAAATCATGAATTAAGAGTCAAAAAGTGCATTAACAACCATGAAAGTGTAGCCAATTATATATTAAACTTGGAATCAATCAATGAGATTTTGTTTTGTAGCCTCTTTTGTGACTTCCTCAGGGGAATGGGATTGGCAGGCCTTTGATTACCTCCTCCCGTCCAATGCCATCCAGTTCATTCTTCTGTTGGATCCCAAATTTTTTTATTTATTAAGCATGATTTAATTTATTTTGAGGTCTAGTTAGATTTATTATTTTGAGAGTATTTAGCATGTCAATGTTAGGAGGAATTATTGTTTGAATTGATGGAATTAAAGTATAAATGTAGTAAGAATGCATGAGGGGTAATTTTGGTAGATCACTTAAACCTTTAAGTTATAAGGCATAAGTGGAAGGGCATAAGGGTCTTTGCAAGCTTTAAGAGTGTAAATTAGAAGAAGAAGTGAGTTTTGTCTTGTATGAGAAGAGAGTGTCATGATTGTGAGGAGAAGAGAAGAAGAGAAGAAAGCCAAGTTAGGGTTTTGGAGAATTTGAAGAATTTGAAGCTTCTCCAAGTAAGTATAAGCATTAATTGGATGAATGAACCTTATTTAGTGATAATTAGGAGTGAAAAATGGGGTTGAATGTGTGTAGGGAGTTATTGTGGAATGGTGTATGAAAGTGTTATGATCTTCTAGGGTTTTTGATTATATTGTGTTTGTGATTGATTTTGGGTTGGATTGAGTTTACAAATGAAGTAGGAATGATGGTTTAGGGTTAAGATGAGTTATATTTGAAATATAAGAAGTATATAGATGAAGAATGCCGAAAAACAAGATTTCGGGAGGTTTCTAGGCATGTTCCCCGCGGAGAACTTTTGCCCTCGCCGTGGCGAGCTCCAACATTTTCGCCACAACGAGCTTCTGATTTCGCCGCGGCGAGCTTCTGTTTTTCAGCACAGATATCCTTCGGTATTTTAGGCATAACTTTTGTTGTAGATGTCCAAATGAGGTTATTTTTAATTCGTTGTAAACTAGAAACATAGGGCTAAAAGTTTTATGAAGAAAGAAAGTTTTGAATCAGTCTTTAAAAATCTCAAATTTTGGATAGAAGTTAAGTATAGAATATAGTGTTAGCACTTTTGATTTTCAAAGCTTTATGAATTTCCTTTGAATGTTGTTTGAATGAGAACTTAATTTGTTATAGGAAACCAAGCAGACCTAATCCAATCGCAAGAGGAAGGACAACATTGAACTTGGATTATCAAGCGATATTTGGTGGGTGATGTATTTATAGTTATTGTGTGATTAGGCAAATTCTTGCCTGTGTGTGAATATATGTTGTATGCTATGCATTGTGAGATGCATAACATTTTGATTGAATATGTGGTTAATTGTTTGAGACTGATTTGTTATAAGATTTTAATGATTTTGATTTCGTATACCTTGAAAGAAGTATGAGAATTGATATAAGTAAATTTTGATTTTGATCATGTTATGCCTCGACTTCGGTCATGGCATTCCATATAAATGAAAAGCATGAAAGCATATAATCTGATAAAATGATTCTGAGCATGATTATGTGCTTTTGTTTGGGCGAGAGTGGAACCATTCTGTTCATCATGTGCACGATGACAAGAGCCTTCTCCCGGCTGCCCGCTTGTGGCATATGAGTTCTGAAATGGAATCATTCTGTTCATGGAGTAAACTTCGGTTTCCTCATTCTGTTTTATGGAACCCTCGAGCCGTGTGATGTGCATTGCATAATTGAACTGTTCATTATGAAGCATACTAAGTGTTATACATTGTGAAATGTTTTGTGAGTTGAATTAAATGTGATGGATGTGTAAATTGCTTGAATATAGTGTGAGTGCTAGAATTGCTGCATGTATATATATACATACATATGCTTGAAATTGTGCTAGTTACCGATGACTATAAATATATTAGTCATTGAGCTGTGGAGCTCAACCCATTATTTTCCCTCCTCAGATGCGACTCAAGAAGACAATTGATCCTTGCAAGGCATCGAAAAACTCTGCAATAGTTAGAGATCTTTGCACTAAGTTAGTGACTATTTTGGATAGCTTATTAAGCATATCAACATTGAGCATCCTTATGTATTTTGTTTTATGCTTTATTATGTATTGTGTTATGTTAGCAAGGTTTGTTCCATCTCTTGGAAATTGTAATGACATGAAGAATTGAAGTTCCTTTTATATATGAGTGTGTTTAACTTTTAGTTAGAATGAATGTGCATGTGTTAGTATGGAATGTGCAAATGTTGGGAGCCAGGTTTCGAAAATGGGGAGCTCACCGCGACGCTTCCCTTGGGAGTTCGTCACGGCATGGATGCTGGTCTTTCACCGCGGTGTGTCCCATGAGAGCTCGCCGCGACGAACCCTCTCCTGTGAGGCGTCCGCCGTGGCGAACCCGCCTTTTTTCCCGCTGCTGATCCTTTAAATTTGAATGTTTTTGACCCTTTCCCCCGCGCGTCACTTACTCAACGACCCCGAGCGGTCATCTCGGGATAGGAAACGGGACCTGGGCCCAACAACTGCTATTTTGCTGCCTGATGAAAGCATGGCTAATGATCGACCTTTTTGGTGCCCCTCATCCTCGGGTTGTTTTACTTTGAAGATTGCCTATTTGAGCTTATGTGGACAAAGCGACGTTGTACCGAGAGCTCCCTGGCATCGGATTTGGAAATGGGTTGGACCGTAACGAGTTAAAGTTGCCATCCAACTCATTGTTGTTATTTTTCCTCCCGATGAAAGCATGGCTAATGATCGACTTTTTTGGTGCCCCTCATCCTCGGGTTGTTTTATTTTGAAGATTGCCTATTTGAGGTTATGTGGACAAAGCGACGTTGTGCCGAGAGCTCCATGGCATCGAATTTGGAAGTGGGTTGGACCACAATGAATTAAAGTGTTCATGTGGCTATGCTTAAGAAATGGGGTGCTAACAAATGCCACAAGGTGCCGAAGGCATTTGTCTACATCGAACACTTGTGAGGTATGCTTTGAATCCATTGAGAATACTATGCATATAATTCGAGATTGTCAATTTGCTAGAGATGTATGGAATCGGCTGCTGATCTATGAGCAAAGAGTATGGTTTTTTGACTCGACCTTGAGCTTGGATGCTTGGTTCTTTCGCAACATTGCCGACATGCAATGCTATCAAACTGATGTGAGTTGGAGTGTGGTGTTTGGGGTTGTTATTTGACTACTTTGGAAGCGTCAAAACAGGGCTGTCTTAGGGGATGATTCATATCTAGCAATCCTCACTATTGAAGCTGTTTGTTGCATTGGTACACAAAGCAGTGCTCAAATTGCAAAGAATCAATGCGCGGCTACCAAGGACGAGCGAGAAGGCGGGCTACATTGGGGACTGAGATTCGTTGAATAGAGGAGCGGCTGGTGCATTGGTCGACACCGCCGGCAGGAGTATTCAAGATGAATATCGACGCCTCGCTAGCGGCTGATGGCATGGCTATGGCGTATGGCGAGGCATATTCAAGGGTTGTAGCCGCGATAACCATGGTCATTGGGTAGGCAACTTTGTGGTAAACATTGGTCGATGTCCGATTCGAATCGAAGCGGAAGTGTGAGTAAGCGATCACGAATGCATTGAAGCATTGAATGAAACACTATGGCCTTAACTATGTCTTTCCTTTTCAGTTTAAATTTGAGGCATATTCAAGTTGAATGTGATAATTTGTTAGCCATTAACATGATTAATGGCAAGTATGAGGTTATAACCTAAACCAAAGTACACAATACAACAATTCTAGACTTCTCAGCAATCCTTTAACTTACCAATAATACATTATAAACACATGCAAATAGAAATCTTTATTTTCTTTCACGATCTTCTTCTCATCACTGTGGATGGGAATGAAGGGGGTGAGCTTATAGCTAAATGGGTAACAGTTTATAACAAATATATAAGCAAAATCCTTGAAATTCTTTTCTTTTCTGTCTTAGAAAACATTTCTTTGGAATCAGTAAAGCACATTTTCAAAAGGTTATTTTCCTTGCTGTAGCCAAAATCTCCATTTGCAAAACATATGATTTTTAGGCTTTCAGCCATAAACCCATAAGTTTATAAAACATGAGTGCATCAACTTGACAATTCATAGATGCAATGGCAATCACATAAGCAATGCACAACAACACATGGCTCGAGAGTTCCGTAAACACAACGGATAAACCGAAGTTTATACCGTAAACTATCCGAGTCCTATTTCTCAGGATCTAAATGGCCTCAAGCGAACGGGAGAAGGCTATAATTTTCCATCGTCGGCGTGCGTGACTATCCATCCGTAACTCTCTCGCCACACAAAAGCATATAAGCAATGCTCAAGATCATTTATCAAAATGATATGCTTCCATTTTCTTTTCTTCTTTCCATTGAATCTGATGCCATGGCACACTCAATGGCATAACATTATCACATCAATAAACATATTCACTCTCAATTCAACAATGTAATCACGTATGGATCAACATCGAACAATGAATGCAAGTGATTTCTTTAAGACATAAATCAACGTATCTGAGTTCATAAAGCACATTATTCAATTTTATTATTATTATTATTATTATTATTATTATTATTATTATTATTTTATAAATCTTGTATTTTCTTAAAACATTCGAAAACATTTTCATAACTTATCAAATTAAATGAAAATAACGAATTTAACAATTCTGAAATTTCTTAAATCCAAATCACGAAATAAATTTCAAAATCTTTCTTCATTTCTCAATTCATTTTAAAACTCGTAACCCTTTTCCAAAAATATTAAGAACAATAAAATTCAATACTTTCAATTTTTCAATCAATCTCCCAAATGATTTGAAGACAAGAAATTGGGCCTTTGTGTCATTTTTCAAAACTTAGAAATTTTCTTAATTTATCAAACAATTAAAACTTGTATAAATTCTTAAAGCAGTTTTAAAACCATTTCAAACACCTTTCAAAATCGTACTTTTCAACATTTAAATAAACCTTATTTTCTAAACAATTTCAAATGCATTTGGAAATCACACTTTGTCAAAACATTTTATAAACAAGTTTGGAAATCATAATTTTTCAAATACTTTTATAAACATTAGACATTCGAAATCAAATCTTCCAACCACTTTTATAAACAACATTTTCTAACTAATTTGAAAGTATTGAAATCATAAAATTTCAAACATTTGCATAAACCATTTTCTAGACAATTTCAAAGCATTTTAGGAATCAAAACTTTCAAATATTTTCATAAACAATATTTTCTATACACTTCGAATTGTCACGAAATCACGAGTTTTCAAACTTTTACATAAAACCATATTTTATAAAAGCTCTTAAAACTAGTAAAATCATAATTTTTTCAAACCTTTATCATATTCAAGCTCGATATCATTTATTGAATGCTCTTTCTTTCGAATATCTGAAATGCCATGGAATCTTTCGAGGCATAACACAAATGTATTTTGCAATTCATCAAAAGCTCATGGATGGAATCAATGATGATTTTTCAAAGCATTCACACAATGATGCAACACTTATGATGCAATTGAAATCAGAAAATTCCTTTATTTAAAGAAAGCAGTAGTGGCTTATAAATTCTATTATAAACTGGTACCCACCTCGATTCGATGCTAGCAAGTTGTTCCTAGCTCCAATTTGTCCATTGGTTCCTTCTTTCTTCCAATTTAACTTCACCTAAAGCAATTTCACCCAAATTCAACATCATAAATAACTTAATCCTCAAATTGAACTTAGAAAACACTAATTCCACATGTAACCAAGCCATTTAAATCACAAATTTCCAAAATCCCCAATTTACAAAATTGGGCATAAACCCTAATTAATTTCCATCCAAAACTAAACCCATAATATTAAGCAATCAACAAAATTAACTTCATACTCCACAAACCCATACCATTTTCCATATTTCTAAACCAGAAATTCATCAAAATTCACAGATCTCAAAATTTCGCATCTTACCTTCTCTCACACCATTTTCGGATTTTTGGGCTCCATAAGAAGCTTTCATCTTCTTCTTCACCTTTTCCTTTGAAAAGCACCAAAAACCCCTCAAGAAACTTGGAGAAAACTGAACCTTTGAAGCTCTCTTCTTCTTCTCTTCGGTTCTTCTCCACCGAAACAAGCTTTCTCTCTTCTCTCCTCTTATTTTCTTAAGTCTTTCATTTCTGTGCTTCCTTATGCCTTATACGACAGCCACTGTCTTTTATATTGCCATGTCATTTAATGAATGGGGAATGACCCATAAGCCCCTCCATTTAAGCCTATAAACTTAATCCTTTGAGTAACCTTCCAAGATTGCCCCTTCATTGGTCTTTAAAACTGACATTTTGTCTGATTATTTCGATCAGATAAATGAAGTCATTTGATAAAACTTTCTTATAAAGAAATGTTCCTCTATGTCTTACGAATCCATCGCTTTAAGAATCGGATAGATCGGAGCTCTATAGCTCAAGATATCTCCAAAATACTG
The DNA here is from genome assembly GCA_029891385.1 of Erythroxylum novogranatense. NCBI lineage: Eukaryota > Viridiplantae > Streptophyta > Magnoliopsida > Malpighiales > Erythroxylaceae > Erythroxylum > Erythroxylum novogranatense. The sequence goes on along the minus strand of CM057225.1, from coordinate 7,672,511 downwards.
AAGTTTGTTCTTCAGACCCGAGGCTGAACACTACACCTAACTTCCGACCCATATTTGGAAGTCTTAGAGGCTCCATTGTCGATCGGCTCCTTCATAAATTTTGTAGCCCCATGTCTCTATTTTAATACTAAAAAAGAATCAGCTCAATCCGAGCTCTAGCGATCGATATATCTCCAAAATACTGAACACTGTTCAGCCATTATAACACCGAGACTGAACACTACATCTAACTTCTGACCTATATTTGGAAGTCTTAGAGGCTCCATTGTCGATCAGCTCCTTCATAACTTTTGTAGCCTCATCTCTCTAGTTTAATGCTCAAAAAGAATCAGCTCAATCCGAGCTCTATCGATCGATATATCTCCAAAATACTGAACACTGTTCAGCCATTACAACACCGAGAATGAACACTACACTAAACTTCCGACCTATATTTGGAAGTCTTAGAGGCTCCATTGTAGATCGGCTCCTTCATAACTTTTGTAGCCTCATCTCTCTAGTTTAATTATAAAAAAAGAATCAGCTCAATCCGAGCTCTATCGATCGATATATCTCTAAAATACTGAACACTATTCAGCCATTACAACACCGAGACTGAACACTATACTAAACTTCCGACCTATATTTGGACGTCTTAGAGGCTACATCATAGCTCGGCTCCTTCATAACATTGGTATCTTCATGTCTCTAGTTTAATTAGAAACAAAAATGAACTCAATCCGAGCTCTATAGATCGAGATATATCCAAAATACTGAACACTATTCAAACTTTTATCCTTGATCAGCTCACTTTGTTTCAATGCACCTTTTCAATTTAATTCCAAAACTGATCAATCTAGTATGAAAATATAGAAAATGTCTTAGGAATCCAACGCTTCAAAATCAGGTCGATTGGATGTCGACGAAGAAGTTATGGCCAAAACAAGGAAGAGGTGATTGGCTGAAAATCGATCGCAAAGGTCGCATGACAAGAAAGTCGATCGCGCGTCAGTCGGTCTCCGCACCAAGTCGATCGCCGTACCAGGTCGGTCTCCCGCACCAGGTCGATTCGCTCTTGCAGTGCTTGTGCTTGGTGGGCGATCAACCATGCGATCCGACCTCCAAACTTCAAACGTTCATATCTTTTGACTCAAGCTCCAAATTAGACACGGTTTGTTTCGTTGGAAAGCTAAGACAGCTCTACCATTTTCAAGAAGGACTCAAATGCAAGCTCGGACACTAAAGGGATCAAAAGTTTACACAAAGATGACTGATCGATAATTTCTCAACAAGACCAAAACTTGCAAACATCATAACTTTTGATCCGAACTCCAAATTTGACAAACTCGATTATACATAGAAAGGTAAAATAACCTTCTACAACTTCCATTAAGGCCTTAAAATCAGATCGACCTCTAAATAGGTCAAAACTCCACACAAAGCTGACTGGTCGATCGACTTCACACTAACCAAACATCGAACTTCTAAAAATCATAATTTTCTACTTCGTTGTCCAATATTTTCGTGCTTTATATCAATAGAAAGATAAAAACAAGCTCTACTGATGTTCATGAAGAACTCCAAAACAACTTAAACCTCTATCTAAGTTAATGTTTCAATCAAAGTGTGCTTACTGATATCCATCACCTCTGAAATATCCAAATTTCACATTATCATATCTTTCAACCTCCAAAACCAAAATCACATATCATACATCATTTTAAAGCTATTCAAATTCTCTATAACTTTCACGTAACTATTTACTCCAATTCAAACCACATCAATCACGGAAATCGCCTCAAAACACAACATATACCATCCTACACTTAGAGCATTTTCCAAAACCAAAGCAAAATACACTTAACTTTCAAAGATCATAACTTTCAATCCGATATCGAAAAAATAGCATACTTTATGGCCACAAAAGCTCTCAACATAAGCTACAATTTCATGAAGATCATTTCCTCAAATTTTGCCTAAATCAAAAGTCAACTTTTTACTCCAAAAAGTCAAACTTTCAAATTTTCTTCAAAATATAACACTTTCACTAATTATTTCTTACTTTCAACTTCCATCTCAATCATCTCATCCACCTAAACTTTCATAACCAAGACTAATCTTCAAAGTCATCAAAACCAATAAATTCCTTTTTTCATCAATTTCCTCAAGTAAAAACTTATAACATAATTCATATCCGAAAATACTCATTGAATCCATTTCATATCTCTAATTTGCCACTTAAAGATCGGGGTCCAACAACTGCTTTAATTGCCACTTTGATTGCCCGAATACGCAAGCGAATGGAGTCTTTCGAGAGGATTTCGGTTACACATATACATCGGGAGGGAAATTTCATCGCCGATGCTTTATCCCATCATGCCGATGACTTTAGTCTGGGTTTTCATCCTTTAGCTAGCCCACCGGATGCGGTGAATTCGTGACTCTTTCATGATGTTATTAGTGTTACTTATGTTCGTTAGTTAGAGACTTCTTTTCGGGCTCCACCCGCTTTACCTTCAAAAAAATAAAAACGACAGTGAAAAAAGCTTGCAAGTTGAAGGGGTTTTGAAAATCCACGTAAATACACTGACAAAAAGTGAATTTAATTTTAAACTTGTAAAGTTATCATAATAATTAAATAATAACATAAATAAACAAATTTATCATATGGAGTGCATTTGATTTTGAATGCTATCATTACACATTCTAAAGTTTGAATCTATGAACCTTTTCAAATTAGTCTTTTAACTTTACAATATAAGTTTCTTTTCTCGAAATTATACATTATAATTAATAAATTTACATATACATTTTAGTAATTTTGCATTTTCCTTACATTTATATCTCAACAATTGAAAAAAGTACGAAATTTTGTACCTTTTATATATACTTTATGTTGGGCCCCAATTTTTTTATTTGTTTATTGATTTATTTATTTATTTATTTACTTGACTTATTCTTTATTTTGGCTTTAATTTTTTAATTATGTGTATATATATTTATATCTTATTGAGTCTTGGAATTAGCAAGTATGGTTGGGAATTAAAATTTTGAAGTTAAAATGAAGGATTAGAATTAATTGGATTAATTGGTAGTAGGCTTGGGATATGTGTAGAGCCATATGAGTCAAATAAGGGCTTGTTAGGAAGAATGGGCTTTAGAGACAAATGGAATAAGAAGAAGGAGGAGAGCCCAAAGGAAAAGCATAGTAAGTTATAAGGAGATTTGAAACTACGTAGTTTTGAGGTAGGCTTTAAATTGAGAAATAAGTGAATTAAGTTGTTAAGGAGAAGAAGCAAGTGTCGTAAGAACCAAAGGAGAGGAAGCAAAAACGTGAGCCAAGGAGAAAGGGGATTCGGCCAAGAGGAAAAGGGAGAGCCGTAGGAAGCTTGAAGAAGAGGAAAAAGAAGAGAAACTACTTGTTGAAGGTTCGTTCCATCCTTGTTTATGTTAGGTTCAAGAATGAGATAAAATGGAAGTTAGGGTTTGTGTAGGGTTTGAAGAAAGGAAGAAAAGAAGGTGAAATCAAAGGATTTTAGGATTTCTAAGTTACGATTTTGGTTATTCTAGCATAGATGGCTTATGGGTAGGTTAGATTTAAAGTTTATTTTTATCTTTGCTTGATTTATGAATGTTATGCCTTTCTTTTAGAATATATTCATTGAATGAAGTATGATTTAATTGAAGGAACTCAAGAAAACCTCACTCAAGACAAGGAGGAAGGGCAATCTTGAATTCGGATTCCGACATTAGGTGGGTAACATTTTTGTAATTGTTGTGTAATGGGCAAATGCCCTATGTGTGCAATCCTTGTTAAATTGTGTGTATATTGAAAGAGTATTTTCTTTGATTTGAAAGAAAAGTATGAAACTATGATGATTCGATGGAATGAAAGAAGCATAAAATGTTATTCTTGTGTTTGAATATGTGAGCATAAATTGGTTGTGATTGGGCGAGAGAGAACCTATTTCGTTAGTCTCGTGCACGATGACCCCCTAGCCTTCTCCCGGCTGCCCGCTTAAGGCCACGAGATCCTGAGAAATCGGACTCGTCGTGTTTCTGTAAACTTGATTTTAAATCGTGTTTATGGAACTCTCGAGCCAATTGTGTGCATTTCATCATTTTGGTGTTTATGATACATAATATGTGTTTTAAATTGATAGAAGATTCCATGTTATGCTTTATGTGATGATTTTGGCTAATTTATGATTTATGTGATGAAGTTGAGTTATTTGTGTTTTACATGATAGATTGCAAATGTTTCGGATTCTTTTATGTGTTGTATGGCTCATTACTCGATGGCTATAAAGGTGTTAGCCACTGAGCTGTGTTTTGCTCACCCCATTCTCCCTCCTCATGTGCAAATTCTAGTTGATCGCGGAACCTTGCAAGGCATCGGGCATAACTCCAAGAATCTTAGACTCTTTTGTATTAAGTTAGTAACTAGTTTTTGGATAGCTTTATAAGCATATCAAGCATTGAGCATCTCATATTTTGTATTTTGTACTTGATTCTTGATGAATATGCTGATATGTAACTAAAGCTGTGCTTGAACTCATACGATTGGAAAAGAGAATGAGAGCTCTAGTTCTCTCTTATGCATGTGTATGTATTGAATTGTGATCTGTGTATGACCTTGAAAAGGAAGGTGTATGAGTCTTTTTAATTTTTGAGTTGCTGTTGAGTTTTGTATTGGGATAGCTCGCTGAAAATTTGCTAAGGTTTATGAGTTGTTGAAATTCTGGGCTGATGTGTTCATGTGGTCAATTTTGGATATATTGTGCATTCAGCCAAATTTTGGGTTGTTATAGGCTGAATAGGATCATTTAGTCTTGTTGAGAGTGGTAGGCGAGCTGTAGAGCTTGTCCATGATGTATTATGAGCTATTTTAGGGTGTGTTAATTGGTAGATATGAGTTGTTAGAATTAAGTGCAGGTGCTATCTAAATGGCAGATTTTAGCAGAGAGCTTTGAGTCCACTTTTGACCCTTATAGAGTTGGAAATTGGATCGGTGATCTTCATGGAAGTTGTAGAGTGTTCTTTTACCTTTCCATAGACACCACGTTTGCTAAATTTGGAGTTATGGGTCAAAAGTTACGGTGTTTGCAAGTTATGATACTGTTTAGGAGGAGCTAGTCGATCGGGCTTGGAGTAAACTTTTGATTTCTTTAGTGTCCGAGCGTGCCTTTGAGTCTTCCTTGAAAATTGTAGAGTTGTCTTTTATCTTTTCAACGAATCAAACCTTGTCTGATTTGAAGCTCGGAGTCAAAAGTTATGAGGGTTCGAAGTCTATTAGGTCGGATTGCTGGGCAGGTCGCTCGGCCCCCCCATCTTGGTATGTGAGCCCAGCCCCGAGCCCCGAGCACTTTCGGATCGCTCGCCGCTTAGGCGAGTGGGAATTTTAAGTGCATTCTTGGTCAATGAAACCCTCTTCCTTCTTTTGGCCATAACTTTTTGCATAGACCTCTGATTAAGCTGATTTTTGAAGCGATAGACTCCTAAGAAAATTTTCTATCTTTTTATACCTGATGGGTCGGTATTGCTTTTAAATTATAAAAAGTGGATTGAAACAAAGTGTGATGGTCGGTCGATAAAGTCTGAATATACTTCAATGATTATGAAATATCTTGAGCTATAGAGCTCTGATCGGGTCGATTCTTATTTTAAATTAAACTAGAGACTTAAATCTACAAGTTTTATGAAGGAACCAATCGACAATTTAGCCTCAAAAACTTTCAAATTCTGACATGAAATCGGTAGAGTGTTCAGTTTTGACTGTTTTTTTTTCAGATAGTATTTTGAGCATAACTTCTTCATTTCTAATCCAAATTGAGTGATTTCAGTGGCGTTAGAATCGTTAGATTATGAGGAATAAATGTCCTTAAGAAGCCGATCCAAAATTCCTATTGTAAGTCCCCCAAATCGTAGCCAGTATGTGTCGGTTTTTGGGTCTTCTATGCTTATGTGTTTCCGAATGTTGGGCCTCGGAGACGGGGTCCAACACTTTATGTATAAAAGTGAAAAATTTCAATTATTGTTAAAATATTTTTCTTTCATATCATAATTACTGGTAATTTTATGTTTTTATCAATTGCATATTACTAAACATTAATTGATATTAATTAAGTTTCATATATTTTTTCAGGAAGGGTGCTAGAAACGATAAACAAGTTTGAAATAATATAACTACAACTTGTCAATGGTGAATACTGTTAAATATAAATGAAAAGTACGAACGTTTAGTTTTGAAAGTTTTAATTTTATTTAAACATAGACTTAAAGTTTAAATATCAATGAATATGTAAATAACTAATTTTTAAATTTAATTGCCATTTTATAATAATTTAAGAATCATTATCGAAATAATTTGAAATATATATGTATATATATATATATAGTTATTAAGTTTCTTCTTATATTTATTGTAAAACATTATAGTTTTGTCAAATTTGTTAAATTAAAATTTATTTAAAGAAAACATTATATTTAGAAATTGATTAGTAGTTTTTTATAAATTTATAAAAGCTTTCATCTCTCTTCTCTTCTTAATTTTGATATGAGATTTGATACTCACCTTCTCTATGAAACATCACCATTTTCATCATTAAACTCTTCATATCATCATTAATTCCTATTTCACAACTCAAGATATTTCATCCTTATTTATGTAGATTCAGATTAGAAGTTAATTAAGATCTACTTATTACTCGTGATCGTATTGTAGGTGTCATTTTTGTGCTCATTGTCCCAACTTATCATCGTAATAAAGAATATTTGTTCACAACTTATTTATGCATGCTTCAGTGCATAAATAAATGAAAAATTATAGAAAAATTAGATCAACACTACAATGAGTTCAAGGCTAGACGCCTAGTCTCATAAAGGAACTAAGCCCAATTGTCTAAGCTAAAGGAAGAAGCCAAAAATACACATAATAATCCTGCTCGGTAGAGTTGTTTCATTGATATATATTAAATGTGTATTTTGTGTGCCATCTTAGGACCATCATATATATTAAATACAAATTAAATTCGCATAAATAAAAAACTTCTTATTCTTAATGTATTGTTATTTAGAATATGCATTTATGATACATTATGGTGAAAGAAACTATTATTTATTATAAATTATAACAAATGCTATAAAATTAAAGTGATATAAAAATATTTTAATAAATATTTATAGGAAATTATTATATTTATTAAAATAAATGTACAAATTATAAGATTATTATGAGTATTCTCCACATAAATACACTGTTAAAAAGTGAATTTAATTTTAAACTTGTAAAGTTATCATAATAATTAAATAATAACAAAAATAAACAAATTTGTCATATGAAGTACATTTGACTTTAAATACTATCATTACACATTCTAAAGTTTGAATCTATGAATTTTTCAAATTAGTCCTTTAACTTTACAATATAAGTTTCTTTTTCTCGAAATTACACATTATAATTAATAAATTTGCATATATATTTTAGTAATTTTGCATTTTACGTACATTTATATCTAAACAATCGAAAAAGTACGAAATTTTGTACCTTTTATGCTTTATGTATAAAAGTGAAAATTTTGAATTATTGTTAAAATATTTTTCTTTCATATCATAATTACTGGTAATCTTATGTTTTATCAATTACATATTACTAAAATTAATTGATATTAATTAAGTTTCATATGATTTTTCAGGAAGGGTGCTACAAGAGATAAAAAGTTTGAAATAATATAACTACAACTTGTCTATAGTGAATAATGTTAAATATAAATGGAAAAGTAAGAACTTTTAGTTTTGAAAGTTTTAATTTTACTTAAACATAGGCTTAAAGTTTAAATATCAATGAATATGTAAATAACTAATTTTTAATTTAATTGCCATTTTATAATAAATTAAGAATCATTATGAAATAATTTGAATATATATTCATAGATACGAGGACGGAAGTAGGTGGGGGCCAATGGTGCACCTGGGCCCCACTTTCAAGATTATTAAATAATTATATATATATATTAGGACGAGGTTATTTAAAGGTTTGTGGTGTCTTAAGCCTCCAAAATTTAAAAGTTAAATATTTAGACCCTTATCTTAAATTCCCAGCTCAAATCATTTGCATAGATATAGTCATTTTAAACTTAATTATATTCATGTGTTTCAAATTTCTCAATAAAATATATTTATTTAATATAGAAATAATTTTCTTCTTATATTTATTGTAAAACATTATAGTTTTGTCAAAATTGTTAAATTAAAATTTATTTAAACAAAACATTATATTTAGAAATTGATTAGTAGTTTTTAAAATAAATTTATAAAAGTCTTCATCTCTCTTCTCATCTCATTTTTGATATGAGATTTGATACTCACGTTCTCTATAAAACATCACCATTTTCATCATTAAACTCTTCATATCATCATTAATTCCTATTTCACAACTCAAGATATTTCATCCTTATTTATGTAGATTCAGATTAGAAGTTAATTAAGATCTACTTATTACTCGTGATCGTATTGTCGGTGTCATTTTTGTGCTCATTGTCCCAACTTATCATCGTAATAAAGAATATTTGTTCTGCCTCGAGTCTATATATATTAACTCAACGAGACAATTCTATTTCTTAATTTACGAGAATTACTAATAGAAGAATAATTAGATAAAAGTTAATTATTACCCTTTTATATACTTTAAAAATTTCACCTATCGTCTCTCATATGAGTAAAGCTACATTATTAACATGTGATCATACTTGTATTACCGAAATCATAATTATATTAATTTAAATAAAATAAAATATTTAAATTAAAAATAGGTAGAGTCCGAATTTAGTTCTTATTAAGTACTAGTTTGTATTCTCCTTATGTTATTATGTACTTCGTCGATCAATCATTTGTGACTTGGACACATTCTTTGTTTTGCACAGCATTTAGCTTGGCTTATGGATGTTGCCTTAATTCACCACTCTCAAAAGAAAGGCCTCTATTGGCACTAACTACCAAATCCTAACACTACTTTCACGGGAAACTTTTGACACAATGATCAATATATGGAAATCATTCAGGAAGATTATATATAATGACTAACCGGGTTATCTTATCTCCACAAGAAACATACAATGTCAAGTCAAGATATATAACCCATCCAAATCTTATACCCACTCTAGAAAATTAAGTTCCTTCCTTAGCTAATCAGAGATTTCTGAATCTATTGGCAGTTGATTTATTGATCTTTACATTATAGCTAACACTAATTCATTCCTGTGATGTATACCAACATGTATCATTTTCTTAATCCAGTGAAATTCCTGATGATTAGGTTTGATATATAGTAGGTACACCTAAATAAGATTTGCCAAACTAAACTTCTCCTACACTGTCCCCATATGTCGACAATGACCAAAAGCACAACAACCTAATATTCTTCGTTATTCAAGAAAGTAATTAATACAAATTTCATTATTAATTGTTTTATCCTTTACATTCAGCTTTCTTCAATTTACCTGAAGCCTCAATGAGAACTTAACCAAAGAGAGAATGTTAACCTAAGCAACAGATTTCAATTTCTTACCTGCCCACGAACTTTCCTTTCAATTATTCTTAACTTTGAAGTTCTGGTCGTCGATGTATACAGGCCTTGTTTTGACATTATTTCATTCGCCTGAATCCGCCAGGTAATTTTAGTACTGTTAAATGAAAAGTTCGTTCCTCGCATTACATCAAATTTCAGTCTTAACTGGAAAGGGCAATTGTTATAACTTCATATTAATAAAGAGATAGTTCCACATTCAAGTTAGTTTATTTGTTAATATATATGATAAGTGTGGTGAATAGTCAAAATACCTTTACTTTCCAATGAATGAAAGAATAATAGTCCAGTATATAATACAGAAAAATGTTAAATAAATTATATATATGAAAATTTAAACTTATATAAATGGATTGTTAACAAAAGTAATAATTTTTACTAAGACTGTGAGATTAATATCATTAATATAAATAATTTAATTAGTAACTCTTAGAATAGATTTTTTTAGAAATGTATTCTTAGAATAGATTGTTAACATAAATCATTAATTTTAATGATTATTGGCATTTTCATCTAAATAAGGTTAAATTATTTATTTGTATAAATATATTAGTGTTCATTTTGCATTTTATTCTTTCTTTGTTTCTCTTTAAAATTTTGAAAATGATCTCTTTACTAATTAGGGATAAGGTTGCGTATTATTATATCTCTTTAGATCTTTGTGTGTCGATGGAATTTATAATTTGTGTATCATTCTTTAGAATAATTTATGAAAATGGCATAGTTTTCATTCTTATTTAAGTCTTACCATCTAGAGTACCAGTTTATATATACACTTAAACTCCATTAAATAGATTAAGGTGATATTCACCTCAGTTGAAAGTGTTAAAAAATGATTTTAAAATATAATGTACCACAAATAAGCTGCAAGGCATAATATGCAAAGATATTAAATATCACTTGTCATTAAATCTTGAAGTTCATAATCGTAAAATTCGCACATCTAACGGCAATTGCAAGCTTCAAGCATCTTTGAGGAATCTGTTAGTGATGTAAGGCTCATGAAGATATTAAGAGACTGGAGCAAAAGGTTTGGTTAGGTCAGCTTTGGGCCTAGGTCCACGCGTCCACGACCCATTCGCAGGTGGAAACCTCCTATGCATACGTATTGACCTAAACCTAGCATCTATTCCATATATAAGGTACTACTTTGTCATGATACAGGTACGACATTAGAACCAAGACATTATTTGTTTATAGCCACCAAAACCTTCATCAAAAGACTAACTTGAGCGACGGAGGGGCCTGCCAGCTATCAACCCCCAGCGTGCCTTGTGCTGTTTTACAGGTATTCTCTTGCTAAAGACAACCAATCTAATGGATCCAAACAGTATCGTCCTACCTCACCAGAATCAGGCAGAACTAGTTGGCGCCCACCGTGGGGCCGACATCCGAGACACACGTCCGAAACACTCGATCGGTCGGTGAACAACCGACCTGATATAGCCGCCGTTCGATACTTACGCTTCGGCGGATGGGTTTGCGATTACCGCCACTCTCCCGCCAACACATTATGATTCTCGCACCTGATCTTACGCTTTTGAATGATCGACCTGACCTCGAACCCGGTCGAGAAGAACAGGCGTGGCCACAGAGGACAATCTTGAGACTAATATGCATCAAATTTCCAACACCTCCTAGATGCAAATCCTCTGCCCAAAAAACCTCCCTCACAAAGCAGATCGATGAAGCGGGTGATCTATTGATTCGTCAAATTTCACGGTCTCAGCAGGAACAACGGCGGACACCATACGATAGATTGGTATGATGGTGATCTCCATTCTGAAGCCCTAGAAAAATCGTGAGCGATCGGATCAATGTGGCCGTGAATTCTCGTCGGATCATCCATCGACCTGATATAGCTCTCCCTTCATTCCGGCAATCTTGGATAGCCTCGGTGATGACACCAAATACCAACGCTGAAAATATCTTTGGAAAGATCGATCCCTAGATTATCTGCGGCACTTCAATCGATGATGAACTACATTGCGTCCCGGCGCCATTCAATGTAAGGCATTTTGCCGCGCTTTTCAAGAAGGAGCCCGATGATGGTTCAATAGTTTACCCCATGTTGTATTACTTGCTTGAAGATTTTAAAGCTGCTCTTCCTCAATCAATTTGCTACAATAAGCGACCACGAAGACCGCTTTGGAAGTGATGCGATTGACCCGAAAAGGCGAAAGTTTGCGGGAGTTCATCACTCGGTTTAATAATGAATGCTGAAGTCCCCGACCTCACTTGCTCGTCCATGTTGGCGGCGATGAGCAACACAAGGATGAAGAGTTTAAGAAGTCACGGCCTCGATTAGCCAAGTCTATTCAAGAGATAAGAAATCGGCGGACAAGTATATCCATTTCGAGGAAGTGTTGAAAAACACAAAGCGTAGAAATGAGCGACCCGAAATTTGAGTGGCGAGGCGGATGATTCCTGGCGATGAAGATCGGTCAAAGCTTGGAGAAAGCCGTCGATCGACAGGGGACATCGACGAATTCTTCACCCCGCTCAACAGAGCGATATCTGAAGTATTGGCGGCCATGAGAGCGGATAGGGAACCCTCGAGAACCCGATAAGTTGAAGACTTCCCTCGAGAAGAGGACCACGATTTATATTGCCACTTCCATAGAGACATCGGTCGTGACACGGAGGATTCTTGGGACTTGAAAAAGAAATTGAACTCCTTATCCAAGGGAAGGTGGGTCAATTTTGAAATCTGAAAAGAATGCCGTCGAGACAATGAGAATAAGAGCGGTTGGTCAATAATGGCATGACGATGGAGCAAGCGATAGGAATGATGGAGGAGGCGAATGGAAATCTTGACGATCGGTGACGCGAGAGGGCGATCAGAGTAAGCGTGAAACACCGGACAATAAGATGACCGATCGATTAGGGTCATTAACATGATCTTTGGTGGTAGTGCAGCAGGCGGGTCCATCGTTAAAGGAAGAAAGAGGTATGCCAGGTAGGTCGGTGAAGACTTGTCGGCTAAGAGAAAGAAGCAGAACGATGGGATGATACCATTCGACGAATCTGATCTAGATGGTGTTAGTTGTCTTCATGATGACGTGCTCGTAGTAAATCTGAACATGGATGGTAACGAGGTGAAACGGGTAATGATCGTCTGAGCAGCTCGGTCGACTATTGTATTATGATGCCTTCAAGCAGATGGAGATACCAGAGGATCGACTACTGCCTATAGAATGACCTATCAAAGAGGTAACTGAAGCATCAGCCTACCCATTAGCCCGAGTCTTTTTGAAAGTAAAATTTGGACAAAAGCCGTGTCAGATAGAGAAGGACGTTGAGTTCCTGGTTGTAAAGTTTGTAGGGGAGTACAATGCGATAATCGGACGAGCCACTCAAAATGCCCTCAGAGCAGTTGTCTTCACCTACTACCAAGCAATGAAGTTCCCAACGTCCCATGGAATCGGTGTTGTCAGGGGTTAGCAGAGAATCGCTAGGGAATGCTACTTAACGGAAACAAGGACACTAGACGAGGCGGTAGTCTTGACAAGCTCTCTTGACGTGAGAGCTGATGAAGAAACGAAAAGGATGAACCCCGTAGAAGAAACTCAGCAGGTCATATTGGATGAAGTAGACCGCTCCAAGTCCACAAATCTAGGTTCCGAGCATTAGAAGGGCCTAGTCAAAGAAATCACGGATTGCTTGGTAGAAAATAGATCGGTCTTCGCCTAGGTACTGAGCGATATGCTTGAAATTTCTCAATCGGTCGCATCGCATTCTCTCGGTGTCCGAAAAGATTGCAAGCCAGTTAGACAGAAGAAGCGGTGGCAAAGCAAAGAGAGGCAGGAAGTGATTGAGAAAGAAATAGAAAAGTTGCTTAGTGCTGGGTTCATTCGGGAAGTCAAATACCCTGAATGGTTGGCAAATATTGTACTTGTGAAGAAGAAAAACGGAAAGTGGAGAATGTGCATTGACTTCACCGACTTAAACAAAGCGTGCCCAAAGGATAGCTTCTCTTTGTCCAAAATCGATCAGCTAGTAGACTCCACGCCAGGGCATGAACTTCTCAGCTTCTTGGATGCTTTATCGGGCTACCATCAGATTCAAATGAGTCTCGAAGATGAAGAGAAAACAGCTTTTATAACTGATCAGGGCACGTATTGCTACTAAGTAATGTTGTTCGGCTTGAAGAATGCAGGGGCCACTTATCGGTGACTCGTCATGGAAGTTTTAAAAGCAGTTGGTCGATCGGTTGAGGGCTATGTAGATGATATGGTGATCAAAAGTAAGGCGGACTACTTGAGCATGTGGAAGATCTCAAAGAAGTCTTCCAGACCCTTAATAAATTTTAGATAAAGCTGAACCCGAAAAAATGCGTCTTTAGTGTGGCATCTGGAAAATTCCTGGGGTTTATGATTACTCAACAGGGGATTGAAGCTAATCCGGAAAAGGTGACTATCATCCAAATACCTCGCGCGGTGCTTGAAAGATGTTGAGATATTGACCGGTGGATAGTTTCTTTGAGCATATTAAATCTCGAGGATGGGGACAAGTGCCTCCGTTTTCAAAATTTTGAAAAGCGGATGTGACCCGATTCAATGGTCGGATGAATGCGAAGAGCATTTCAACACTTGAAGTAGTATCGACTAGTCCACCCATTTTGCGAGCCGTTGAGGAAGAGTCGATTATTTATCTGGCAATCATAGAGAAGCGATCGGTGCGATTCTAATCCGATCGAGACGGTAGTGAACAATTCGATCTACTATATCGATAAAATCTTGAATGGACGAGAGGCGGTATGCACCTATTGAAAAGTTGGCCCTTTCATTGATAACCGCATGTTGTGAAACTCGAGCCCTACTTCTAGAGTCACACCATCAAGGTATGGACCGACCAACCCCTAAGACAGTGTCTTCAGAAGCCTGAAACCTCTAAGAGGCTGGTAAAATGGGTGGTAAAACTGGGAGAGTTTGATATACACTATAAGACGCGGACAACGATCAAAGCCCAAGTATTGGCGGACTTTGTAGCAGAAATGAGTCAACCTACCTTGAATGAACTACATCCTACTTGGAGCTTATTTGTTGATGGATCCTCTAATCTTTGAGAGATCTTGAAGGCGTGAGTGGTCTTGATCATTACACGGGAAGAAAATGTGGAGTATGCTCTCAGATTAGACTTTAAGGCATCCAACAATGAGGCGGAATACGAGGCGTTAATAGCTGGTCTTCAGTTGGCAAGAGAGATGGGGGTGAAATATTTGAAGGTGTATAGCGATAGCCAAATAGTGGTCAGTGAGGTTACGGGGCAGTACGAGGCCAAAGGGAACAACATGGTCAAATATTTGGAATTGGTGAAGCAAGAGTTCAATAATTTTGAAGACTACTCGGTTAGTAGGATAGAAAGGATGCAAAACGCTCGGGAAGATGCGTTTTCCAAAATGGCTTCCGATCGAGATGCAAAAAATAACGTTTTGGTCTAGCAGCTAGACCGACCTAGCATTCAAAAAGTCAAGGAAGTTCTTGACACAAATGTCGAACGATCGAGTTGGATGGGCCGATCAACGATAACTCCTCGAGAACACGGTAGGAAGAAACCTTGGAGGCCAGAAACTAAGGGTAAGCGGCGAATATGCTATCGTTAATGGCACCTTATACAAGCGATCTTATGATTGGCCACTACTACGATGCTTGAGCGAAGAAGAGGCGAAGCGAGCAATGGTGAAATCTACGAAGGAATGTGCGAAATCACGTGGGAGGCGAGAATGTTGGCTCATAGATTGATTAGGCGAGGGGTATTCTTGGCGACAATGAAGAGGCGCGAGAAAGTCAACGGTGTGAGGCTTGCCGGAAAAGCGATGTCTGTCTCACCACCGACCGAGAGGATGAAAATCATGAGTCATCCTATCCCCTTTGCTCAATGGGGAATGGATATACTAGGACCTTTCCCTCTCGGTCCTGGACATAAGAAGTTTTTGATAGTAGCAGTGGAATACTTCACCAAATGGGTAGAAGCAGAAGCGGTTGCTACTGATTCTTGAGCAAAAGATGGAAAATTTTGTGAAGAAACATACTAAGTCACTTTGGGATGCCTATGGTGTTGATTACGAGACAACGGTGGCGATTCAACAACAACAAGTTCGAGATTTACATGGCGACTAAAGATAAGACTCAATTGACTTGATAGCTCACCCTCAAAGCAACGGTCTTGCGGAGAACACTAACAAAAAGATAATGAGTGCCCTCAAGAAGCGCTTAAATGGACGTAAGACTTGGGTAGATGAACTAGATGAAGTATTGTGGACGTACAGAACTACCCCAAATGGAGCCACAGGGGAAACACCATTCAGGATGACCTTTGGGCAGAAGCCCTAGTTCTAGTAGAAGTGGTGTTGCACAACCAAAGAGTGTTAAGTTATGAAGAAGAAGCGAAATAATGAAGCTGTCAGGCGAACTTGTGCTTTCGGTGAAGAGCGAGGATAGGCGGCGGCTTCGTTGAAGCCATCGGACAAAAAGCAACAAGGTTTTAGCGAAAGGTAAGGCGAGCGACATAAAGATTGGCGACTATGTTCTAAGAAAGGCGAGGTGGTGGGAAACATCTGAAGCTCGGACGAGCATGGGAAGGACCTATCAAGTGGTCAAACAAAGCTGGACACGACTCTTACATCCTGTGACATTGATGGCAAGATTCTCGAGGCCATGGAACTCTCAAAACACGAAGACATTTATCAATATATAAGCTTTGTTTTATTTATTTCTTTATCTTGTCTTTTGTATTGTTGTTTACGCATTTGTAGTGGGTACCTTTTTCCTGGCCTTGCCAGTCCGATTTTTTAACGGCCCACCCCCTTATCATCATCAATAAAGGGTTTCAAGTTTCTCGTGAGATGAGTCTCACAAAATAAGCTAAACGAAAAATCGGTGATTCGTCCACATTTCTCGGCCAGGTTGTCAAGACGAGATCCTTGGAACCAGGTGATGCCGAGAAGATTAATCTCAGATCGCTCGGCCTCGACCACTCTCGGCCAGGTTGCCAAGACAAGATCTTTGGAACCAGGCGATGCCGAGAAGATTAATCTCGGATTGCTCTACCTCGACCACTCTCGGCTAGGTTGCCAAGACAAGATCCTTAGAACTAGGCGATGCCGAGAAGATTAATCTCGGATCGCTCAGCCTCGACCACTCTCAGCCAGGTTGCCAAGACAAGATCCTTAAAACCTGGCGATGCTAAGAAGATTAATCTCGGATCGCTCGGCTGGTCTCTTTCGCATCGATCGGTCGAAGGATCTATTGACGCCCCCGTAAAATGAAAAAGCAGACCTTTATATGAAACTAATGACAATCTAAGTTACGTTTGCAAAATTGAGAATACAGTGAAGGATAAGAATAAAATTTTTTATTTCTTCATATTTTCACAGTCCAAGCCCGACCAGGTGAGCTTTGAGGTCCTATAGCACAAGTTAGTGCGAATCTTGAGATGAAGCGGTGGATCGGCGAAGGGAGGTCGGCAAAGCAAGCGGCGCGGGACGAGTCTGCAGAAGAGCGGAGAGACACCCCCGTGAGATCGCTCGTCCTCCTCATCCGAGATAAGGTCCAGCTCCTCATCCGGAACCGACGTTCGTTCTCCCTCGGCTATCTCCCTCACTTCCTCCAGAGAAAGGCCGAGAACGGTGGGAAGCATCAGCTTGGCATAATCCTCGAATGAAGGACCATTCAACCAGTCAGGGATGCAAACGTTGTGGCAATTCTTCAGGATCGAAAGGGCCAAGTCACAAGCGAACTCTAAGCACTCCTCCTGTAAGAACCACCTTTTCCATCGCTTGATCGCCTCAACTCTTTGCTTTTTGATGGAGCCTTGCAACTCCATCAGTCTATCCTGGGCCCTCAGTTTATCCCTCACCGCTTCATGACAGTCCTGGAAGAATTTTGATCGAAGCTCCTGCTCCGTCTCCATCTTCCTCTTCAAGTCCTTACATACCTTGGCCAGCCCGTCCTTCGCCGCAATCACCCTGCTCTTTTCCTCCTCCCCCATAGCGAGTTGAGCTTTCAAAACGCTCCTCTCCTCCTCCTCCAAGGAAGAGTTGAGCAGGAAGGCGTCTCTCTCTCTTTGGCCTCTGGCTTCGGCCCTCAAAGTGTTCACTTGCTCAAGAAGATCACGGACTTCCGATCCGGCATTGAGGCGATCCGTCGAGTATTTGACACGTTGGTGCATCGCGGAGGCAAGCGTCGAGATCCTCGCATGTTCTGAGCGAGATGGGCCGCCCGACTCTGATTGCCCAGCGAGTCTATAAGCTTCTCGTCTGCGGGGGCGACCCTACGAGTAATGTGAAGAGCCACGTGAAGTCCCCAGCGGCGCAGCCTTATCCGGACTAATCGTTGGCTCCCACTTCTGGTGCTTGCTCGCCCTTTCCTGCCTTATCCGATCGGGCGACACACTTTTCCTCCTTCTCTCTCCTTCTCTTTCTTCTGCCTTGGTCCGATGGGCGAGGCGATCGATCGATAACCCGAGCGGTCTTTTCCTCTTAAGAGATGGCTCGACCTCTTCCTCCTCCTCTTCTATGACCGCTAAGCCTTCACCGATAGCCGGGTCATCATTGTTGTTGCTTTCAAATGCAATTTGCGGGGTGGCCTTCTGACGGCTTAGGAGCAGATGGGACTAGCGACGTCTGTTCAAAAGCGATGGAGGTGGCGACATCGCATGACCTCTCCTTTTTATCCTACCCCTTTGTCTTGAAGAGGGCTGGCGACTTCTTTTGGCCTCTGGTAGGGTTGGAGGACCCAAGAAATCGTTGAGCCTTGCCGTGGTTTGCCTGACAATAAAAGCGAGTTAGAAATCGAAACCAATACTTACAAATACGATAAATAGTTCAACCAGGAGGAGCCGACCGGAGGGCGGTTTCTTCTCCTAGCCCGCTAATTGGGTGAGGGTCGATTAGAATGAATCGTAGAGGCCCCCTGCGATATCCCGAATGAGACGATCGAAGTCATATCGGTGAAGGCCGCAATGCGATTGACTATCTCCTACTCTTCTCTAGTAAGAGACAAGCTCGACACGTCGTTCTATCGCTCGGCTAGAGGATATCTCCATGGCTAGGACTCAAAGGAAGATCCCGGAGGTCTCACGAAAAAGTACATCAGCCAAGCTTGGATTTTTGAAACCGTTCCGGCCGGGCGATATCGAGCATCTCTATACTGCAGATGAGGGACCTCGGCCCCAACACTTGAACTCTGGTTCATTCTTAAAAAATGGCGTAGGATGCCGACCGAAGGCGGACAGCCGAACTGATGACACAACAAGGCCAAACCGTTAATGAATCTTCATCCATTAGGAGGAATTTGGCTCGGCCTCAATCGGTAGGTGACGCACACCTCGTCAATGATCGGGACATACGGAAGCTTTATGCCACCGACCAAGAAAAAGCTGTCAGAAACAACAAAATACCCTCCTAAATTGCTGTGGATCCGTTCGTCCTCGAAGGCCAGCCTAGGTCCCCAAGACGAAGGGATATTGTTCCTAATAATCGATAGATTCAACTTCCCCGCGGTCATCATTTATTAAATCTTTGGTGGCTCCTCGGCGACCAGCCCATCCTTCGGTCACTCATACGACTCCTCGATACCTCTCACCTTCGACACCGCCACTATTTCGCCACTACTTCAAGGCCCGACTAGTTGGGAGGCCCTCGTGGTTTCATCCTTAGGGCTAACCCCACTTAGGGCTGGTTGACGACATGCTCTACAAAGAGAAACTTAGAGGAAGAAGTGAGGAAAAGGACGTACCTAGTTGGTGATTGAAGTTGGGAATTTGAACGGCGGTTGAAAGAAAACTCCGGAGACTATAGACAAGAATGTGCAAATGAGAGCATAATGAAAGCCGGAGAACAAAACAAGCGTGAAGAAAATCTGTAGTCTATCGATCATGAGTATTTATAGAAGATCAATAGAATGGACGTTCCAACCAACGCAGCGCGTAGAAAATCGGTAGAACTCGGACCGTGGCGAGAATCGAAAGTGAGGTGAATTAGGGTTATTAGAAATCGAGCGGCGCGGCGATTAAAGGAGCCTTTGACAATTTGCACAGTGATCAAAAGGACGTCGTGACGTGATCTGTCGGGGCGCGAGCCGTCGATAATGATTACACCTAGTGTTTCATTTAAGCGCGGCGTCAATCAATCGACCCTACCACTACACTCGCCGATTGACCTCATCGTTGCACTGGTCGACACGCCATATCGCTATAAGCCGATCGATCGGTTCATCATTACCCTCGATCGGTCCGCCGTGTCATTACATCGATCGATCGATCACATCACGATAATCGATCGATCGGGCTGCAACAGTTGCCTTGGAACCGGTATATGATCATATGTACTCCTTGACCCTTCTCTTAGGTCAGACTCGAGGAGTAGGGGGACTTATATTTAGGTCGGCTGTGCTAGGCCCAGGCCTAGGCCCAAGTCCACGCGTCCACGGCCCATTTGCAGGTGGAAACCTCTCATGCATACGTAAAGACCTAAACCTAGCATCTATTCCATATATAAGGTACTACTTTGCCATGATACAAGTACGACATTAGAACCCTGACATTCTTTGTTTATAGCCAACAAAACTCTCACCAAAAAACTAATTTTAGCGTTGGAGGGGTCTGCCGGCTATCAACCCCCGGCGTGCTTTGTGCTGTTTTGCAGATATTCTCTTGCTAAAGACAACCAATTTCATGGATTCAAACAATAGCGTTCTGCCTCACCAGAATCAGGCAGAACTAAGGTTTAATTTTATCAGGAAGATAAGGTAATAGAAGATTATACATGCCTATTCTACGTTGACGTTTGTTCTCGATAATTGTATGCTTTACATATACTTTTGGATTCTATATTAATTGGCAATAAGCAAATGTTTTGTGAAGAAATGATTCCATTTTTTCTTTTTTCCATTCTTAGTAACTACACAAATTAATAAATATGAGAACGTGTGTATCTTTCTATTAAAATACAAAAAGTTCAAAGAACAAAAAGAAAAGAAAATAATTGGAAATTAAATCTTTTACAAACAGCCAATAATCAAACTGCATGACTCCGCCTTGGATCTGTGATTTTTATTTTCCAATGTTCATCACTGAAACTTATATTTCTAGCCAACTTCCTCTCATAATCCAGTTCAAGCTTTCTTCGCTTCGTTAACCGACAAAAGCTGTGCAACTTCTCATCCATGGAGTCATGAAACTTCCACCACCTTTCATGAGCTACATCGCTCGCATAAACACGTTGGTCCCCTATATTCCAATTACAATCGTAATCTCTATAACAGTGCCAGGGCTTTAATCCAAGATAATGTATTGCATAAAGTTTTGGAGGGTCAGCTCCGAATAATTCGTTCTTGACGCTAGCTTCTGCGGTAGTGTTAGCCCAGAAATTCTTCAGAAAGTTCATTCTTCTAGGTAACCTATGCCACCACACAAAAACTTCATTAAGAAAACCCTGATCACCACCATTATAAGAGATAATGTCCTTGCGTCGGTCCATCAGAAACTTGAAAGTGCAGTTTGAGGGCTCAATGATCATGATCCCAGAGTTGAAGATCCATATATCGTTGCCAGTGGCTGACATTTGAGGGAAGTGAAAAAGCAGGTCAAGGTTACGTAAGACCAAGATGTCTGAGTCGATGAAGATGATCTTGTCGTAGTCGGTGAGTTGCCAGAGCCTGAACTTGCTGTAGTTGTACTCGTTGTAGGTATATTTTTGGGCTCTGGGGTTCCGAATTCTTGTAATGAGTCTGATCTTCCAACCAGCTGCAACGAGAGCATCTCTTTTAGGTTGTGAGATGGACTTATCTATGAGAAGAACAAGGTCACGCTTTGTTCCTGTTTGAAGGAGGCTTTGCCCAAGTGCTATGGCACCACAAACGTAGGACTCTGAGGAGTGGAGAACTGTGACGTAAGCTTCTCGTTTAGCTGCTCTTGTCGGGCTTTGGAATTTTGAGAGATCGTTCACTTCGTTAATCCCTGCAACGTCAAACTAAAGGAGTCAGCTTCCATTTCGTTTTTTAGCTCCTACATTAGATGAAGGAAAACATTAATACATAATAATACAAGGCAAGAAGAAAAATGAATGTGTGTTAGAATTTTTTGGTTGGAATTTTCATAATTCAAAGAAATTGAACCCTTCATCTAATAATTCTTTTAAAAGAATAAAACAAGTGAGGTCACCATTCATGCTAGTCAAAGAATTAGCTAAAAAGACGATGTTTAGTTACTGTAGCATTATATCAACAATAAAATGATAAAATCTTGTTGGTATGCAAAATTTGAAGAGGTTCAATGATACTTTTTTATTTTTTGATTTGAGGAAATTTTATAAGTGGTAAGCGGATAACGTCTCTACGAGGACAGCATCTAACGCACATGCTCTATAGGTGGGTCATGCAAATGCACCTCATCATTGAGGCTGTTAGATTCTCTATTTATAGGTAAAACTCCGGTTCTTGAGATTTCTTATAAGAGAAATTTAGCGTGGAATCGACGCATAGGGCCTGCTAAAGTTAGGTTCTGCAACCATCAGTAATCCAATGGCCTTGAAGAAAATGAGGTTCGATAATCTGTGCCTTAATCCTAATAATTAATTTCAAGAATATAAGTTTTCTCGTTATTTGATGCCTGTGATGGAATGGAGCTTTCATGAATCTAATGTTGGGACCATCCACTCATCATCTACTATCTAATTGATTAATTCATCTTAACTAATATAAATAAGAAAACGTGGAAGTGGTATAGTGAGGTACCTCCATATTCTATTCATCACAACTAAGCCTAACCACCATCTTAGCTTCGTCACCAAGCATGCAATTTTTCTTGGAAGTTGTTGATCAGTCTATGCAACCTAAATGGTTTCCCAATTAAAAATGATTATGTTGAACATTTCAATTTTAGCTTATTCCCTTGGACTACCTGTTCAAAGTGTTAGAAATGAGGGTTTTTTTCCAACGAAAGGCAAATAGATAAGAAAATATTTTATTAAGTAAAGAACTTGTTATCCTTTGTATAAAAAGTAGTCATGTTGCTATAAAAAATTGTCAAATGTTATCACATGTCAATACTATTAACATTTTAATTAAAAAGCATTATGATTGATAATTGATTTATTTTAGTGACTATTAATATTATACATAATAAAATTTTCTTATTAAATAATAATAATAATAACTAAAAGTTGATAATGATGATTGTCTATAATGGTTAAA
Source organism: Erythroxylum novogranatense (assembly GCA_029891385.1). Lineage (NCBI taxonomy): Eukaryota > Viridiplantae > Streptophyta > Magnoliopsida > Malpighiales > Erythroxylaceae > Erythroxylum > Erythroxylum novogranatense. Next base: position 7,649,753 of record CM057225.1, on the reverse strand, counting down.
ATATTTATAAATAGAAGGCCGGCTGACAATAACAAGCGCCTGTAGCTCAGTGGATAGAGCGTCTGTTTCCTAAGCAGAAAGTCGTAGGTTCGACCCCTACCTGGCGCGTTTTTTTAAATGTTTCTGGAAAAATAGAACGGAGAGATTGTTATGAAGTTCATACATACCTTGTGACCACAAAGGCAAAGACAGCTTGCAAGACCCAACAGGCAATGAAACTTTTTGTTCCAATCTTGCGACTTCCGCCTCAAACAACCACCAATCACCTTCCTGTCTCACCAAATCATCGCATCTAAACAACTCCATCATTGGCCTGCACTTACTCCACATCACAACTTTGGTCCTCCGCTTCCAATCTCTCCTACCCTTTTCACTGCCAAATTTGCAACTATAAGGTGAACTTGAAGCCTTAACACCTCTCTATTCCACCTTCTTCTGGGTACCTGCATGGCAATTTGCCACTATCAGGTCAATGCCATCATAGTCCTTGAATTCAGGCATTGGCAGCTCAGGACACGACGGCACATCGCTTTCTTCTTCCTCGTCGATCCATTCAGGAAACAAATCTTCCCACTTGAATTGTTCTGATACTCGGTCAAAGTGAACTGGCACAGTTTCTCCGTTAACTTTCAATCACTAACATCTTCATCGTCGTCCATGTTAATCATGCCAATCCTCAATCCTTTTCCCATATCAGCCATGAAGCTTGGTACCTCAATCTTAGTCATATTAACACTCCTCCCTTTCGAAGCGTGTACTTTACTCTCCTCCAAGAGTACTGCCTTCATTTTCACCGGACTTTCAGCCTACAAAAATTTCAACTTTAGCAGAAGGGTAATCGAAAAACACGTTACTTAAAACTAAATTCTTGTCAAATTGTTAGAACACAACACACTAATGTGTACATAATTGACTAAGATATTATACGCTCACCTTACCTTGTGATGGCACTCGCGCAATGAACACCTAACAAGCGACGCTGCATTTTCGAAATAGGCTGAAGAAGATGGACTTAGAAGAAGAGAAGCATAAATGATAAGGAAAAACGCAAGGAAGACCAAATTGATCCTAATGACCAAAGACTTTGAAGGTGCAACCTTCATAATCTTTTGAAGGCCAAGTCCCTCCATCTTTTCTAAGCGCTAACTGGTGAAGCTCAAAGGGAGGTCTTTGTATATATATCCTATCCACCTACTCTAGTTTCAGCTTTTCAATAACATTTAGTATAATTAATCTTGGTGTTGATCATTTTTAGGAGTGACCAAGCTAGAGTAGTTAGAGGAATGGAGACGGTTTAATCAGAGTAAAAAGAGGATTTAAGGACGAGCCATGAAGCTCCATGTGTCATTTTTTGTGCTTCAAGACTAAAACGGCGGCATCTAAATAAGCCTTTTGCTTCTTTTCTATGCTAATGGTGACAAAGCTTCTAGATTTTTCCCTCAAAATTACCAATTAGTCCCCACATATAATTGGAATTGGTCTATTAATATCTGAATTGATTTTCATTTGAATGATTTTGTTGAGATATATTCCAATGCTTATGAGTTTTTGTTTCGCTCCAGTGATTTGGGTCAGAAGACCCTTTTGGATATTGGAAAACTGTTCCACCAGCAACAAATTGTACTTCCAAACTTTCTCATTTGAAAATAACTTTTGGATTCATTTGACAAATTACTCTGAGGTGTGAGGTACAATTGTGGATTAAAAATGGGATCATACCAAAATTAGATAAAGATTTAGGGGTAAGCAGGCAAATTGACAATGTGTGGAGCTTAGGTGTGTGGGGGAGGAATCTTAAGAGTTGGCAGCTAAGCAGGTCGGCCAACAAACAATTTGGTTGCCATGTCAACGTCCTAGATGTCATTTTTGTCCGTTAAAACACAAGTTTCCACCGATCATATGCTTTCCATGTTTACTTCAAATGAATCAATTTAATGAGATGCGAAAGGGGTTTAGGTCAGACATCAGAAAATTTCACAACTCATCAAATCATGCTCCAGAGGATGCCTTTTACTAGTGTGGTAAACTATCACGGTTTCACCACTTGTCAACTTACTAATAATTGGAACCATCTCTAGGTGAAGTGGGCTATGTCAGTAGAGAAACGTGGGGCTTGTAACTTAAACATTGTCAAAAGGCAGGCATGAATGGTTTCCTCTAATTCCTCTTCTATTTCTTTTGTTTATTATACTTGTTGAGGACACCTGCTCGGGTGGTTTGTCAGCAACCAGGCAATTTGTTAGGTTCTACTTGCTGGGGTTTATTTGTCTGCTCTGCTTTGAAGCTAAATTATCAACCATTGACGAAAGGGACAAGCATACAAATGACATCGCCCAAATTTCAGACCTTGTGAAACTAGGCGACTTAAAACAGTGATCGATCTTCTACAGCTTACCTGCATACTGATTGTGAGTTAGGTGATGAAATGAAACTTGGGACCTTATCAAGAATATTGTGATTACCTGTAATTATAGTTGAATCAAAGGTTTACTTTGAAAAACTGATAAAAGATGCCACATTCAGCAGAGGTAGGTAACTTGTGAATTTTTTTAATTACAAATGTATTTATGGATAATGCATATCGAAATACCAAAATCATAGAAACGTAACTTCTAAAAGTTCAAACATTTTTCATTGGACAGAGTACCAAACACACCTAAATCAATAGCATCCAATTTAAAAGACTGCAATAAGAACGTCTGTAAGCAAAAGAAAATAAACATGCACCCATGACGTACTCGATGTAGGCTCACCGCACTGTTGATCCATGATCAAGTTTAAAGATGTTGGTTCAAGTGGGTTCTGGTTGACGTGTATTCACTGCATATCAAACTTCCATTTCACAGAGTAACAAGTCATAAACAAAGTCCCTTAATTTAGATTTGACTCAAAATCGCGAGCTGTACATGAAGTGAATTTGATCACAGTAATTAATCAGCAATCCTCTTTTAACTGACCTCTCTTACAGGATCAGAAAGTCAATTTTTGGATTTGATTTTCTTTTCTTCTCTGAATGCAGACTGTCACCTCTGTTTCTTTTTGAATAATACTCCAGCCACATTCGGCAAAATTTGCTGGCATTGTGAGCCCTAAGACATTCTTATGTCCATGGACTCGTACTGCGTCTTCATCGACAGTAATGCATCAATTAAATTACGACTTTGTCACCTCCTGAATGTGTTGCGAATGGCTTTTACCAGGTGGAATGAAAATCAGATCTTCCCATCCAGAGTTCTTCTCATTCATCTAATCATGCCAAATATAAGAATCAAAATCCAGTCTTATTCTAACCTGAAATGGATATCAACCCAATACTTTGTTCTATTACCTCCATTTTCTTCAAGACATCCTCCAAGCTTCCCACCTATTTCAGACAAATTGAATCAAATATAGTCAATTAATGAGCTTATTGAGGAGAGCAAGCCTGGTCAATACCATAATGTGTTGCGAAAGTCCTGCTCCTCTTGATGCCCTCGAAACCTTTGAAAGTTCTTTCTCTATGTCTTCCTAGATAAGAAAAATCAAACAATGGCCAAATCCTTCATAGTTGAGTCTGATTAAATGCCTATGACTGCATAAGTACACAACATACCTTTTGGAAATATATTGGCAGGTAACGCTTATTTTTCCTCTTCACAACCAGAAGTTCTGACTGCAGATACAAATATAGCTCGTGAGAAGATAATAACAATAAGCAACAACTAACATAAACCCAAAAGTATTCATTGATCTACATGCATGAGATAGCGAAGATCATAAACTTTAGCCTCCTTCTACTCTGTTTTGATGAAATCGAAATCGAATATTTCAATAACATTTGTTTCAGATAATCAAAGCCTCTTGGACTAGAATTATTTCTTAGCAAATACAAAAAGCCATGGGACGGCTGAGATTTTAGTGTATGTTGATTAGTTACAGTGAGCTACCAAAAGATTCAAACTCATACAGTATGAGTATGATCTACCAAGAGGCTTTAACACTTACAATAAAATGGCAAAGCATATTTGGATCTTACGTGCCTTCACAAGGAAAGCATGTTTGTACTTTCAAGAGTAGCAAATATTTTCATCAACCCATATGTCATACCTGAAAAACAGGGACTCCATCAAACCCAGTTTTCAGATCAACTGCCTTCAGCTGAACCAAAAAAATGTCTAATTAGGTTAAGAATCCAATAAGCGTCTTTGCATATGAATTATTTCACGACTGGAACACAGAAATTGCTAGCAGAGCTGAAAAGAAACATAAATAAGTAGCATGGAGAATTCAGTGTGTTTCCTGAAAGACCTTCAAATATAAAGTATTCAACATGCAAAATAGATTCCATGGGCACAGTATTACTCCTACATGATGGAAGACCTTGTTTTCCTTTTCAAAAATCAAAGAAGAATCTCAAGAACACAAAGGATACATGTTATATGAATGAATAAGTTAAATGCAAAAAGCTGAGGGAGGCTTCATTAATTTACTTTAAGAGACTATACTAATGACTCAAATTGCCATTATCTAATACTCGACAGAAATTAGGAGAATAAAAATCAAATTCCACATGAAAAACCATTAGAAATCTAAAATGTAAGTCCACAAAATTGCTCTACTCATTTCAATAAACAAAGAAGTGATCCACTATACTTTCTAAATTCCTCCAAACCAAAAATTAGCCATACTGCAGGAGTGCTTTCCAAGCATTTGTTTCCAAGTGCAAAATCATGTTGACCATGTTTAACAACTACATTGTAAATACAAACCTCTAAAGCATTCTTTACTTGAACTGGATCAGGTAAAAACCGGAATGCAATCCCTTCAACCTTCAACATGTATACCTAAAAAGTCAACAGAAGACTTGAGCAAGTACGGCAACTCAACACTTGTCATAAGGCAAGCAACTCACGACATCTTCCGACAGATGGGTTAAATATCTAACAGGACCAAGTTAACAAAAGTGAAAAAGCAAAGCCTCGGATTAGAAAGAGCATACATGGCTCAGTAGAAATCAAAACATTCTAGTAATCAACTCCATGTCTCCACTCAAAGTGTACAAATTAAACATTTTGAATTCATTAAATACCCCCAAAATTTTAAATCTACTTGTTCAACACTATACTTCGACTATGCGTTTCTAAACAGAAGACTGAAACTAATTTCTGAGTTAGTAACTAAATTACAGTTATGACTTTCAAGCATATGATTACATGTCTTTAGAAATGCAACTATAATTTAAGATTTCAATTAAGCTAAGGCATAGCTACCTGATCAAGAGTAATAGGCACAACCTTAGCCTCACTTCGCAGTTCTCGTCTCCTTAACCGAGCCTGTAAAGGAAACAACAGAAAAAGAATAATCAGAGCTGAAACGAAATTAGAAACCGTTAAAACAAAAACAAGCATAGACGCAAGTAGAAAAAGTACATACCTGAGCCAAAAACGCGTCAGCGTCTTCTTGACGAAAGCAAAGCAAACCAATGGACTTGGCGCCATCAGGATCAGAGATGAGCACGAACTCGTTGTTTGTGTTGCTCACAGTGTAAACAGAAGTCCCTACTAGACTTTTCGCCACGTGGTCGGAGCTGATAGAGGCCGAGTTCTTCGAATGCGAGACAGAGGCGAAGGGCGGAGGTCGTCCAGTTGTGGCAAGTGGAGGCGGCGACAGGTTAACGGAAAGACTTCTGGTGGCATCGTCGATCCGAGTAGCAAGGTCGGCACCGAGACGACGACAGTGTTGGTGGATAAAGGAGGCAAGAGATAAGAGTGGGTTCGAGGGTTCCATTGTTGAGAACAAGGAAAATGGAAGAAGCCAAGGAAACTGCTATTAGTTACGGTCCAACTAGAAACAGAGTTATGGGCTTACGAAACATAATCAATGCTGCACGTTGGTTTAGTCCATAGATCAGAAAGGACCATAAAAACCAACAGCAATTTTGAGGTTTATTCCACTTTTATTTTATTTTAAATCTATTAAAATTTTATTTAATTAAAAAATTTATTTATTTTTATTTTATAACCTATAAAATCATAAAAATTACATTTTAATATAATTTTATTATTAACTAGTATATAATATATAATCTTTAATATTAAATACTAATAATAAATATGACTAATAAAATTGAATTTATTTTATAATTAATTTAAACTTTAAAATTTTATTGATAATTATTTAACCATTATTAATGAAATAAGTATCATTAAAATATAATTAATTAATTAAAATTTAAAATTATCTATAAGTTTGATTTAATTATTATAACCAATCTACATTAATATTAACAAATAAATACGTTTTATCTCTTAAATAAAAATATAATCAAGAAAAAAATAAAAGTAAAATATAAATGAAATCAAATGACCTTTTAATTACTTAATTGCTTACTTTTAAAATTTTTACCATTTATAAATAAAAATAAGATTAGGAACATATTTAATAATTTGTAAATAATGTATATTAAATATACTATTTAATAACTAAATGATCGATTAAAATTAACAAAATGTTTGATAAGTGGAGTCACAATTAAAAAATGTTGGCGGGATTTGAGTCTGATCATCGATGTTATTCTTACAACGGTTGGACCATTCCATGTTTTTAATCATTCCAATTCCAAAACATAAAAACGCAACGCCAATTACTTTAGGGGCAGGGGCAGTCATCAATGGTGGTCAGAACGAAACCACCAGAACGGAGACTACCACTAAACTTGGTAGAATCTAAATTATCTTCAACTACTTGAACTCGATATAACAAGTAAATCAACGCAATAGTAATAACACTAAAAAAGTCTTGCTGAATATAGAGCCTAAGAAAATGTAAAATACATATTTTACTGTTAAGTGATATAGAGACTCTTTATGATAATATGCGAAAATAAAATAAAATAAAAAAAATATTAGAAAAGATACATATTAAAATAATAAGATAAAATAAAAAATAAACACAAAGATAATAATAAAATAAATAATATGTACAAATAAAAATAAAAAAGGTAATAAAATAAACAATATAATAAATATAGAATAAGGTAAAGAATAAAAATAATAATAATAAGTAAGTAAATACACAAAAAGACAAGTAAATAAATGAAATAAATAAGCCATTAAAAGAAAATGTTTAGACTACTGTTGGGCACGGCCCGTAAAGTCCGAATCCCCAGGAGGGCCCTCAAATAGCTTAACGGCGTCGGGCGCTCCATATCTGCGTCGGACCGATTTCAACATCCATACAAAAACATATTCGAATCGCATACGTAAACATATCTTTCATACATACCATCGCATGCATTCTCAACGTGCATTTCCATATCTCAAATTCATAAAACATATGTCATTCTCATTGAAGAAATGTAACGATATTCTCAAATCGCGTAATACAAAGTAAAATGAAATTTCAAAATACAAAGATGTTCCATGATAAAAATGCTCGGAGGGCGATCAAATTACTAACTTAAGGCAAAGCTCTAATTAGTGGAAGTTTAGATCTTTCGCCAAGTCATTATCGTCTCGATCTGCTTCGAGGAGGAGAGTAATGGGGTGGTACGAAGACTCGATGACATATATCGTTTATAGCCATTAGCGATAGTACTGTAATCAAGCATATATATATATATATAATATACATATCACTAGCAAATCATAATTCATCAATTCAATTCACATTCAATCGGTATATGTCAAGCAATTTCTATTTCTTATCACATCAATCATTATGCAACAAATCTATCAAATCCATCATATCTTATGCTCATCAAATCAATCGTATGACAAACAATGGCTCCGAGAGTTAGTAATCCATCCGGATAACCCGAAGGTAAATCCGTAATCCATCAGAGTCCGATTTCGAGGATCTCGTTGCCTGGGCGGGCGTGGAGAAGGCTTTCAAAATGTCAACGCGTGCGTGACTCCATCCGAACTATCTTGCCTAAACAAAGCACATAATCCATTCGATTCATGCTCAAAGCATATCATAATTTCCATTCTTTCCATTCTTTCCATTGCCATAAAGGCCCATTAATCCATGCGTAATTATGATCAAGCATATTGACATCTCTCATGCAATTCAATACAAATAATGTCATATAACGCAAGCAGCACACATCATGCAATTGCCCATACCTGATAACGATAAACATATTACCCTAGTATATTTGAGTATCGGACTCACCTTTGTTGTCCTTCCTCTCGCGATTGGGTCAAATCGACTGGTTCTATAATAAACCAAGTTTCCACAATTAATATCTATAGCAATTATTTAATAAAGCTCGAAAAGCAAAAGTAAACGTTAAAATTCTCCATCCGATTCCATCGAAATTCCGAACTTTTCGAAACAATTCCCAATTTCCTTCTTCATACAACTTGTAGTCCTTAATTTCTAGATCACAAGCGAATCCAAGATCACCTCATTCGGATATCTACACAAAAGATATCCCAACAATATAAACATCTCAATTTGAAACAAGGGCCTCGCCAAGCGAAGGACGCTTCGTCGTGACGAAGGACCACCTTGTGAACAAGCGTCGACGTCGCGACGTCTCCCTTCGCGACGTCGCGGCGTCTGACATTTCACACGCCGCATGACGAATAATCGTAAATTATTTACACGTCGCGACGTGGCTCCACTTCTTCGTTTAGCCACGGCGTGTTCATACGACGTCGCGACGTCTGGTCGAGGAACTCGACTTCGAACCAGATTTGCAGATTTCAGCTGCTAATACCTCTATTTACCACACTCAACACTTCTTAAACAATATAACAGGTCTTAAAAGGCATTCTAAGTCATTCTCAACTCCCAAACACATCAATCTAACGATTTAGCCATACTTTCCCAAAACCCTAAAACATCGACGATTCTCACATAATCCACAATCTTAATGTTTAAACCCAATCAAAACAAGTTTAAAGGAAGCTAAATTTACGGAAGTTGCTTGAATCGATTGAAAAACTCAAAATCGCAAAACTCTTCTTCTTCTCTCTTCTTCTCCACCGATGGCGTTTCTTCTTCTTCTCTTTCTTCTTTTCCTTTCCTTTCTCTTCTTTCTATTCTTTTCTTATTCTCTTCTTAAACCCTAGGGCTTGGGCCCTTCCTAAAAAGCGAAGGCCCAACACAATTTAATCAAACTAAGGCAAAATCACGATTATCACAATTCATCTTGAATAAGATCATAAGAAAAAAATTCGATTGTCTAACATTTCTCCCTCTTAAAGAAATTTCGTCCTCGAAATTTACGAATCATGAAGAGATGCGATACTTCTCCGCATAGCGTCCAATGGCTCCCAGTAGCTTCCTCACCGAATGATTCCTCCAAAGGACTTTACTAAGCTGAACCGTCTTGTTCCTAAGAACCTTGTCCTTAGAATCCAAAATCATCTTTGGAAGCTTCCTCCTCGTTTTAAATCATCTCATGGCTGAACCTCACTAGCTTTGAATAACATGTGCCGAATCCGATCTATATCTTCTCAACATCGACACATGACAAACATCGTGAATCTGCGATAACCCGGAGGTAATGCCAATCAGAGCAAGTGGTCCAATTCTCTCAAGGATCTCATGGGACCCACGTACCTCGGACTCAACTTTCCTTTCTTGTCGAATCTCAATACTCCACTTCCAAGGAGATGTCTTAGGAACACCTTCTCACCGACCTCATATTCCATCTCCTTTCGGTGAGCATCAACATAACTCTTCATCCGGTCTGTGCGCGCTTAAGCCATTGCTTGACTAGATAGATTTTCTCGACCATTATCTGAATCAATTACGTCCTTCCAATTGCCTCTCTCCTCTTCATCCCAACGGATCGAGTGCACCTCCTACCATGGCGCCTCATCACGGAGCCATCTGAATGCTCGAATAGTGCAATTGTTGTAAGCAAATTCGACCAACGGCAAATGCTCATCCCATGCTCCTCGAAAATCCATTACACACGTCGAAGCATCCCTCGGCGTCCGAATAGTCCTCTCCGTGACCATCCGATGCGAGGGTGAAAGCCGACTAAAATTCACCTTCCACTAAAGCTTCCCTCTGGCGCCCCAAAACCTCGAAGTGAATCGCGGATCTCGATGCGACACGATCGAATCCGAATCCCATCTGACCTCACTATCTCATCGATATACTTCTTTGTCGACACATGCAAAGAATTAATCTGTCGAATCGCCAAAAGTGGGTGACTTAGTCAACCGATCAACAATCACCCAAATGGCATCGTGCCTCCTGCGGTTTAAGCAATCCATCAAAGTCCATCGTCACTCGCTGCCACTTCCACTCCGAAATAGGCAGCGGCCTCAACTTGCCCGAAGGTGCTGGTGTTGACCTTGACTTGGCGACACTAGACACTCTTGGCGAACTCGCTATATCCTCTTCGTGCCTTTCCACCAAAGTGCTCTCTCAAATCCCGATACATCCGGTGCTACTGGGATGCATGGTGTAAGCGCGTTGTGTGCCTCATCCATAATCTCATCCTTGATCTCCGCATCGGAATACACAACCTACCCGCAATTGTCATAAGCCCATCATCCCGCATCTATCTCTAAATCTTGCCATTCGAATCTCATCCGAAAGCTTGCTCGAATCCGCATCCCGAGCTGCAAATCCCTAACCTTTTCCTTGACATCGATCTAACTTTCGAAAATTAGCGGAAGACAATCCGGTTCCTACGTGTCAAACTTATCCTAAGCTTAGCCATCTCTTCCAATAAAGGAAGATAAATCGATCGAACATGAGCAATCGGCGACTTCGCTCAAGGCATCCGCCACAACATCGCACTTGCCGGATGATACTCAATCAACAAATCATAGTCCTTTAGTAGCTCTAACCACCTCCGCGCCTCAAATTCAATTCCTTCGACTTAGCAAATACTTGGACTCTTATGATCGGTGAAGATTCGAGTTTGAACTCCATACAAATAATGCCTCCAAATCTTTAAGGCAAAGATCACCGCTAACTCCAAATCGTCGTCGGATAATTCAGCTCATAAGGCTTCAAGCGCTTCGAAGCATAGCAATTACCCGATCTCCTGCGATCAAAACACATCGAGACCCTTCCTCAAGCATCACTATACAATCAATAACCCTCATCACCCGATGGCAAAATCAAAATTAGGGGCACTCGTCAATCTGCGCAGCGAGCTCCTCGAGCTCCTCGACAATCCTCATTCCAATCAAACTTCGATTCTTTCTCAACAATTTCGTCATCGGGCGGATATCATCGAGAATCCTCCACAAACCGTCTGTAGTAGCCTGCCAAACCCGAAAACTCCTCACTTCGCCACATTCTTGGCTTCCAATTCACTGGCTCTATCTTCTTTGGATCCACATGAACTCCTTGCTCGAGATCACGTGTCGAAATGAAACTTTCAGCCAAAATTAGCATTTCTCGAATTTGGCATACAACTCATTGCTCCTCAAAGTCTCCAAAGCCATCCTCAATGCTCCTCATGCTCCGATCACTCTTGGAATACACCAATATATCATCAATGAAGACAATGATAAATTGGTCAAGAATGGCTTAAACACCGATTCATCAAATCCATAAACGCCGCAGCGTTCGTCAATCGAAGGGCATCACCAAAAATTCAAAGTGCCCATACCGAGTCTGAAAGGACTTCCGGCACATCCACTCCTTGATCTCAATCGATGATATCCCGATCTCAAGTCGATCTTCGAAAGACTCGCTCCTTGCAATTGATCAAGCGGATCATCAATGCGAGGAAGCGGATACTTGTTCTTTGTGACTGATTGACTTCCTGTAGTCCACACATTCTCGATGAGCCATCTTTCTTCTTCAAATAGGACCGGAGCTCCCAAGATGAAGAACTCATCGAATATACCCTTTCTCCAATAACTCCTCAATTGCTCCTTAAGCTCCTTCAATTCACGGAGCCATCCGATAAGGCGGAATCGAATCGCCTAATATACGACCTGGCTCAATCGAACTCGATCTCCGAAATGGCGGTAGTCTCGCAATTCCTCGGAAAGGCGTCAGAAATCCCCTCGACTCTTTGGAATATCCTCCGACTTCCTCTATCGCTTCTAAGTCTATCACATAAGCCAAAACGCCTCACAACCACCTCATCATCCTCTCTGCTCTCTGTCATTGCTAAAACAATCCTGGCGGACTCGCTTTCCTCGTCCCCGATAAACATCACTCTTCGCCATCTAAATCAAACTCTCATCGCCTTCTTACAATCGGTCGGGCATTGTACTTTTCCAATGTGTCCATACCCAATATCACATCTAATCCGCGCATCCTTAGTGGCATCGGATCTACCACTAGAAGTTCTCCTGTCTGAAGCTCACATCCTCTAAACACTGACTAATCACAATGTCTTGTAATCCGGAGTACTCACCATCGGCGGAGTATCCAGCGGACTCATGACAAATCACTGCAGTTCCCTCGGCGAAACAAGCGAATGAGTAGAACCGGATCAATCAACACAAGCACATCATCAAAGAAATAAATGGGCCATACTGGGTGACAACATCTGGGCGACCTCTGCATCCTCCCACGCCAAGCAAACACCCTGTTGGTGCACGCCCTCCTCGGTCTCCCGGAAGACTACGCCCTCTGGCGGCATCAGTAACTACCTACCTCGATCCGATCCTCCAACCCATGGTCTCTGTCCTCCTCGGGTAGCATCGACTCTCTCTCTGTCGTGGAGGTGAGGACACTCTCGGCAATGTGTCCCTTCACCACAGGTTGAAACAAGCTCCTGTCGATCTGAAGCACTCTCCTCTATGAGGTTTCCAGCAGTGCTCACACGTCGGGATAACCGATCTATCTCCCTCTCCTCTTCTACCGCTACCCACCGTCAAGCTTGGTGAGAAGCAAGAAGTCCTCATCGACCTCTGCCAAAGCACCTTGCTTGCTCCTCTCCTCTCGAATAAGCAGGGAAGCTCACAGCACTCGTGCAGCATAGGAGCACTAGTGCTACCTCCTCTCTGGATGATCTCTACCCTTTCTCTTCTGTTTGCGGCACTCTTGATGTTCTCTATATTCTCGACCCTCAGGTGCCTCAACTACTAGGCTGAAATCCTGAAATTCTGCACTGATTACCTTCTCTCGATGCCAAGTGCAATCCAGACTCAAATCTGCGACATCTGGCGGTCTCGCTCAACATCGGATCGGAGGCATCTGGGATAGCTGGGTGAACTGCGCTCATACTCAAAGAATCATATCCTCACAGTGAGACTGAAACTCCTCGCCTGCTGGACATAAACCTCGACAAATATTTCTTCTTAAAAGCGACCACAAAATCACGCCAAGCCAACCCTCGGGTCTCATCATCGATCGCCTTCACACGGTCTCCCACCAATGTCAGAGCATCCCACGAGCAATGGCGGATACACCACTCGCTCATCGCCTCACAATCCATCGATCCATCACCCGTTCATCTCCATGACCATATCTCGGCTTCTCGAATCGGATCACCCCCCAAAGAAGTCAATCGCTCAGTATTTTCTCGACTTGTCGAAGCGCTTTCCCCTCTTCACTGGGCCGGTGCGAGAAGGTTGTGACATCGGCCCATGCTTTGAACAAGCGCTGAGTAGCGCTGAAACATCCTCGGATCAAGCTGGGCACTTGCCCTAGCGGAATCGGCGACTCTTGAGTCGTGACGATGGGCTCACTCTCTAGCCCGATAGAAGCCTCAACATGCATTGGGCTCGAGACTCATCGGTCCTCTCCTCTCTCGTTGGAGAGTCAGTGCAAGCAGACCTTCGCGCAGCTCGTGTCCTTGCGAGGTGGCATCGCTACTCTTCAAAGGTAAACACTAAGGATTAGCTATCGACAATCTATATGTATGCATGATATGCATGTCACGTAATGAAATCAATTAATGCAACACGTCGTCATATATCACACAATCCTATATGCATTCTAAGCGAGGACACGAAACCTAGGCGCTCGATACCAAACATGTTGGGCCCGGGCCCCGTAAGTCCGAATCCCCGAGGGAGGGCCCCGGTCGCCTGGACGTCAGGCGCTCCATATATCGTCGGACCCGATCCCAACATCCATACAAAGACATATTGAATCACACATACATAAACATATACTCATACATACCATCGCATGCATTCTCGGCGTGCATTTCCATATCTCAAATTCATAAAACATATGTCATTCTCATTCGAAGAAATGTATGATATTCTCAAATGCGCGTAATACAAGTAAAATGAAATTTCAAAATACAAAAGATGTTCCATGATAAAAATGCTGGAGGCCGATCCAAATTACTAACTTAAGGCAAAGCTCTAATTATTTGGAAGTTTCCGATGCTCGCCAAGTCATTATCGTCTCGATCGCACTTTGAGGAGGAGAGTAATGGGGTGAGCTGCGAAGCTCGATGGCATATCGTTTATAGCCATTGGCAACGAGCCAAACAATCAAGCAATATATATATATATATAATATACATATCACTAGCAAATCATAATTCATCAATTCAATTCACATTCAATCAAGATATGTCAAGCAATTTCTATTTCTTATCACATCAATCATTATCAGCAAATCTATCAAATCCATCATATCTTATGCTCATCAAATCAATCGTGTATGCACAAACAACTGACTCGAGTTAGTAATCCATCCGGATAACCCAGGTAAATCCAGTAATCCATCGAGTCCGATTTCTCAAGGATCTCGTTGCCCTGGCGGGCGGCGGAGAAGGCTTTCAAAATGTCAGCGTGCACGTGACTCCATCCGTAACTCTCTTGCCCGAACAAAGCACATAATCCATTCGATTCATGCCAAAGCATATCATAATTTTCATTCTTTCCATTCTTTCCATTGCCATAAAGGCCCATTAATCCATGCATAATTATGATCAAAGCATATCCGGCATCTCTCATGCAATTCAATACAAATAATGTCATATAACGCAAGCAAGCACACATCATGCAATTGCCATACACACAATAACGATAAACATATTACCCACCTAGTATCGCTGAGTATTAGACTCACTTGTTGTCCTTCCTCTCGCGATTGGGTCAAATCGACGGTTCTATAATAAACCAAGTTTCCACACAATTAATATCTATAGCAATTATTTAATAAAGCTCGAAAAGCAAAAAGCAAAGCGTTAAAGTCTCCATCCGATTCCATCGAAATTCCCGAACTTTCGAAACAATTCCCAAATTTCCTTCTTCATACAACTTGTAGTCCTTAATTTCTAGATCACAACTAATCCAAGATCACCTCATTCGGATATCTACACCAAAAGATATCCCAACAATATAAACATCTCAATTTGAAACAAGGGGCCTCGCCGCCGAAGGGCGGTCGTCGCATGACGAAGGACCACTGCTCATTCGCGAACAAGCGTCGCGCGTCGCGGCGTCTCCCCTTCGCTGCGTCGCGGCGTCTGACATTTCTGCGCATGACGAATAATCGTAAAATTATTTACACGTCGCGACGTGGTTCCCTTCTTCGTTAAGCGCGGCGTGTTCATACGCGACGTCGGACGTCTGGGTCGAGAACTCGACTCGAACCAATTTCTGCAGATTTCAAGCGCTAATACCTCCATTACCACACTCAACACTTCTAAACAATATAACAGGTCTTAAAAGGCATTCCTAAGTCATTCTCAACTCCCAAACACATCAATCTAACGATTTAGCCATACTTTCGCCCAAAACCCTAAAACATCGACGATTCTCACATAATCCACAATCTCAATGTTTAAACCCAATCAAAACAAGTTTAAAGGAAGCTAAACTTACAGAAGTTGCTTGAATCGGTCGAAAAACTCAAAATCGCGAAACTCTTCTTCTTCTCTCTTCCTCTCCACCAGCGTTTCTCTTCTTCTCTTTTCTTCTTTCCTTTCCTTTCTCTTCTTTCTATTCTTTTCTTATTCTCTTCTTAAACCCTAAAGGGCTTGGGCCCTTCCTAAAAGCAAGGCCCGACACAATTTAATCAAACTAAGGCAAAATCACAATTATCACAATTCATACTGAATAAGATCATAAGAAAAAAAATTCGGGGTCTAACACTACCTGTTTGGATGGATTTTTGATAGATTAATAAACACTTTTCTCCACCACAAAAACCTTAAAAAAGTGTTTCTTGTAAAATAAAAATTTCTTTCATATAACTTTTTTTGACGGTCAAAATATAACTTTTTAAGAAGTTCAAATTTAAAACTTTTAAAAAAAGTTTTTCAAATAACTTTTTTTGGGTAGATTTTTCATATCAATTGACGAGTCTATTTTTTAGTCCCTTTTATCATTATGTTTTACACATAATTCTCACAATACTCATAAACCCGTCTTCACGGTTGTCTTGCAAATGACCTTCTAATTTATTGCAAATCTTTTTGTATTACAATATGCAAGAAAACATATTGCAAATCTTCTTGTATTACAATAAAATTAATAATTTATTATGTTTTTAATTATTTACTTAACTTAGAATATTTATTTTGAGATTTATTTAATATTATTTGCCTTTTATATATCATAATATCTATTTTTGATATTAGTTTTACTTATGTTATAATCCATATAAAAGATTTGGTTAGATATATTTTATGTTTCATATGGTTTAAAATTATATAATAATTAATAAATTGTACTTTGCATATTGTTTAATATACTTTAAATAATATTTATAAACATAAATAATTTTATTACAAAATAAAATATAGTTAAAATTAAAATACTTTTTATTTTATGTTGTCAAAAGGTCTACGTATGAAGTTCATTAAAAAACTTTTTAAAATAACAATCAAACAATCAACTAGTTTCTTAGAAAAGTTTTTCTCAGAAAAGATCTACAGAAAAAAAAAACTCTACTGACAAAAGCTTTACTGGTATAAGCCCAATCAAACAGAGGCTAAGTAAGAAAATGTTTAGGACATTATTTCTATCGAGGGTTACGTCTTTAATAAGTTCCAACAGAGTCATATCATTTTTAATTACCTCCCTCAATTCTTCTTAGGCTTTTCTCTATTCCTCTTATAATATATATATGAACCACCTAAATCTTGTCTTTAATAATTTTTCATTAATATTAGATACCTTTAATTTGTCTCTGACTATACCTTATCTTTTCTAGTAAGGTTAAACATCTAATGAAGTATCCTCATCTCCATCACCATTAACTTATGATTATTCATATGTTTGATGGGCTAACACTCCATTCTATAAAGTATGACCAACCTAATTGCTAAACGATGGAATTTACTTTTGAACTTAAGTGGTATCTTCTTATCAGATAAAACTCATGATGTACTTTTTTATTTAAGCCATCTTGATCTAATATGGTGAGCAATGTCTTTATTGATCTCTCCATTGCTTTGGATGATAGATCTTAGATATTTAAAACACTCTTTCTGTAGTATAACTTTTGAACTAATTTTTACCTTTACGTTGGAAGCGATCTTATGGCTAAAAAAGTTACACTTTAAGTACTTAGTTTTAGTTCTACTCAATTTCAAACCCTTCGATTCTAATGTATCCCTTTAAAGTTCTAGCTTAATATTGACACCTCTTCTATCTCATCCACTAAACAATGTCATTAGTAAACAATATACATTAAAGCACATCTCTTGGATATTCTTGGTGAGCTTATCTATCACTAATGTAAACAAAAAGGAGCTCAATGAGGAGCATTGGTATAACCCAATATTGATAAAAAAATATCACATATCTCTTTCTATCATCTTTACTTTAGTCTTTACACCTACATACATATTTTTAATAACTTGTATATAGGTCATAAATATCCCTAATAATTAGTACATCAAAAGTGTTTATTTCACAAAACTCAAAGGACTGATTAAGTTATAGATACTCTGAAACAACATGCCAACATATACAAAAAGAAACTTGAGTCTTTCTTAAGCAGAGTAGCAACTAAAGTTCCTTATACCAAATTGCAAGGTGAGAGCCACTTAATTGTGATTTTTCATTACATATGAATAATGTTCTTATATACAAGAAAGAGCCTGAATTAAATTTTAAATTAAGGATATAAAATAGGGTATAAATCAATTAGTATAAATTAATCCTAAAATAATGGTTCTAAATATGGTAAACAAATCTCTATAGTTGATTACTACTAATACGACCCCTCAAGTTAAAACATGGAGGTTACGAATGCCCAACTTGCCAATAAGAAATGAAAATTGTTGAGAGCCAAAAGCTTTGGTGAAGACGTTAGCAAGTTGTGGATTGGAGGGAACATGCAACGTAACAATGGAGCTAGAATTGATACAATCCGAATAAAACAAAAGTCAATTTTGATATGCTTGGTGCATTCATGATGTACGAAATTAGCAACAATATGGATAGCAACATGGTTGTCACAATATAATTAAGCAGAGGAGGAAATAGGAACCATCAAGTTATGAAGTAAAGCACGAAGCCAAATAAATTCACAAGTGGTAGTAGCCAAAAAGTGATATTCAGCTTCAACTGATGAGCGAGAGACGGTAGTTTGTTTCTTAGTTTTCCAAGAGACAATACAAGAAATGGACTCTTTCTGCG
Source organism: Erythroxylum novogranatense (assembly GCA_029891385.1). Classification (NCBI taxonomy): domain Eukaryota; kingdom Viridiplantae; phylum Streptophyta; class Magnoliopsida; order Malpighiales; family Erythroxylaceae; genus Erythroxylum; species Erythroxylum novogranatense. The sequence continues at coordinate 7,631,277 of CM057225.1, read as the reverse complement.
TCGTTTTTCAAACGTCACAAAAGCCAAAATAACGTCGCAGAAAACCTTCTCCGACGTATATTAAAACGTCACAAAAAATATCGTAAATGGTGGGGTAGGCAATAGGTATCTGCGACGTCTGTTGGAAAACATCGTGGAAGGCATCGATATTCGGCGACGTTTAGTAAAACGTCAGGAAAGGACTCAATATTTGGTGACATTAGGAGGAAACGTCACGGATTGATGAGTTTTAACGACGTTTGAAGGACGTCGCAAAATACAACAGACGTCGTGGATTGTAAGATATTTATTAAATATAATTTTACCAAAAAAATTTATTTATAATAATTTTGAAAATTTTATTTAATAATGATTTAATATAAATTATAATTTTTATTTGTTTTCATTTATTTGAATATAGGAATAATTTAATAATTAATCACTTTTAATTATTAATTTAAAAATTTTCAATTTTTCAAAAAATTAATTTAATAAATTTGAATTATAATTATTTTTTAATTTAAATTTGTTTAAAATTTTGAAAATAATTTTATTTAATTATTTGCTATTTAACAAGATTTTAAAATATTATTTATTTAATAACTATTAAATATTATTTATGAAATAAATTTATTTAATAATTCATCAATTTTTGAATATATCATTAATTTTAATAATTATTCATGTATAATAAAATTGAATACATGCAAACAATTTATTATTTAATTGCAATTCCCAAACATGTCATAATACGATAATTAAAATAAACAAAAGCGTCATAAGTGTTTAATATATTAATATGAGTATATGTTTAGTCTAAAGCGAACATTATGTAGAAACATAAAAGTTCTAAGACCTTTTTTTGTTGTTCGACATGGGAAGTTAATCGATCCTGCATTTCTTTAAATTGTTTAATCAATTCATCGGCTTGAGACTGTAACCCCTGATTAGCCCTCTTTGACTCCTCTAATTTGTCTCGAAGTCTCTTTCTGACCGGTGTGTTCCGTTGTGGTCAAGGCCCAATTCCCATGCCAACAACGTAATCTGATCTAGTGCCCAAGACTTTGTCGCATATTTCATCCACTATCATCAGATGCCCTTGTTTTATTGAATGTGTCATGACACATTAATTCCTGAAAAAGTAAGAATTAATTACATACACATTCTCATTTAACAAATATTTGTAAATGAACTATGTACTCACCCATTTTGCTTTGCATTCGGCAGTTGTCCATTGATCTTTGCTTTCATCATAATGAGTGTGATATCATAACTTCATCCAATCACACTCTTCTCCATCCTTGTCACTCTGTTGTAAAAAATATATTACTAGTAATTTTTTCATAAATTTGTAAATGTTAATCAAAGTAAAATATAATTAAAAGATAATAACTCACAATCTCATGTCGTATCGCTACAAAGGCTTTGGAGCAAGAGTTTGTTCGACATTTGACCCGACTCCTTGCCAATTTGGCGTTTTGACTTTTTTTTAATCATACATGTAGCAAAATCTATTATAACATCTATAAATCACAATTCATAACTACTAAAATATAATCAGTTATCAAAGAAGTTGTGAAATAAAGTTTGTTTATCAAATAAAAACTAACCTTTGTAACTTATTACTCCTAATACTCGCATAAATCCATCCACTCCGCCACTATGATATTATGCGGATTCACATCCTTTCCGTGCTTGGTAAAATGCTTTTTTAAATTATACCTTTGATATTTAGACCTTAAAGCAAGAAACCTCTTCACAGCAGCATGTACTTCGTTGTCAGTCCTCATTCTTTTAACTTCTGTTGGGACCCGATTTTGGAACCGGAGCCCAACCGTAAAATGGAATCACAAAACGAAAACAAAAAGTGAAACAAAAGAACGAAAAAAAATCCAAAGAAAATGTGTGCGGAAGAGAAATCAAACAAGGCGCGTGCGGGCAGTAAACGAAAGAAATCGAATTCGAAAGAACGGAACACAAACGAAAATTGACAGAACGGATCTCAAAGCCGAAAGTGGGCAAAACAAAGGCAAAACACAAATCAATAATGGGCCAAAAACAAACTAAATCGGATTGGAAGTCATAGAAAATTGAATACGAATCGAATGGCTCGGAAACAACGAAAACAAAATCACTTAAGAACAAAAACTTAACTCCGACATCCGGAAACAAATATTTTAGAAAAACATCGCGTTGGAAACCCATAAGACATTTAATCTAAGCCAATCCAATCCGGTATAAATTTTTTTCTTCTTTTTTTACTCAAATCTCATACAAAGCACTTCAATTTTCCTTTTTGAAAATTCATCCTCAATTAAAACTCAATTCATAAGATTCTTCTTATATTTCCCATTCTTCAATCAAAGCAAATTCAAAACTCCAATAGGAAAATTTATCCATCCCTCGATACATTTTATCCTTCATATACAAATCATAACCATTCATTTAGACAAAAATTCTTATTTTCTTTTGCCATAAAAAATCACACATGTTATAAACCAATCAAGTCATAAACAAAAAGCACTTCAATATTTTCAGCTCAATAAACACAATTCATCGGACCTCCTGTCTGGAATCCCAACACAAATAACCACATTTATATACCTATAACACTTCAATAATTCTCAATCAACAATCAGAATCATCGGAACTCCTGTCCGGAATTCAAATACAATCAATTCCATTCATAATCATATGCAAGTTATATACAAAACCATAATTCACTTTTCTAATCTATATACACATCCATAATTTGTTTACATACTCCAAAAGAAATACATCACCAAACAAAAGTGGCATTTTCAAGCCACGATACAACATTAATCTCAAAATCCGAAATACGTAGAAATACATAAATCCCAAAATCCTTATTAAGAGTTTAAAACCTTATTCTTACAAATAATGAACTTAACCCTACAACCTATACACAAATGAATAGACATCATAACTTGCTTTCATCCGGTCTCCTTCTCGATACCTGGAGATGGAGATGAGAGGAGGTGAGCTTTACAGCTCGTGGATAACATGTTTATAACAAAAAAATAAGCAAAAATTATTTTTCAAAACTTTGCCATTTTATGGAAATTTCACAGTAGAAATTTGGAAAAATGCTTATTTCTTAAACTTTTCAACTTTTCAAAATCATTCATAATCAATTTTAAAAATTTCACAGTTGAAAACCTCAAATGTTTATTTCTAAAAAATCTCAAATTTTTCGCAATTCATGAACAATTTCAAAACATGAATGCAGCACATTATAACACACATAAGCATATAACACATCACAAAGTTGGTTTGGGTAGGTCCAGAAGCAGACGATCGCACATTCTCAGCGTAGCGGTCCCATGCGATCGTGAACATATCGTGATTACACCTTCCCATAGCGTTGGTGTAACCATGAACTTATGGAGTCCTTATGAGCTCCAATGCCACTAACGGGCAGGTAGTGAAGCCTATACAAGTGCACTTGAACCTCTTATGGGACCTAACCAAACCCACATAACAGACAGTTCACACTTGAAATCGGATTGCCCGAAGGCATATTGTCTAAATCTAAATTTTCATGTCATGTCATAATCAAACATAAAGTCATTCTTAAAGTCACAATGTCACACAAATTCATATATCAAAATTCTCAACCATTCAAACACAAGGATTGCCAAAATCATAGCAATTTATTAAAATCATAATTCAAACAAAATCCCATTCACATTGCACATTCATCATCCAAAATTCATATGGCAATTTCACCTTCATTCAAAAACAATGAAACGATCAATTATGACAACATCTTAAATCATTCCAAAAACAATGAATTTAATCATTCGAAACAATAATTTAAAAACATTTTTACTTTCTTGATTTTTCAAAAACCCACAATTAGCTTATAATTCAAATTATAAACATGGTACCCACCTCATATCCATGCTTGAAACTTGTTCAAAGCCTCAATTTCTCCATTCCTTCTCTTAATTTTCCTAATTCATGACAAAAATTCCTAATTCATAAACATCCAAAATTGAATAATTTATACTATGTAATCACCAAAATTGAGCTTAGTAAACTTAAACCTATACAATAACCTAGCTATCTAAACCAAAATCTTTTCACAATTTAACAAAGTAAAAATTCTCTTACCTTATTTCTTCATAAATTTCAGATTTTCTTGTCTCATATTGGAGCTCTTATCTTCTTCCATCTTTTTCCCTCTTGAATCTTCATCAAAATCGCACTAGAAATCTAAGAAAATTCAAGCCCTAACCTTTTTCTTCTTCTTTCCTTTCTCTCCACCGAAGCTTTCCCTCTTCCTTTCTCTTCTTTCTTCTTTCTTTTCTTTTTAACTCACAATTTCGTTCTTTCCTTGCTTCTTAAATGACAACCACATGTCTTGTCCTTTAATGAATGCAAAAAGACCCAATTGCCTTTCCTTAAAAGCCTTAAAACTTAACACTTTAAGTGATCTTTCAAATTTGCCCCTAAAATTCATTTTAATTCATGCTTACTTTAGGAAATTTTTCTAACCATCAAATTGAACCAATTTGATAAAACTTCCTTCTAGAGAAACGTTCCTCATTGTCTCAATTTCATAATGCCACCAAAATCATTTAATTTGGTTCACTATTCCAAAAGTTACACCTCAAATATTTTGGACTATTTTTATGCTAAAATATTTTTCGGCGCTTTACTTCCATCCAAAAATTGATAATCTTAGAGACTGAATTAAAATTCACTTCCCTCAGTCAAATTGTAGACTTATCTCTCTATTTTAATGCAAATCAAGAATCACCCCATTTGGATGACTGGAGCAAAAGTTATTCCCAAAACACTTTCAGCTCTTACTAATCCAAGACTGAACATTTAACTAAACTTCAATTCAGAAATTGAAAATCCTAGAGTCCGAATTAAAATTCAGTCCCTTTAGATAAATTGTAAGTCCATGTCTCTAGTTTATTTTTCAACAAGAATCAAATTAATTGGAGCTCTACCGATCAAGAATTTACCAAAATACCTAAGCATGTTCAGAAAGATGTCCAACTTCAACTCTTTAATCAATTCTCTCACTTTGATTCAATCAATCTTTTTCAAATTAATCTAAAAAATCCACAATTTTCATGGAGAGATAGAAGAATATCTTATGAATCCAACGCTTCAAAAATCAGGTCAATCGGAGGTTGAACGAAAAAGTTATGGCCAAAAGAGTGAAAGATGTTCAAGTCAGGAAAATCGGCAGGTTCCTCCCAGTTCGTGGTCGCGACGCGTCACAATCGCGAACTGCGGGGCAAACGCGCGATTTCGGGACCGCGATGCATCGCGATCGCGAAATGCTCATTCCTCCTTTGCTTTTTCTTCTTTCAACATCCCAATTTCTAAAATTCGTATCTTTTGACTCAGAACTCCAAATTTTGCAAACTTGATATCATTAGAAAGCTAAAAGAATGCTCTACAACTATCATGAAGGACCAAAAATCAATTCCATCTCTAAAGGGGTCAAAAATCCACTCAAAGTTTCTTCCCAAAAATGTTATCCTAAAACAGCAACACAACTTTCATAAATCATAACTTCCTATTCCATGATCCAAAAATTCTATACTTTATATCAATGGAAAGATCAAAACATAATCTAAAACTTTCATGAAGCACTTAAAGGCAATTTCAACCTCTAGCTAAGTCAATTTTTCAATCAAAGTTTCTTCCCTGTTAAAACTTACCTAAACAATATCCAAACGTCAGACATTCACATCTTTCAATTCCCACATCCAAAAATTGCATACTTTATAGCGTCGGAAAGAGTGAAAGACAAGATACAACTTTCATGTAGACCACTTAATTCAATTCAAAACATATTAGTCTATAATTTTCCTCAAAACATTGCACACAAAATCCTAAACTTATGAGCATTTTCAAAAATAAAGTAACATACACTTCAATTTGACTGATCATAAATGTCAATCTTGATATTGAAACATGTCATACTTTATGGCGATAGAAAGCTTTCAACAATTGCTCAAAGTTTTATGAAGATCATTTTGTCAAAATCTTTCTAGATCAATCCAGAAAAGTTCACAAAGATTTCAGACCAAAAAGTCAATTTTTGGTTACTATTCATCTCACAAAGTCAAACTTTCAATTCCCTATACTTTAACACTTTCATTATTTATTTCTTGCTTTTCAACTTCCATTTCAATCAACTCATTCACTTTAACTTTCATAATCCATACAAATCTACTCAAATATCAAAGTCATCAAAACCAATCAATTCTTTTCTCATCAATTTCCTTAAAGCACAAAAGCATCTATAACACAATACATATACAAAAATACTCATTTCATGCATTTAATATTTCTAAATTTCACTAAAAGATCGGGGTCTAACATTTCTCCCCCTCTTAAAAGAATTTCGTACTCGAAATTCCTACTTAAGAAGTCACCAAGTAACACATTCTTTCGCATAATTTCATCTAAATGATCATAGTCAATCACTTTCTTATCTAATTCCTCATCATATTTATATCTCAACTTATTCACAATTTTCCACTTCTTGTATCAAAATACCACCAATATCATATCAAAATACTATATCCACAAATTAATATTTCTTAACATATTTACACAAGTCAATGGTCCAATTCTTAATGAACTTTAATATGGACCAAAATACTATTCAAAATCAACCTTTTGAACTTCTATACATATCTATATTTCTATCATTTAACTCATCTTTCAAGTATCCTTTATTGCATCTCACACATGTATATCCGAAATCAATTCATCCAATTTCATCAAGATATTCTAATTTTAATTTCCATTAACACATTCTTATTATCAATCATACTCTTGTCACCTAAATCAAACAATCATTTTGGTTCTCCAAAGAATTCATGATAATTCATTCACATCAATTTCACATTCTCACTAATTCAATCCTATCTATTTAAACTCTTAACAAGCATATGCGCCCATGCAAGATCCTAGTACTGGTGCTCTGATACCATAAATGTTGGGACCCGATTTTAGAACCGGAGCCCAACTGTAAAATGGAAAAACAAAAGAACGGAAACAAATCCAAAGCATACATCAACAATTTTCATTTCCAACAATTCCAACAATTTCCAATTCCAACAATTACAAAACATTCATAATTTCATTTTCATTCCCAACAATTTCCAATTCCAACAATCACAAAATTTCCATTTATAACAATTTCCAATTCCAACAATCACAAAATAATCATAATTTCATTTGCATTTCCAACAATATCCAATTTTAACAATTACAAAACAATCATAATTCCATTTCCATTTCCTTTCATTTACAACAATTTTCAATTTCAACAATCACAAAACAATCATAATTCCATTTCCAACAATAACTAATAATTTCCAATTCCAACATTCACAAAATAATCATAATTTCATTTCCATTTCCTTCCATTTACAACAATGTCATTTCCTTCCATTTACAATAATGCCCAATTCTAACAATCACAAGTTGAAAGATATAACTTTTTGGAAATATTTTTTATTATTTAAAGCTTTGAATCTTCTTTTCATTTCTAACAAACCATAATATTATATACACCAATTTATATTTAGTTCTTAAATATATATGTTGCTTTTTCAATTCTTAATCGACATTAATAACTGTAAGTATAAATGATTAAAATTTACAAGTCTACAACATATTCACAATTTGACAACAAAAGTTCTTTTCGGATACATTTATTACATCACTACTTTGTTCTTTCACACATTACCAATTATAAATATTTATAATACCTACACATATATCTTACCAAATAATTAAAGTTCAACATCTTTTATACTCAATTAATTATTTATCCAAAACTAACACTCAAATAGGCAAATATTATCATTAACTACACTCGAGTTATTATTAATTTCTAATTGCATAATTTTATACTCAACTAATTATTTATCTAAATTCAATACCTAAATATTAAAAATAAATTACCATTTTACAAATATTAAGAATGTGTCAATTAATGATTTAAGCTTTTACAATTTTACCAATTTTGATTATCAATTTTACAATTTCACATTTGATTATCAATTTTACATTTAGGTTTAAATATTGATTATCAACTTTCAATTTTGATAATCAATTAATCAACATTGTTGAGCTATCCACCACCTATTTTACAATCAAAACAACCAAATACGCTTAAAATACATGATACAATCATATTTTATATGTTTTAGAACCTTATATTTAGCATCTTGCATGTGTTTTATGGATATCTATGACATTTTCATCATGTTTTATAATTATTAGAGCTTTAGACACATAAAATACAAAAGTCTTTAATAAGTTGAAATTAACACTATTTTTCAGTTTTGGAATAGCAAATTAAATGAGGACTTGAATCAATAAATTAAATGGAGAGCAACAAACGTGAGGCAAGAGTAGTGCTAGAGGGCAAGAGGAGAGCGTGCGTCTTTGTGCATTAGAGGCATGAATAATTAAGAGGTTACAGAATTAAATGATCCAAGTGGATAATCAACAAAATCACGACTGAGGCCGGTCATGCAATCACCAAGGAATAATGAATTAGGCAAGACATGAAGCGATAAATCAAGAGAGCCACGCATCCACACGAAAAAGCACAGCTGAAGGGAATTAAATGGCAGTAAATGAGGAGCCCACAATGGCACTAGTGGGCCGCATAAACTAAACTAGAGAGTGGAGGCATAAGGTGCATTCATAAAGCACTTGGTTTTTCTTTAGGTGGCTTTTAAAGGAGTAGGTTTGAATTGGAAAGAAAAAGGGCCCACTTCATTTAATTAGAAGGAACAAAACCTATGGAGGACAAAGGAGGAGGGCCCACTTCATTTACAAAAACCTAGGGATTGGTGAGCTAAAGGCAAGAGTGTGAGTGGCGGCAGAGACATAAAAGGAGGGGACAACGTGGAGCAAGAAGCATTTTTTTCTTTCTAACTTGGCAAAAACTTAATTGTCAAATCATGTAGAAATAATAGATTGAAGAGTATTGACAGAGGGATGTTTATACTCATAAACTTTTTATCTTGGGAATTTGTTGCTACAGGGACGAAAAGTAGCCTAGAGAGGGTAGCGCAGCAAACGAAGGAGGATAGCAACAGCTGGGTGTGATTGCGTGCTTGAAGCTGGTCTGAACATTGTGTGAGAGCAAGAGTGCGTGGGTTTGGAGTTGAATTTCAGTTTTAGTAGATAGTGAATAGTATTTTGTGTGGCTAAGTTTTTAATCTAGATAAGGTACTTTACGTTTGATACATGTAGTTCGTAAGACTCCTATGGTTTAATTGTTTTCGTTTATTTCTTATGTTTTTTTAATCTCTGCGCTTAATCGATTTATTATTGTTGAGTTTGTTGATTAATGAGGTCTGTTAATTGATTGACTCGATGATAAATTGCCGAATAGATTAGTTAATCCGTGATTGCTATCTATTGAGTGGCAAATTAATTTTAATTAAGAAATTAATGAGATTAAATAATTTGGTCTAAATAGATTGCAGCTTTTCCATTCTGTTTACTAAGACAAAGGTCCATTAGAGCCTATCGCTACCATAGATTATATTCTGCGGAGCTTTACTCGGGAATAGTCTAATTGGTTAGGGTAATAATCTGCGGAGCTTTACTCGGGGTTATCGAATAATTATGAATGGATTGATTGATACGTGCTGTTCACTATCTGCTATAACTTTGTCCATAAGAATGAACAAAATTCATATTTTTGAGTCTATGATCGAATTACGGTATCAAACGGGAGAGTACATTGGCTAGGTTTTTCTTCATATTGCTTTCAATCTTTATTTTTAATTTCCTTCGACGTAATTTCGTGCTCTAATTTCGTGTTCTAAAATCAATCATTCCCAAATCAATTATTTTCATTATTTTTATTTTCATCTGTCTATTTTTATTTTTTATTTTTTTTGATTTCACACAAATAAATAATTACTACATTGGTCTTTGTAGTTCGACCCTATGCATCACTTTACTCGCTTAAGTGTTCTAGAGTAGGAATTTATTTTTGTTGATTTGACACGCCATCAAATTTTGGCGCCGTTGCCGGGGACCAGTGTTTAAGTTTTTGTTTGTTTGTGCTGCTAATCATTTTTTTCTAGTTGTTTGCATGCGACATTGTGTTTTTGCAAATGATTTATTGTTTGATTTGGAGATAGAGAAGACCGCAAAACGACTCAGGAAAGCCAGAAACTTAATTGCAGCAATGGCCGCAAATCTTCAACAGTTTGGGTATCGTTCGGACACACACACTCGAGGTGTCCATGAGGTAAGTAATTCTAGACTCGAAAGTAGACTTGAAAAGATTGCTGAATTGTTGGAGAGACAAGTTATTAATTCTTCTAATGCCAATAATGTCAATGCAAATGCCGTAACCAAGGGACTACAAGTCCCTATTTGTCACATTTGTGGATTTCAGGGTCATTTTACTGATGCTTGTCCGATTCTAAGAGATGATACTGTGGAGGCTAAAGTTATGGCGATTAATGATGATTATCAGTCTCAAAGAAAATATGATCCCTATTCGAATACTTACAACCCAGGATGGAAGGATCATCCCAATATGAGATATGGGAATGGGCAGCATGGTCAGAGTAGTCAGCAGCAGCAGCAGCAATATCCGAGGCCTAATTATGGCGACCGAATTTCCACCTTGGAGGATCTCCTATCACAGTTGACTACGACTCAATTGACGACCAATACACAAATGCAGAGTTTGGTTCAGTTTCAGACTGATTCAGCACAATTTTAGGCTCAGACTAATAAAAATTTTCAAGAGCTGAGGGAGCAAATTAGTCAATTGGTCACCGCACAGAATCAAGGGAAATTGCCTTCTCAGCCTACTGTCAATCTTAGGCAAAATATCAGTGCCATTACCTTGTGTAGTGGAAAAGAAATTGAAAGTGTTGGAAGATCGTAGAAACTTCAACATGACCATGTTGAAACTGTCGAGCCAGAAAAGAAGCAGAAATCGAGGAAATCGTGATAGTTAATCCAGAAAGGCCACCATTCCCACACAGGTTGGCTAAGAAGAAGAAATTGCAAAGTGATGAGGAGTTTGAGAATTTTGAGGTCAACCATCAACGAATTGTTTGTTTCGAAGAGGTGGAGAAGGAGCTTGAAGCCGAAAAGAACACATCTTTTAGCTCGGAGGTAAGTATTGAGTCCATAATTATTTTTGAAACTAACCCTTTACTTTTACATTACAGATTGGAGGAGTTAACGAAAGAAGAAAAAGGTGAGGAGATGTTTGAAATATTTCCGGAATGTATGGACTCAGTCAAAATTGAGAAGCTGAGGATAGGGAAGATACTGAAGGAGGAGGATGATCGACTAAGGCTCTATCCGGAATTACCTCACGTGGAGGAGCCGCATGTGATACATGAAGATCACAATTTTTTCACGTGAGGAGAAAAAGGAGTCGAGCCAGCGACCTTAAACCAAGGTGCTTCTTGGGAGGCAACCCAAGGTTTGTTTTCATTTTGTTCTTCGCAATTTAATTTTTATTTGTTTATAATTATGTCAGGTTCTTGTTTTTCGACATTTTCTTTTTGAATTTTCTTCCAATATTTTGTGTTGTTGTTGGATGTCACTTGGTCACAAGGTTTTTATTGTTTTGCAGTATAGTATGGGCGCATCACCTCACAGCTCCACCATTACCTTGGCGCATCACCTTAGAGAAGCTTTCTCTCACTCTTTACCTTTTTACTGTTCTTGTCTTTCATTTGCTAACATTGAGGACAATGTTTGGTCTAAAGTGTGGGGGAAGGATTTAGTTTTGCATGAAATTTTCAAGTTTCAGTGGGTGAATGGTTCAGATTTTTCTTGGTTTTTATGCTTCAAAGTGTCACACATTTGCTCTTGCTTGAACTTGAAGATTTTCACTTGTACTTGCATGTTTTATTTCAAAAACCCATAAAATTGAAAACTTTTTGAAAAAAAAGAAAAGATTTTCCGTTTTTGCATGCTTTTGCACCTTAAGTGTTTAGTTTTGTCTTTTGATCTCCCAATGATTGATAAGAATATGAGTATTATAGGTGAGAGTTAATCTTTGATATTTGAATCATGAACTTGATGAATGTATTTTTATGTGAGTTTTAAGCTTGATAGCTTTTGGGTTGATTTTGAAACTACACTGTGTTAAATTAATAGATGATTGTCCCATGTGAGCTTTTGAACCTTCAACGCAATTCTTTGATGTGTGTTCATTTAATGCTTTGTATCTCTAGAACCTGCTTTATATCTTGTTGAGACTACACTTTTACATGCATGCATAAAGATGATAAAGGCACTTAGGATTTTAACCACTTGACCAAAAAGCCAACCCAAAGCATGTTATCCACTAGTGAGCCCATTTGAGCTTATTATCTATTCTTTGCTTTACCATGTTTAACTTAACCTTTTCTTAATTGATTTATCTTTCTAACCCTTATCATGGTTAGTAGAGCATGCTTGTTGAGTTAAACTTGTGAAGGTTGCGCATATAGGAATATCAGTGGTATATGACTTGTGTTGTACTTATTGTCAATCGGGAAGGAATCGAAAAAAACAAAAAAAAAGAAAAAGAAAAAGAAACAAAAGAAAAAAAAACCAAAAAAGTTTGAGGCAAAGAAGAGAAAAGAAAGAAAAGGATTCCCCATGTGCTTGATCGATAAATGTTTGGGGAATGAAAGTTAAAAAAAGGAAGAAAAAAAAACGGAGAGAGATGTGCTTAATTGTTTGATGATATGCAGGATGCGCACATATGTGTTATTGATCATCTGTTATGCTCTACTCACTTTGATACTTAGCCTTTTCTTACCTTTCTTTTACCTTACCCTTAACCCAGCCAAGTTGTATCCTTGTTTAAGACCTCTTGATTTATGTTATGCATGTAATACTTAGTAGTGTATTCAAGATTGAAGAGCAAGCCTATGGTAGAGCATTGCATTGTTTGAATTTAAGAGAGTTAAAACACATTTGAGCCATAAACACTTGAGTGTTGGAGTGTATGACAATGAGAGGATCTATTATTTTGACATGATGTAGATTTCCTCTAAGTCTATTGTGCTATCTTGCTTGGCTCTTACGTTTAAAGTGAGTTCATTATTTTTATGGATCAAATGTCACGGGTTCATTTTTGTTTATAATCCTTGTATATCTTTGATGTTGTTGGGAGGTTGGGAGAAAAATTTTGACACTTAAGAAAATGTCCCCTGCATGTGCATATTTATTTCTTCTTGTTTTTGCATCCATACTTAGTTTTTACATTCTCGGTCTTAGGCTTTCAAAATTTATGTTTTTAACCTTCCTCGAGGACGAGCAAGAGCTAAGTGTGGGGGATTTTGATACAATCATATTTTATATGTTTTTAGAACCTTATATTTAGCATCTTGCATGTGTTTTATGGATATCTATGACCTTTTCATCATGTTTTATAATTATTAGAGCTTTAGACACATAAAATACAAAAAGTCCTTAATAAGTTGAAATTAACACTGCTTTTCAGTTTTTGGAATAGCAAATTAAATGAGGACTTGAATCAGCAAATTAAATGGAGAGCAACAGACGTGAGGCAAGAGTAGCGCTAGAGGGCAAGAGGAGAGCGTGTGTCTTTGTGCATTAGAGGCGTGAACAATTAAGAGGTTACGACAATTAAATGATCCAAGGGATAATCAACAAAATCACGCACAAGGCCAGTCATGCAATCAGCCAAGGAATAATGAATTGGGCAGCATATGAAGCGATAAATCAAGAGAGCCACGCATCCACACAAAAAAGCACAGCAGAAGGGAATTAAATGGCAGTAAATGAGGAGCCCACAATGGTACTAGTGGGCCGCATAAACTAAACTAGAGAGTGGAGGTATAAGGTGCATTCACGAAGCACTTGGTTTTTCTTTTGGTGGCTTTTAAAGGAGTAGGTTTGAATTAGAAAGAAAAAGGGTCCACTTCATTTAATTAGAAGGAACAAAACCTATGGAGGACAAAGGAGGAGGGCCCACTTCATTTACAAAAACCTAGGGATTGGTGAGCTAAAGGCAAGAGTGTGAGTGGCGGCAGAGACATAAAAGGAGGGGACAACGTGGAGCAAAAAGCATTTTTTTTCTTTTTAACTTGGAAAAAACTTAATTATCAAATCATGTAGCAATAATAGATTGAAGAGTACCAACAGAGGGAAGTTTACACTCATAAACTTTTTATCTTAGGAATTTGTTGCTCTGAGGAGATAAAAGCAGCCTAGAGAGGGCGTATGACAACGAAGGAGGATAGCAAATGGGCGTGATGCGTGCTTCGTCGGTCCGAACATTGTGAGAGCAAGAGTGCATGGGTTTGGAGGTGAATTTCAGTTTTAGTAGATAGTAAATAGTATTTTGTGTGGCTAAGTTTTTAATCTAGACAAGGTACTTTACGTTTGATGCATGTAGTTCGTGAGACTCCTATGGTTTAATTGTTTTCGTTTATTTCTTATGTTTATTTAATCTCTGCGCTTAATCGATTTATTATTGTTGAGTTTGTTGATTAATGAGGCTTGTTAATTGATTGACTCGATGATAAATTGCCGAATAGATTAGTTAATCCGTGATTGCTATCTATCGAGTGGCGAATTAATTTTAATTAAGAATTTAATGAGATTAAATAATTTGGTCTAAATAGATTGCGGCTTTTTCGATTCTGTTGGCTAAGACAAAGGTCCATTAGAGCCTATCGCTACCATAGATTATATTCTGTGGAGCTTTACTCGGGAATAGTCTAATTGGTTAGGGTAATAATCTGCGGAGCTTTACTCGAGATTATCGAATAATTATGAATGGATTGGTTGATACGTGTTGTTCACTGTCTGCTATAACTTTGTCCATAAGAATGAACGAAATTCATATTTTTGAGTCTATGATCGAATTACGGTATCAAACGGGAGAGTACCTTGGCTAGGTTTTTCTTCATATTGCTTTCAATCTTTATTTTTAATTTCCTTCGACGTGATTTCGTGCTCTAATTTCGTGTTCTAAAATCAATCATTCCCGAATCAATTATTTTCATTATTTTTATTTTCATCTGTCTATTTTTTTTTCACACAAATAAATAATTACTACATTGGTCTTTGTGGTTCGACCCTATTCACCACTTTACTCGCTTAAGTGTTCTAGAGTAGGAATTTATTTTTACTGGTTTGACACGCCATCAATACATCAACAACTCATTCATCAGTATCACCGTGACTGTTCAGATCACAAACACTATAGACCAATGTTTCAAAAATCGGACCGGTGACTGAACCGGAGAAGCAACTGATTTAAGGGTTAATGGTTCAACCGGAATTCAACCGTGGTCGAACTGGTGACTAATAAATATATAAATTTTTATTTTATATATTATATATATAAGATAATTTTAAACATACTATTTAATTATTTATTTATTTAATTGTAAACTTAACTTAAACCTTCAACTTTAAAATATACAATTTTTTAAAAGTTTTCAAATACAACATAAAATAAGATAACAAAGCTCACTAATTATATTTCATTAAAAAGATTAAAGAAAAGATCACTAATCATAATATTCATTCAAGTTGAAATCATCAAAATTAAGACATTTTAAATGGACCGGCCGATTCTTTCTTTCACTAGTTCAATGGTTTTTACCGGTCCGACCGCAAAAAAAACGGATCAATCACTCACAAAAAATACAGACTAAACCGGACCGTTTCATGCTCTGGTTCTCCAGTCCGACCGACCGGTTCGATCCGATTTTTAAAACACTGCTATAGACTATAAATTCCATTTCTAATTTCAGTTCCAAATTTCATAAATGACATAACCTACCGTATTCAACTTCAACAATTCAATTTCATTTCCAAAATTTAACATTTCCAATTCCAATTCATATACACGCAAGAAGTAACCCGTGAGCTTTCAACAATTCAAATCCCAAATCTAGCATCTAACATACACAAATCCATCATCCAACACAATAAAAAATGCAATGAAATAGGAAAAAAAAAATCAAAAACAGATAAACACACACCCAAAAACAAATCACGGGGATCGGGTCTACGAGTTGTGGATCGGGTTGGTGACGGGTTGGTGCGGTTTGCCTGAGCTGCGACGACGACAACGTGCACGGTAATCTTGGCGATGGCATCTTGATTTGTCAGGAGGAAGGTTGAACTGTTGAAGACGAAGACGGTGGCATCCCAAGGTCCAAGGGGGATGAGGAAAGGAGGAGACGGCGACAACGAGAGTGAGAGATTGAGGAGTCAGCGAGAGTGAGTGAGAGACGAGCGAGAGTCAAGAGAGATAGGCAGAGTCTGGGGCAGGCAGGGGGTGGGGTGGGTAGTTTTATGGTTAAAATTTAAAAATTTGCAATTGAGTCCTTGAACTTTTCGAAACTCACAGTACTGGCTGAAATTTTGGGTACTGGCTAGTACTAAATGGTAAACACTAGTATTGACCGGTATTTATGGTCGGTATCGACATCAAGAGTATCGTTCCGTTTTTCAGCTGGTACAAAATGGTACTCATAACCGTGCTATCAAGAGAAGCAAAATTTTAGAAATAAGAGTGGCAGTTTATGTTTGGTTAAAAACATTGGTTGCTTATTTGTGACTCCGAATCATACAGTTGCATAAATTATATCCTGTTCCAAATCATATGGAAAAGTGAACTAGATTTGACATGATTCGTACTTAGAAATGTTGTGAACTCTAATATGGAAAGTTGCTAAGCGAATCAAATTCTTCGACAATGAAGTCGTTGAAATCGCTGTAATAATTACAGCGATTTCAACGACTTCATTGTACAGCGATTTCAACGACTTCATTGACGAAGAATTTGATTCGCCTAGCAAGTTGTTTTGAACAAAACACCTTCATTGTTGAATAATTTGCTCTCCAAAATTACAGCGATTTTAACGACTTCATTTTCGAAGAATTTGATTTTTCTAGCAACTTTCCATATTAGAGTTCACAACATTCAAAACAAATTGGCCACTGCTTTATCACTTTAACTAAGTTTAGGTACAAACTTCCTAATTATTTATTTCAAGAATATTTTTGTAGTTTATAATCGCTAAATAAATTTTATGTCAAAATATTTTTAAATATTTTACAAAACTTGTGCTGAATTATTTTAATATAGTTTATCATTATATATATAGTAATTTATTTTGAAATAATTATAAAATTTAATAAAATCTTATTTTATTAATTTTAATATAAAAATATTTTTAAGTAACGACTTTTACTCTTTCAAGTAAAGTTTAATTCTAACCTTCACGTCCAATTCATTTATTTTTGAATATAAATATATCAAAGTGGTGTGGAGCATAATTTTGCATATGATAGGATCCCAAATTTCTCTTATGAATGGAATAAGGTGCGAATGATGTTATACGATATTCCAAACACGGGTTACTGAGATTATCTTATCATCGGACGTGCTTCAGATGGTGATATATTACTTATAAAAGGAGATGAATAGATGCTTATATAAAGAAATGAAACAACACAAGTATGAGCTCGTTGTTACAATAGTTAACTTGATTAGAAAGTTAATCATAATCAAAAAGAAGCAAGACACCATTAGATAGGAACTTAGAGTGACTTGGTTAATTTAATTGGTTTAATATGGTTATAGGTTGATGCTAATAGTAGTATACTAGTGGTTGTAGTAATTTTACTATTATCTTTATAATAGGATTGTATATTATTGTTTTAGCTTTGGTAATATGTATCTTTTAAATTAAAAAAAAAAAACTAAATGCAATTGCCGTAGAGTCCACGTCGATTTGGGAATGGGAGGCCTTTTTAGACACTTATGGTGATCCACCAGACTTACACATAAACTTTGCAATTTGCCATCAAACATTTAGAATCCAAAGTACATCACTCTTACCTTATCCTCGACTAGACTAGTAAGAGAGATATTAGAATTTTTATTGTAGGTAGAATATAGAACTCATTAATAAAAATTGAGCTTAGTCAATCATTGTTAAAATAAGTAAAACTAATCATTTGAATAATTGACCTTACTACTGATAAATCTTTTAATATTTTCATATTTAATTAATATAAAATATTATAATAAAAGATAGCCATAGATAGGATGACATTTACAACCTTATTATGTTTAAAATCAACAAACTTTGTTTAAGTTAATCCAAATTCATATCAAGCTTAATTTTTTTAATTTTTAGATTTCAGGCTAAATTTAGGTTTAAATTGCGATCGATTTGACTCAAAATTTAAATAAGTTAAATATTTATTATTAAATTTTAAAAATCAATCAACCACAAATTATAGACTTATTCGAGACTCAAAATATATTTAAGCTCATACATAAGTTTTCGACTCAGATTCGAATGAAAGGAAACCGAGCTCAACCTAATCCAATACTAAACTTAGTTGCCGTAGCAGGTGGTTCTTCCACAAAACTCAAAAGCACAGCGTTGCTAATGTTATAATGTATAAGAACCTGTAAGGCCAGTATAATGTTGCTAGTCGCAGATCGTATCACCAAATAGTTCGTTCATATCCACAATCAAATTCTTTTAGAAAGAAGAATCTTGCCCTTTTCTTTATTTATATTCTTCTGATTGTCTGAATATATTGCCATACGTGTATTACTTTTTCCAAGCATGCCTTTGCATCTGTTCCAACTTACTGTGAAGAAGAAGCCTCTTGCGTTACTCGTCATACGTAAGGCTCCTTACGCAAATATCCCATTTTGTTTTCTGCTTTTATTTTCCTTTGGAATTTGATAGGTTTCCGAGCATGTTTTGCCTCATATAGTACTTTCTGATTTCCATTTTCTTCTTTCTTCTTGCTTTCGAGTATCACTTAATGTTTAATTTGGATATACCTCTTTATCATATTGACCAAATTAACTAAATTGAACTGGCTATTATTACCGTGTTTCATCTTCACGTGAACGAGGTATTACTTTTCACATAGGATTCATATATACTGTTACTTCCTCAATTTTTATTAGCCTTAGATTTATCATAAATTTCCTTTCCTTTCACGCTTAATTATTGTCTGAAGTTTTGGAGGATTTGTAATAATAATAATTTGGATAAATCCTGCTTCTTTTCTGAAGAAAATCGAAGGGAGATAGTAGTTTTGCAAAAACTTTGATTTGACAACATCGTGTTCTGATTTGGTGACCTGCTCTGATACCAATTGAAGAAAACTGAAGAGATGCAATAGTTTAATAAAAATTTCGATTTGAACGCAGTTATTTGTAAGGTCTCCCGCAGTTACTTGTAATCATATCTGTCGGCTACTAGATAAAAAGTAATTGTATCAGCAACTGTAAATTTTTTAAAACAAACAAAACAGAAAATAAATACGAAATTGCACAGATCAACATCGAAATTTGGTAACGTAGTTCGGCGCACCTTGTCTACATCTGCGGGGCCCTCATCTAGTTTAATCACTTTAACAAAAGTACAATAGATTTGGTCGGGTCGATCGTGCTGGGCTTGATTCCAGTTATAACGACCTACGGGCCGATCGGTCTATTTTTCAAAGATCAGTCTTATACCTATGTCAAGCCTAGGTCCAATCCACGATCTCTTTGGCCCATTCGCAGGTGAAAGTCTCCCATGCACACGTAAAGACTTAAACCTAATTATTGCTCCATATATAAGGTATAATTCTACCATAACAAAGGTACGTAATCATAACCTAGTTTTCTCTGCATACAGCAACCTCACCTCCACCAAAAAAGACTGACTTGAGCGTCGGAGGGGTTTATCGGGAGACAACCCCCGATGTGCCTTCCTTGCTTTACAGAACCTTCGTTTAACTCTCGAAGAACCAAACAACTCCATGGATCCAAACGCAACGTGCTAAATTTCATCAAAACTTGGTCAACTAATTGGCGCCACCGTGGGGCCCGACTTCAGGCACCACATCCGTAAACACGCAGATCACAAAGCAGAGCGATAAAATTGAGAGAAGTCATTGTCCGCGGCTCTGGCGATCTAACGGATGGGATTGCAGTTCCCTGCTACCCTGCCGCCGGTACACCATGCTTCCCGCACGTAGTCTTCGAACCCGGATGATCAACTGCAACCTCAAAACCCAGAACAAAAAGAACAGAGCGTAGCCTTGGAAGATAACTCTGGAACCAACATACGCCCGAATCTCCAACACCTCTATGATGCAAATCCTCTTGCGCCTGTGCAAAGCACCCTTACTCGAAAACAGATAGAGGAAGCGGCTGATCTGTTGATTCGCCAGATCTTACAATCTCAACCGGCACAACAACAGCCGTTCGCACGGCCGACTAGCATAACAACCGATCGCCATCCTGCTGAAGCCCTAGAGAAAATCGTGAATGATCGGGTTAACGCAGCCATGAGCTTCCGCCCAGATCGTCCGACAGCGCAGTACAACTCTCCCTTTACTCCGGGAATCTTGAATAGCCTCCCGGTGCCCGGCATTAAAATACCGACACCTGAAAAATACACTGGAAAGACCGACCTCCTGGACTACCTACAGCACTTCCAGTCCATGATGAGTCTACATTGCGTTCCGAACGCCATTCAGTGTAAGGCTTTCTGTACGACCTTCCAAGAGGGAGGAGCTCGACGATGGTTTAATAGCTTGCCCCCGAGTTGTATCACATATTTTGAAGATTTCAGGTTATTATTCCTGAACCAGTTCGCCACCAGTAAGCGGCCGCAGAAGACAGCTTTGGAGGTGATGCAATTGACCCAAGAAAGGAATGAAAGTTTGTGGGAGTTCATCACTCGGTTCAATAATGAAGCGGTCGAGGTCCCCGACCTCACTTGCTCGTCAATGTTGGCAGCGCTTATGAACAACACGAGGATGAAGAGTTCAAAAGTCGTTAGCCCTCGATCGGCCCCGATCCATTCAGAAATAAGAAATAGGGCTGATATACATTCAAAGACGAAGAAGTGCTGAAAATATGAACGTCGGACGGATGATCGCCGCCAAATGACAGAGCGAAGTGGTTCGCATGTTTACAAAAAGGCCACCAAATTGAGAAAACCAACCGATCGACATGGATATCAACAGAGTTCACCCGCCAATGCATTTATATGCGTAAGTACCATGGCCATGAGAGCGGATGGCGAAACTATCTGAGAATCCGATAAGATGAAGACTCCCTCCAAGGATAGGAACCCCGATTTATACTGCCGTTTCCACAAAGACATCGGTCATGACAAGGAAGATTGCTGGCAATTGAAAAGAGAAATCGAATTCCTCATACAAAGGGGAAGGTTAAGCCGATTTGTGAAGCACGAGCAAAATGCCGATCAGGATAACGAGCATAAGAGCGGTCGGCCCAACAACAGACGACAGTATTAAAGGCGGAATGATAGAAATGATGGAGGGAGGCAGAATACGAATACAAGCGATCGACGCGAAGAGAGAGGACGATCAAAGGCAAGAGGAGACAGGAGCGCTGGGCAAGAAGCGACAGGAGCGCTGGGCAACAAGATAACCGACCGGTGAGGGTCATTAACATCATATTTGGTGGAAATGCAGCGGGAGGATCCACTGCTAAAGGAAGAAAGAGATATGCCAAGCAGGTCGGAAAAGACTCGTCAACCAAAAGAAAGAAGGAGAACGATGGGATAATATCGTTCGACGAGTCAGATCTTGATGGTGTAAGTTGTCCTCATGACGACGCGCTCGTTGTAAATCTGAACATGGACGGCAACGAGGTGAAGCGCCAGAATGATTGATACGGAAGCTCCACGACCTGTTATATTACGATGCTTTCAAGCAGATGGAGGTACCAGAGGATCGACTACTGCCTATAGACAGATCTATCAAAGGGGTAACTGGAGCATCAGCCTACCCGTTCGCCCGAGTCTATTTAAAAGTGAAGTTCGCAGTAAGCGCGGTCAAATAGAGAGACGTTGAATTCCTAGTTGTGAAGTTTCAAGGGGCATACAACGCAATAATCGGACGAGCTACCCAGAATGCCCTCAGAGCGGTCGTCTCCACCTATCACCAAGCGATGAAGTTTCCAACGCCCCGCAGAGTTGGAGTTGTTAGAGGTCAACAAAGAATCACTAGAGAATGCTATTTGGCATAAACAAAGACATTAGATAGGGCGGTGGTATTGACGAGCTCTCTTGACGTGAGAGCTGATGAAGAAACAGAAAGAATGAACCCCATCGAAGAAACGCAGCGGGTCGCATTGGATAAAGCAGATCGCTCCAAATTCACAAATCTAGGTTCCGAGCTTCAGAAGGACCTAGTTAAAGAAATCATAGACTGTTTGGTAGAAAATAGATCGGTCTTCGCTTGGGTACTGAGTGACATGCCCGGAATTTCTCGATCGGTTGCCTCACACTCCCTTGGTATTCGACAAGATTACAAGCCGGTTAGGCAAAAGAAACGATGGCACTGCAAGGAGTGACAGGAGGTGATCGAGAAAGAAATAGAGAAACTGTTCGAAGCCGGGTTCATCCGAGAAGTCAAGTACCCTGAATGGCTCGCCAATGTGGTATTAGTGAAGAAGAAGAATGGGAAGTGGAGAATGTGCATCGACTTCACCGACCTGAACAAGGCATGTCCAAAGGACAGTTTCCCCCTGCCCAAGATCGACCAGCTAGTAGACTCCACCTCCGGATATGAACTTCTCAGCTTCTTGGAAGCTTTCTCGGGCAACCATCAAATTGGATGAGCCTCAAGGCTAAGAGAAGATCGCTTTATAACTCCACTCAGGTAACGACAGTTACCAAGTAATGTCGTTCTGCTTGAAGAATGCAGGGGCCACTTATCAACGGCTCATCATGGAGGTTTTCAAGAAACAGATCGGTCGATCGGTCGAGGCCTATGTGGATGACATGGTGGTCAAAAGTAAGACGGTCGCGAAGCATGTGGAGGATCTCAGAGAGGTCTTTCAAACCCTTAACAAATTCCAGATGAAGTTGAACCCGGAAAAATGCATCTTTGGTGTGGCATCAGGAAAATTCCTAAGGTTCATGATTACTCAACGGGGGATCGAAGCTAATCCAGAGAAGATCGAAGCTATCATCCAAATGCCTTTGTCGCAATGCTTGAAAGAAGTACTGATATTAACCGGTCGGATAGTCTCTCCGAAAGGTGTTCGTTTCGCATCGGGAGACAAGTGCCTCCCATTTTCAAAATTTCGAGAAAGTTTAACGAACTCCAATTTCAAGGGGCGGAGGAATGCGAGAAAGCATTTCAACGCTTGAAGCAATATCTCTTAGCCTGGCCCATCCCGCAAAGCCCAAATGAGGGGGAGAATCTGATTTTATATTTAGCAGTTACAGAAGGGTCGATCAGCGCAGTACTTATTCGATCGGAGGGAAATGAGCAATGCCCGATCTACTACGTCAGCAAGGTGTTGACCGGACCAGAGACGCGGTATGTGCCTATAGAAAAACTGGCACTCTCCTTGATAACGGCAGCTCGGAAGCTAAGACCTTACTTCTAGAGTCATACCATCGAGGTATGGACCGACCAACCCCTCAGGCAGTGCCTTCAAAAGCCCGAAACCTCCGATCGACTAATAAAATGGGCGATAGAGCTGGGGGAGTTCGACATACAATATAAGCCTCGGACAACGATCAAGGCACAGGTGTTGGCAGAATTCATTGCAGAAATGAGCCAACCTAGCCCGCAGAGTGAGCAATGCCCTGCCTGGAGCTTATTCGTTGATGGGTCGTCCAACGCTGAGGGATGCGAAGCAGGAGTGGTATTGATTAGCCAGCATATGGAAGAAAAGGTAGAATACGCCCTTCGGCTAGAATTCAAGGCATCCAATAAAGAGGCAGAATACGAGGCTCTGATAGCCGACCTCTAATTGGCTAAGGAAATGGAGGTGAAACATCTGAATATATATAGCGATAGCCAAGTGGTGGTTGGCCAAGTCACTGGACAGTATGAAGCCAAGGGGAATAGCATGATCGAGTACCTGGAGCTAGTAAAGCGGGAGTTAAGTAATTTCGAGCAGTACTCGATCAGCAGGATAGAATGAGCTCAAAATGCTAAAACGGATGCACTCTCCAAAATGACCTTCGATCGAGACGCCAAAAATAACGTTCTGGTCGAACGACTAGATCGCCCTAACATTCAAAAAGCCAAGGAGGTTCTCGATGTAGATACCGGTCGATCAAGCTGGATGGAACATATCAGACGATACCTCTTAGAGGGAACACAACCAGGAGAAGCGTTGGAGGCCAAGAAACTGAGAATAAAGGCGGCCGAATACGTGGTCATTAATGGCACCCTATACAAGCGATCTTACGATTGGCCACTGTTGCGATGCTTGAATGAAGAAGAGGCCGAACAAGCAATGGCCGAAGTCCACGAGGGAATGTGTGGAAATCACGTAGGAGGTAGAATGTTGGCTCATAGGCTGATTAGATAGGGTACATCATCGAAAATGAGGAAAGATAGCCGGATAAAGTCGATCGATGTGAGGCTTGCAGAGAAACAAAGGGCTTGTCTCATCACCACCGAGAGGATGAAGATAGTGAGTCATCCTATCCCTTTCACTCAATGGGGAATGGATATACCGGGCCTTTCCTCTCGGTCCCGACGTAAGAAGTTCCCGATAGGACAAGTGGAGTACTTCACCAAACGGGTAGGTTTAAGCGGTCGCCACAATTACCGAAAGCGTAAGGTGGAGAGCTTCGTAAAGAAAAATATACTAACTCGCTTTGGGATGCCTATGGTGCTGGTTGCAGACAACGGTCGGCAACTCGATAACGATAAGTTCAGAGATTTCTGCAACCGAATAAAGGTAAGGCTACAGTTGACCTCAGTAGCTCACCCCCAAAGCAACGGTCTCACGGAGAATACAAACAAAAAGATAATGAGTGCTCTTAAGAAGCGCATAGACGACGAAAGACTTGGATGGAAGAGCTGGATGAAGTGTTGTGGGCGTACAAAACCACACCAAATGGAGCCACTGGGGAAACACCATTCAGGATGACCTTGTTGTCAAGCAAGTCGGACTTGGATCTTACATTCTTCGCGATGCGAACGGGAAGATACTATCGAGGCCCTGGAACTCTCGAAACTTGAAGGCCTTCTACTAGTAGATAAGTTTCATTTTAGTTAATCTTTGTTTATTACTGTTATTTGTACACAACCTGTGGGTACCATTTTCTTGACCCTGCCAGTCAGGTTTTTTAACGGCCCACACCCTCGTTATCATCAATAAAGGGATTTTTGGATTTCTTGGCAAGAGAAAATTTTATTATATTTGGCAAAGCGCAGAAAATCCCATCAACCATCGCCGCCTCGATACGATCGACTACGGTCGATCGGTCGTCAAGACAAGATCCTTGGGACCATCGTCATTCTCGACAGATCGACTCACGATCGGTCGATCGCCAAGACAAGATCCTTGGGACCATCGCCGCCTC
The DNA here is from genome assembly GCA_029891385.1 of Erythroxylum novogranatense. NCBI lineage: Eukaryota > Viridiplantae > Streptophyta > Magnoliopsida > Malpighiales > Erythroxylaceae > Erythroxylum > Erythroxylum novogranatense. Next base: position 7,605,913 of record CM057225.1, on the reverse strand, counting down.
GACACGATCGATTACGGTCGGTCGGTCACCAAGACAAGATCTTTGGGACCATCACCTACCGACACATATTGACTACGGCCGGTCGGTCGCCAAGACAAGATCCTGAGACCATCGCCGCCTCGATTACGCAGATCGACTACGGTTGGTCGGTCGCCAAGACAAGATCCTTGAGACCATCGCTCGGCCTCGACACAGATCGACTACGGTCGGTCGGTCGCCAAGACAAGATCCTTGGGACCACAGCTCGGCCTCGACTACCTATCGACCAAGTTGCCAAGACAAGATCCTTGGAACTGTCGATCGACCTCGCCATCGCTCGGTCGGGTCGCCAAGACAAGATCCTTGGGACCTCTGCTCGGCCTCAACTATGGATCGACCTCGACGCCGATCGGCCATGAACAACTTTATCAGATCCTACTATAGATCGAAAATAAAGAACACAAACACGGAAAATTACTTCAAAAAAATGAAGGATAAAAATAAGAATTTCATTTCTTTGAATCCGTCCTGGCCACAAGCCCGACCAGGTGAGCTCTAAAAGTCAGCAGAAGGGGAGCTACGAACAACCAAGGGAACAGGAGAGACCTCGGAGGTCGGTGGATGCGCAGGAGAAGCCTCAGAAGTTGACGGAACGATCGAGGCGGGAACAGGGTCTATGGGAACAACCGGAGGAATATCCTTATGAGAAAGCTCTTCCTCTTCAGAGCTAAGATCCAGCTCCTCCTCTGGAATCAACACTTGTTTCCCTTCGACCGTCTCCTTCATTCCTTCCAAAGAAAGGCTGAGATCAGCGGGAAGCATCGGCTCGACATATTCTTCAAATGAAGGGCACTCCGACCCCTCAGGAACGTGAGCCTCATGGTACTTCCTCAAGATCGAAAGGGCCAAATCGCAAGCATATTCCAAGCATTCCCCGCGGAGGAACCGCCTCTGCCATCGCTTGATTGCCTCGACCCTTTGTTTCTTGATGGAGCCTCGTACCTCCCTCAACGTATCCTCGGTCCTGTGTCGGCCCTCCACCGCTGACACCCTAGAGTTTCTTGCTAAGCTCCCGCCTGTCGCCATCGCCTTCTTCATTCTGCCCTCTCCATAACCAGCTGGCTCCTCTCCTCCTCCCGTGGGATGGGCTGAGCCTCAGACGCCCATAGCATCCTCCCGGTATTTCTTCTCCTCCTCCAAGGAAGAGTTTTGAGCCTGGAAGAGGTCTCTCTCCTCCTTCACCCCAGAAAGCTCGTCCTTCATAGCCTTCATTTGCTCATGAAGGTCCTGGACTTCCCGGTCTAGAGCCTCCAGACGCTGCACCACTGCGAAGGACATCGCCGCACTCCATATACCGCTACGAACGAGTTGAGACCCCAACTCCAGATTACTCTTCTTGTCCATGACCTGCTCATCCACGGGGGGAGTAATCCTCTCGACAATATGGCGGGACACTTCGAGGTCCCCGATCGAGGCAATTTTGGCCAGCTTAATTGCAGACTCCCACTGATCGGCGTTAGTTGCTCGCCCTTTCTCCTTGCCTTTCTTCTCCTTCTCTTTCCCGCCTTGACTTGGCGGGCTGGATGGTAGATCACCGAGCCGGATCAATCTCTTCCTCTTAAGAGGAGGCTCCGCTTCCTCCTCCTCCTCCTCAGCCAAAATCGCTCGGCCCGCACTTATTGGCACGATCGACAAAGATGCCGATACATCAGCACGATCTTCAAAGGGTGGAGGGGCCGACAACACCGTAAAATGACCGGGCTCTGTTGTAGGAGGAGCGCCTTCACTAGTCTCAGCCTCCCTCAGCTTCTTCCTTTTGGCCCGCTTTGTGGATTTGGAAGGAGAGAAGGACCCGCCAAAATTGCTTATCCTTGCCATGGCTGCACAATAATGAAAACAAGTCAGAAAGCAAAACTAATGCCCAAAAAAACATAGCGAGTAATTGAATCATGAAGGGTTAACCAGTCGGGGCGGGTTCCTCTCCTAGCCCGCTAATTTGCGGCGGGGGGTCGATGAGAAAAGAACTGGCCTACGCCCCCCCGAAATAGCCCTAGACGAGCCGAGCGAAGTTGTATCGACCAAGCGCCTTTATGTGACCAACCACCCCCCACTCCTCTCCACTAAGGGATACGCTCGATGTATCGTTCCACCGCTCGGCTAAAGGATATCTCCACGGCCGGGACTCACAGGAGGATCCTGGGGGCTTCACGAAGAAATACTTCGTACGCCAAGAAGAGATTTTCGAAGCCGTCCCGGCTGGCCGATACTGGGCATCTCGGTACTGCAGAGAAGGGATCCTGGCCCTAGAGATCGGACTCTGGCTCATCCTCAAAAAATGGCGTAGGATGCCAATCGAAGGAGGGCAGCCGAACTGGTGGCACAACAAAGCCAAACCATTGATAAACCTCCAGCTGTTTGGAGGAATTTGACTCGGCATCAGCTGATAGGTAGCGCACACCTCGTCAACAATCGGGACGTATGGAAGCCTCATACTGCCCACCGAGAAAAAATTGTCAGAAACAACGAAATATCCACTCAAGTTGCTGTGGATTTGCTCGTTCCCCAAGGCCAACCTAGGCCCCCAAGCCGTAGGGATGTTATTCCTAATGACCGTCCATCTCAGCTCAGATGGGGTCATCGTCGATTCATTCCTCGACGGTGCTTCCACCACCAACCCATCCTTCCTTTCTCTCGTCGATATTTCTTCAACACCCTCCACCATGCTCCTAGAACTGGCCGTCGACATACTTACCAAGAAGAGAACTTGTGGAAAGGAAAACTTTAGAGGAGGAGACGAGAAAAAAGGATGTACCTATTTAGTGATTTTAGAAGGGAAAATCGGACGACGGTTGAAGGAAAATTTCAGGAACTGAGAGCAAGAAAAAGCAAATGAAAGCAGAGTGGAAGCAAGAACGAAACAAACGTGAAGAAAACCCGCAGTACATTGATCCTGAGAACTTATAGAAGATCGGTCGAGCGGAAGTCCCAATCAAAGCGCGACGCGTGGAGGAAATCCTAACAAGCTCAGACACGCGGCAAAATCCGAGCCAAGGAGAACTAGGGTTATTCACATTCCAGAGCGACGCGACAGTTGAAAGGACGCGCATGACAGCTGCACAACTGTTACAAGGACGATTCGTTTCAGATTCTGAAGATCTACCAGAGGGCACGCGTCGTCGAGATCGATTAAGGAAGTACCTCACCGCTTAGCGCAAAGCATTCGCCCGAGCCCCGACACGAATGTCCGCAATAAATGCCGATGTCGATCGATCAGACATTCGACCGATCGATCCTAACTTTGGCGACCAAGTATCACTCATACTGATCGATCGGGCCTACCCTAAGTCGTCCCGCTGGACGAGCTATAAAATCTATTGATACTCCTTCGACCCTTCTCTTCGCCGCACTCGAGGAGTATGGGGCTTATGGTCGGTCGATCGTCGGGCCCGATTATCATAACGACCCGTGGGCCGATCGGTCCATTCTTCAAAAATCAGTCTTATACCTATGCCAAGCCCAGGTCCAATCCACGATCTCTTTGGACCATTCGCAGGTGAAAGTCTCCCATGCACACGTAAAGACTTAAACCTAATTATTGCTCCATATATAAGGTATAATTCTACCATAACAAAGGTACGTAATCATAACCTAGTTTTCTCTGCATACAGCAACCTCAACTCTACCAAAAAAGACTGACTTGAGCGTCGGAGGGGCTTATCGGGAGATAACCCCCGACGTGCCTTCCTTATTTTGCAGGAACCTTCAAGCCGGAGCTCTCGCAAGAACCAACCAACTCCATGGATCCAAACGGCAACGTGCAGCCTCATCAAAACTTGGCTGAACCAAGATTCATACAAGGCCTTACTAAACTAACACCACGTAATTCCTGAAACTATCTCTCAACTTCACTTTTCGCGAAAGATTTTCACATCCGATAACATGACCGACTCATGTTAACCTCAATAAAGGATTTTTCTCTACTACTCTTAATGAATGACAATTAATTAAAATAACTCAAGTGTTCAATCAACTAAGAAAAGAATAACAATACACTTCAAATAAAAGAAGAACTTCCCTATAGGTTCAGCTTCCCGAAATATATTTGAATAATTGTACACCTATTAGGCTGATCCATGCCAACTTCAAAATCAGATCACAGCTGCTTAGTCAATAAGTAGTTCACAACAGAAGACACACCTAATTCTCAAAGACAACCTAGCTGTGAAACACTCAAGGAGATGAACATCAAGCGTTAATAGCTCCCAGACAAATCAATGCAAAACTGATAAACTCCTAAGCCAGAAAAACCACACGTAATACTCAAAAGCTGTCTTTCTGTGAGTTACTCCAACAACTCAATACCAAACTGTGAACACCAAGGTTTCCCACCACCAATTAATTACCAGCTTGCAACACACACGACCAAATATTTCACACGCAAGCTTCCAACACCAAAAACTTCCAATGACTCCATACGGCACAAGACACACATATTTCAACCGAAAATCAATCAACCGTAATATCACCAACACATAACTCATACACACACTCTACTATATTTCCAAAATTCAATTAACGCACACCGACCAAAATTTCAGCACTACCCCAACAACGACACTGTTGTAATCCACACCACATCTTACCAAGATACAAATCAATTAGAGATAGAACTCTATCACAGCTAGAAGATTACCTCCAATAGATTTTTGAATCCAAGTCAAATAAGGATTAGTGATTAGTTATCAGTGTATAATTAATATCTTATTGGTCCAATTAATAAATAAAATTTCAAAACAAAATAAGTAGATATATATCATATATCTATCAATCTTCCCCCTTTTGACATTATTTGTCACAAATAAGAAACTCCCCCTAAATAACAAGATTGGACATATAAATATCAAGTTCACACATTCACTGTTCAAGTGGTATATGCTCCTTAATCCAACATAAAGTTTTAAAGAACATTATAATTATCCAATCATTGAAATTTCTCTCTGTTGGGACAAAAATATGTCAAAAAGTAAGACGAATAATCAAACATATTCCTTAAAATCTCCCCTCGAATGGAACAGTCACCAAAAACATTCTGATATCTCCCCCATAGGACAAAACAATGTCAAAACAAGAATACCTTTAATGTGATCAATCTCAACGAATAAAGAAACATAAAAATCAGCAATAGGTGCAGTGAAAGAATCATAAGTATGCCAAAATAACAATTTACCACCAGTTAGAACACTCACCAAAGTATTATTACTCACATCAAAACCATCCACATACAACTCATTAAGTTCAAAAACCCCATCATCAAACATAACCTCATGTACAATCAATCAACTGAACCTTAGAAAGCCCATAAAAAAAACTCAGAAAGCCTAAACGATACCTCTTTTGAACCTTTCTTTAAAAATGTAAGGCACACAGTCCTTATGCCCCTTGAAAAAATTCAAACCTGGGCTTATTCTTTTTTGCATTATCTCAATCATCAACTGCCTAGTTAATTTCTTCATCTGAAGTAACTGACTTATCCTCAGTTTGAACAGTTTCTTCAAAAGAAGTAACTAATTATGAATATGAACAATTTCTTATTTTTCCTTCACTACGTCCTCAGGCTTATCCTTGACCCTTTCTATCCCAAGTGGATTTCGCACTAAAGTCCGATCCTAAAATTTATATGAGGGATATAGGTCCTTGCTTTTGGCTTCTTTGAAACAACATTTGTTGTAACTTGTAGCATTGTAGCCTTATGTGTCCGATAACTCTGCAAATATGACATTTGGGAACAAATCTTCAATTCTTCCTCGATGCTTCTTCTTAGACAAATCTAGGTATATCATTTTTCTCATCATTCACTTTGGTGCACTCTCTTTTGTAACCAATGCCTTAAAGATCCCCTTTAACCTTATCGATTTCGATCAACTTTTGTAACTTTTCTATACCTCCATTTAGTATTCTCAAACCCTTTTCGGTACTTGCTAATTTAAGTTTGGCTTCATCTAAAGGTACCATCAATTTCTTTTCTAAATCTTAGATAATGTTCTCCATAGAGAAGTTTTCTTCCTTTAACCATTCATTCTTTCTACATGTTTTCACCCATTTTTCATATATCATTTCATAAGCCTCGGAAATATTCTTTCTTTTATCATATGAACCACTTTCATCGCTATTATAATCTGATATTGAACCTTGATTCCATTTGTCTCTATTTTATCAAAATTTTCTGATTTGTCCTCTTTTTTGTCTTCAGTTACTTCCTTCTTAGTTACTGGTAGCCATGCAACTGGATTTTTGCTATACAAAGTAACTAACACTGCACCATTTGGAATTTCTTCTTCACTACCATATTCACTTTCGGATTCATTCTCACTTCAAGTGAGTAAAAGATTTCCCTTTTCTCTTCTTCAAGGTATTAGCATATTCCGCTTGCACATGTTTAAAACCCTGACACTCATGGCATTGAATTATCCTTGTTTTTCTTTCCCCATTTTGAGTTTTGACTTGTTGTTTGAAGTTGTCGTTCAATGAACTCCTACTATTTTGGCTAAAGTCAGATCTATCCTTGTTCACTTTTTTTAACCACTTGCTGAAATTTCTTGTCAACAATTTCATATCCTCATTCTCTTCACATTCATCTTCTACATCATTTATGCCTTTTCTAGTTTCAAACAGAAGTGTCAATCCTTTTTCTTTTCTTGTTTGCCCTCAAAAATTCATTTCAAAATTGGTAAGAATTCCAATTACCTTCTCCAAAGACAAGTCACTAATGTCATGAGCCTCCTCGATTGCTTCAATTTTTGGAATAAATCTTGGAGGTAGTGATTTCAACGTCTTCTGGACTAATTTCAGATTGGAATATTTATTTCCAAGTTGATGTATCTAATTCACTATATCATGCAATCTATCAGAAAAGTCCCCAATAGTCTCATTTTCATCCATCTTCAGTTCTTCAAATCTCACAGCTAACATATGTGGTTTTGACGCTATTGTTGGAGTTATGTAAATATAATGCCCTAAAAAGCAAGTGTATTTACATATAACTTAATTTTCTTCCGCTTATAGTTTTGTATTGAAAATATTTATTATTAACAAAACAAAAGAGTTTGGTTTTATATGTATGAGCATTATATAACTAGTCATAAGGTACCAAGATTCTTTTGTAAATAATATACATATATATGGAGATGTATAGGAAATATATATATTATTAGAATCAAAATTAATTGATTCATAGTTGAATAATCAAGTTAGTCACTTGATTATAGTTTAGACTGTAGTGTTGCGATTTATCTATTTCCATGTAAGTAAAGGAGTTTATTTCAAGGGAATGATGAGTTTCATATCATGATAGTAGTTGACTATCGATAATGGCACTATGAAATGAATCTGGAATTAAGTATGCATTAAAGAATAAATTGGGTCGTTACTTTAATATTAAAACATACAACTTAAGCATTCGCTTATTATGGACCACAATATTGATGAGTGGTAAACTCATATGTATTTCATTATAATTCTTGATATGATCATAATGAATTTTTACAGAGTATTAATCCAGTGTCTGCATGTTGGAATTATTTATTAAAACATGTATCAGGGAACATTCACTCAAATAAAGAGTTTATAGTGATATCATCACTTCTAGATGTTTTAAGGAGATTGGTGATTAAACTGGCGCCAGTAGTTTGATGGATTAGCTACCCATCAAGTCTTAACACTAAGAAGAGATCTTGTGTGTGAATCATCATATAAAGTAAAATAGGAGATCTAAAAGGAAAAACTAACATAAGGGCAAAACGATAATTTTACCCTTTGTTGTGTAGATGGCTATAATAAGGTTCAAAATAGGGTTTGCAATTGGACATGAATATGTGCTATCATAATATTTAATAATTCAAGAGTTTAACTAATTGTCCTTAGTGGAATGACATTTAGTTGATAAGCTAGAATTAATTCTAGGCTTATTGGAGCTTGAATTATCTAAGTTTAATAAGATTCCCCACTTAGCTTCAAGGAAGGTTATCAAGCTAAGATATAAAAATGGAGTTTTTAAAGCCCATGATTGAGTGTTAGGCTTGCACTAATTAATGGTTAATTAGAAGCGCAAATGTACATTTAGAATTGGGCTAGACTTTGGTTTAATTTGATTAATTAAATTAAAACAACATTTTTAAAGATAGGAGAAGGAATTTTAGTTTTATTAGGGTTAAATGTGCAGCTGCACATTTAACATTAAATTGCTAGATAAAGATGGTATTTATCATGGTTTATCATCATTAAATGGAGTTATGAACTTACCATTAAATGGTTTAATGGTTATCTTTTAATGATAGCATGTAACCTATTAGCATTCATTGGATTAAACAAGAAAGAGGTACATCGGATAGACCATCTTCCTTCTTTCATCATTAAAAATCAAAATTGATAGGTATCATATTAGGTGATTGGTCTTTTCATATAGCCATCTTAAAACAAATGAGAAGTGTCTCATTTAATGGCTTCTTTATGTTTGATTAAAGAAAGGTATAATGCATTGGATGCTCACTCTTCTTTCCATTTCATGCATAACCGAAATTGGTGTGTGTAAAAAGTGTTCTTGCATTGTTTTGACCAACTCTCTTCTCTCACCTATGCATGGATTTAAACCTAGAATGAGAAGTGTCTCATTGTTTCATTCTTTCTTCTAAGAAAAATCTCCTCTAAACATTTTTTCTCCTTTCCCACCAAAGAATCTTGTTAACCAAGTTGTCCAAGAAGAACAAGTGGTAGATCAAATTGGTTGAGGATACAATAATAAGGAGAGGAAAGATTGACAAAGGTAAAGCAAGGGTTGGATAGAAGAAGAAGGAGAGGATAGCACAGCAAGGAGTTAAAGCTATAGCGAAGGAGTCGGTAACAATCTTCATCTTATTCTTATGTTTATTATCCTTATACTATATCATGTATATATTGGCATGATGATTTGGATATATTGCTTCCACTGCGATTTAGATTTCTAAAAAGTTTTGAAATCTATCGTTTTTCCAAATATGACATGCTTTCTTTTTCCGATCCAACAATTGGTATTCGAGCTGATTTTCTTAGATATGATTTCGGTTCCTTTAAGTGATGCATGGGTTGGCAATCATTTTTGTATGCGGCATATTTTTATGTGATAGAAATATATATGGTGTATGTTTTGCTCTTTTGGTTGTCCATAGATTCTAAAGTTACCTTGTAATATTTCTTCATTTGGTTTGTAACAAGGAGGGTGGTCTATCATCATCATGTTTCCTCCTTGGATTCATTTTTATGTTTACTTTGATTATGTAATGTACAAAATCATGTAATGATGAAGATGAAAAAGCCATGGATTGAAGAAAGGAAGAGGTAAAGTTTTGGTTTTGACTATGGTGTCTTGGCTAAATTTCGGATTTTAGAAAACAAAAGTGTTGAAATTTTGTTTTAACAAAATTTTGGTTGTATGAACTTTTTTGTAACAAAATTTTTTTTTTTTTACAAGTGTTGGAATTTTTATGTCATATTATAAGTTTTGGTTTTGGTGAAAAACATGTGCAAATTTTTGTTTTCTTTTAGGAAAAAATTCGGTTTTATGAAAATCAAATTTTGTGTTAAAAAGTAAAGCCATTGCACACTTTTTAATGAATGGGCTGGGTCAAGTGAGCGAAGAATTTTAAGCGAAAGATCTAAGTCCAAGAAGAATATTTTGTGCTTAAAAGGCTTGTAATTATTTTTATATTTCTAGGATGGACAATCAAAAGTGGCTTATTATTTTATGTGATGAATGGATAAATGAATGCAAATAATATATGATATTATGTGATTGTAAGTCATTTAGAAAATTGCCAACCCTAGGCTTTGTCATGCATTCATTATGTATGAGATATATAGTGAAACAATATAGGATGGATAATAAATTTCATCAAGACAAGATGGTAATTAAAACTTAAAGCCCAAAAAGATTGAGTGGGAGAGGATGCTCATGTGAGAGTCCACGGTCTCCAAATGATGGCTCATTTGCATGTGGTGAAGTGTTACTCCCTATCGGAGGGCATGAATCCTAGGTCTTGCATGGTTTGGGTCTCCTTAAGGATAAGTCCATTTATTGGTAGCAAATGTGACCTCCCACTGAAGTAAATCAATCAAATGGTTAAACACTCAACATATTTTATCAATAACCTGCCCACTATAGCTCTGTTGGTAAAAGTATAGACCAAATTAAGATGCTTCTTTAAACGTTAAGTATGAATATGCTTGGTAACTTTTTTAGTGGGAGGGTCCCAATTTTTTTTAATGGATAAGATGGCCTACCGTCACTTACTCCATTATAGATAAGAAAAATAACCGTCGTATAAAGATTTAATTGTTTTTAAGTTTTGTTAAATCTATCATCATACATACATGCATCATGATTTTATACTAAATTCCAATTTTATTGACTAGTATGCTCATGTTTTAATAATTTATATTTGTAGACATAATCAACCACAAAATGAATCCACTCACTTTGCTCTTGACAAATAATAAATTGGAAAACGGTTAGAATTTTAATGAATAGAGACGTAACCTTGACAATTTTCTTCAATATGAATGTATTTCATGGGTTTTAACTAAAAATGAGCTTACACCTCTAGGTGGAGATTCAACTACTGAGATAGTCCAACAACATTAGCATTGTCAGAATGCTGAAAAGACTACTAAATGTTATATTCTAGTTTCACAATGACATATTGCAAAAATAAATTGCTTGTATGAAAACTGTTAGTGCTATAGTCCATCACCTAAATGAGATGTTTGGTATAAGGACTAGGTCTGCGAGAGTGAAAGCTATCCAAACCTTTCATAATCTCATACAAAAACCTAGTGAACTGTTGCGGGATTACATGATGAAGGTAATCTTTACGGTCGCTGAGGATGAGATGTTTGGGGTGGATATGGATTCGAATACGCAGATGATTATGATCATCATTAGCTTAAAGTCTTATTTTCAACAGTTTAAGTTAGATTATGAGCTCAACATCAAGAATTATAACTTGAGTGAGTTGATGAATACCCTCTAAAGTATGGAAGAGATATTAAATATCAAGGCTTATGGGCCACTTCTTCTAAGCCCAAGGGTAAGGGCAAGCAAAAGAAGAAGGGTCCAATCAAAGAGAAGGTCTAAATAAGGGTAAAAGCCCAACTTATGAAATAAGGACAAATAGAACATCAAAGGAAAGTGTTTCCACTATGATGAGATGGGCCACTGGAAAAGAAATTGTCCAGTCTACCTTGGGTCCCTCAAGAGCAAACAAGGTATGAGTTTCCTAAGTTTGTTAGGAACTAGAAATGTGGTAGATTTATCTAATTCTTGGATATTAGATTCAGGAGTCACTAACCATGTTTGTACTTCTTTGCAGGGGTTTCAGCAAAGGAAAAGACTACCTAAAGGCCAGTTTCAAGTCAAGATAGCAGATGGATCCTATATTTCAGCAGAATCAGTGGGAGTAGTTATCTTGGACTTTCTTAGTGGTCATGGGTTATACTTGGAGGATGTTTATTACATGCCAATGATTGTAAAGAACATGATTTTTGTTTTTTGTCTAATAAAATCTAGTTATTCCTTATAGTTTGAAAATGTTGTTTCAATATATGAGAATAAGGATTTTATTTGTGATGTGATAACTAAACAGGGATTGTTTTTTATAGAACCTATGATAGGCTCACTAAACACCATAGAGTTGATAAAACCAAGACATTCCAAGCACTCTAGCATTAATTCTAAATATTTGTGGCATTTAAGAATAGGTCATATCAATAAAAAAAGACTTGACAAGTTAGTAAGGGATGGGATCATTATAGGCTTGGATAATGATCCATTGACCATCTGTGAATCTTGAATTGAAGAAAAAATGACCAAGGCCTTATTTCTTTCTAAAGGAAAAAGATCTGAATTTACGTTAGACCTGGTATATACTGATGCATGTGGGCCCATGAACGTACAAGTGATGCATTTTCGCAAGTTCACGGGTCTCAAGTAGTACAGTATAATATCGTCCCACAGGGAGTAATTGTGTAAGTAACAAGCTTGGATCACTCAATTAATTGGACTAGCGATTGTGTAAAAATGGGGAATTAAAATAAGAAAATTAAGTAGCAAAAATAACAAAATCAAAGCTAAGGAAAATTGTGAATATTTCTAGGGGTTACTCGGATGGAATGTGGTAAGCTTCAAGGATGGTTCCACTTTTAGCGCTTTTTATGGACTTTACCTGGATCAATTTATGAGACGAATTTTGGTTGATAGAAGGTTGAGCCTAGAGTTTCTTAGATCCTTTTTCAAGGTATCAAAGAAGTATTATACAATAATCCTAGTCTACTATCGTAGCCTAGCAATCAAGCATAACCCATTATGTTCTTTGCTCGCCTGGTTTTCTTTCATAAATTCAGTCTATGTCTAAATCTGAAATTTATAAGTTCCTTGTTTTGGAGTTCCGTTATTAATTTTCACCCATCGGTTCTTCAATTAACAACTAATGCTTAGTAGTGGTTGGTCAAACACAACACCAGCAGCATTAATATCAAAACAGAAAAATCAAACTTATAAATCCACACTCATAAATCAACCGAAATTCAATCCACAAAAATTAGCTAAAAGCTTCAGCCCAACCTTGAAGCTTTGAGGAAACTACTCAGTCATGATAGGAAGAATACGACATAAATTATGGTCAACAAACAACATTAGGAGAAATTAAATAATATAATAGAAATTGAATGAGTTTCGAGTCTCCCTCTCTGCGTGTATTATTTTTGCTCCTCCCCCTAATGTGTAGTTCGTGTCTGCGTCCTGGTGAATCAGCTGGTGGGCAGCCTCTGCGTGAAGTCCTCAATCAGAAGCGTTGTTGTTTGGTTTGTCGGGCGCCCCGCCTCAGTAGCGTCTTGTCCTCCGATTCAACACCCAACTCACGTTCTTCTTCTTTCCTTTCAGCTCTCTATTTTTTTTTCTGTCCACGCCCTCTTCTTCTTCACTTACTCATACACACTTCACGTTGCTCACTTGTTCCCTCACTCACGCACACACCTGTTCACTTGCCCAGCACACACTCACGCTGCTCACCTTCAATTCATGCACAACCCTCCTATTCACTTTATTCTCCAGCCCTCACGTTAAGCTCACCACTCAACCTCACACATGCACAACACACACTCACCCAACTAGCCTCTTAAATCCATGCTCTTTTTCCTTTTGCTTGTGCTATATTTAATTGATCTCCAAGGCTACTCACACCTTTCAGCTCACGTTTCTCCATTCATGCTCCTTTTTATTTTTTCTTTTTAGCTCCTCCCCACTGAAACGCACAGCTCTCCTCTCTAACACTTTTCTCACGCTACTTCTTGATTCTTCATTTAATGCACAGCTCCTCCCTCCACTCACACACACTTCGTTACTCACCCACAACTTCACTCATGTAACGCACCCCTCACTCACACACACTCACGCTGCTATGGCTCTTTACGCACAACCCCCTCAGCTATTTTATTCTCTTATGTAGTGCATGTAGAGCTGGTCAGCATGGGCTTCCTTCCTCTTTACTGTTCACTTCCTTTTCTTTTTCCTGGTGGAGCCTTATTCCTTCTCCTTTCTAGCTTATGGTGTGCGTGGTAGGGCTGCTGTGATTAAACAAAAGCACTCCAGCTCTTCTTCTTATGTTATTTTCTTCTACTTTGGCATGGATTGTGGGTCTCTTCTCTAGCTGTAACGTTGATTTTGGCTGTTCCTTTGTAACATCCCATCTCCCATAGGAAGGGTTTATTGGTAATTTGGGATGGGTTAGACGTATTGAATTGAATCTCGACATGAACATACATCATATAGCCTCTATGATTAATGATTGGTTGCACATGCACATAGTATACATGCATTCATGATATTTCCCGGCTTAGGTTTCAAATTGAGATTCTTTGTGAAATTTATGGGATAATTGTATTTGAAAAATTATTTGGAGTGCGCCATTGAGTGTTTTACATTTTTAGGGATTTATGAAAATTTTTCTGGAATTTTTCGAGATTGTTGCCCGGACCGGAAAATTTCCAATGGGCTGACTGAGTGGGCTTTTCTATACTGAAAAGGACCGTCAAATGGCATGAGATTAGTGAATAAATAATTGTGGGAATTATATTAGTGCCATGTTTAGAGATTAAGTGGGATTATGTTTTGTTTTATTATTATTAAATAGGATTAACTTGAATTTTTGGCTTTTTCTCATTAAAGACCAAGTGTCCCTTCCATTTATGAGTTTTGTCTTATATATTTCAGCACCCACGACTTGTTCCTTGGCTCTTTACATAAATAAATCACTTGAAAAGGCCAATTATCATCCTTCATCATCCGAAACTTTGCTTCTTCTTTTTAAGTGTTCTTTTCTCCTTCCTTGGTGAGTTCTCTTCTTCCTTCGATGGTCCCCTTCTCCTCCCACCTTCCTTTGCTTTTTAGCTTGCTTTTCTTTATGCATATTCAAGACCAAGTTGAAGCCTTGTAAAGATTATGGTATGTGTGTTTGGTGGAGTGATAATCGTGAGTTTTGGTGAGAGGTAAGGAATTGAGTAAAGCTTGGAAGATTGAAGTAGAAGTGGTGTGAACTTGAAGAATTGATAGCTTGAACTTGTTTAAGGTGAGTTTTGATGTTTTTTTTAATGCATTTGGTAGTTAGAAGCATTCATGGAGATCCTTTATACATGTAGTTGATCATCATAGTAGTAGGGTTGAATGGGTTTAAATGTATACTTGGTTATGGATGAATGAATGACTATAGTTTTTTCTTGATTTTGGCTTGGTTTGGATTGAGTTTGTAAGGTTAGATGAATGGAAAACTTAGGAAGATAATTTGTGTTAGTGCTGCCAACTTTTGTATAATCATGTAAATATATGTTGTGATGAATTTGTGGTTGAATTAGAGGTATAAATGGGTGCTTAGTGATGTGTTATTGATGTTAGAAGTGATAGGAGTTAGGTTGTAGTTGAAAAGCTGAAAAATGCAATTTGACCTATTGTAAGGTTTTGATCATAACTAATTGTGTAGGTGAGAAAATGAGGTGAGGTTTGTGCCCAATTAAACTTTGGGATGTTGGCTACAACTTTGTGTGAAATAGGTGTTGTTAAATTGTAATGCTAGAAGGGCGAAATTTTGCATGGAAAGTTATTGTTTTATTGCCTGTGAACAGTACCTGCAGTTATGACCTGATTACTTTGTTGATTTTTCTACATTAATTGATATGGAACTAGGAAAAATGGTCTTTATGAAAGTTGAGGCATATTGAGTTAGCTTTCCATTGCCACTGATCTTGCTAATTTTCGAGTTGTATATTGGGAGATATGAACTGATTACTATTGACTGGTTTTGAGCATTTTGATGAAACCCAGCCTAAGTGTTGGTTTTGTGAGCAGTCTGCTTGGGAGCAATTTTAGCAATTTTTATGGACCAAATTGGTGTGAGTGATCTTCTACAAATTTGTAGAGGAAGAAATTACCTTGAAAATGATATATGGTGTGTAATTTTTAGAGGTCATAGTTGGGAGTTATGATTTTGCAAAAAGTGACCCTGCATTAGGTTGTGAATTGCTGATAATGGCAGTAACTTCCATAACAGTTTTGACATTGTTAGAAATCGAATTGGAAATTGAGTTCTTCATAAAACTTGAAGTTTGAGATCTTATCTTTTCAGGGATATAAGGTAGTGAATTGGGTGACATTTGTGCTAAGAGATATACTGTTGTGAAATGTTCTGTTCAGATTGGGAAAATTCTGAGGGTTGATGCTTTGGTGAATTGTTTGACATAGTTAACAAGTGAATCTGATTTTGGGTTGTTCATGAAAGTTGTAGATAACATTGTGAGCTTTCTGAGCATATTTATTGTGTTATTTTTGACTGAGGAAATGCGTAGTTACTGAATTTGCAATGTACTGCCCTGTTTTGATAGGTTTTGAGTGGGCAGTAGGTTTGATTGGATTTTTGACACCCTTAGGGGTAAAATTGATTTTTATGGTCTTCATGAGAATGGTAGAGCTTTTCATGATCTTTCCAACAAGCTATGGTTTGTATTTTTCCGATTTGTGTGCTAAGAATTATTGTTGTTGGAAATTCGGATTGGAAATAGGAAAATAAGGGAAGGAAGTGAGGTAGAACCTCGCGACGAAGCGAGGTGAGTCGACCTCATGAGGGCGACGCCGCCTCATGAGGCAGGCGCATATATATATATATTTATTATTATTTTTTAGTATTTGGCATTAAGTGACCTAATTGTTTCTTTTGTCAATTTCTTTTCCGTCCGACGTCCGATTGACCTGATTCTTGAGGCATCGGATTTGTAACATATTGAATTTCATTTTGTGAGAAATTGGGAATTTTTAGACGGGAAACTGATGTGGGTCCGGGTAATTGTTCTGTGATCACTGTTTTATTTATTTTTGGACCGATAGAGGTCCAAATTGGTCTTGTCGATGGCTATAGCTTTCTAATTTTTAGATGGAATTTTTATTATGGGAAAATTTTGGATTAGGGCCGGGAATGTCATGAACATGCATTATACACGTTTTAATTATCTCATGTGCATTGATATTTTTAACTATTCAGTTGGTAATGTATACTTATTTTAATTGTTATAGAGGCACAGTTGGAACGTCACCCCACGGACGTTGCAGAGACTTCCGACATTAGCTTCGGAAGTTATTAGGTGAGTAACCTAGATGGTTCCTCAATTAGTAAGTGTTTATAATTCGCACTTATAACTCGTGGAGAATAATGGTGGGACGATTGTGTTTGTGTATGCCGATTGCGGACCGGAGGTCCGATGGATTGAGAGATTCGACATAGAAGTGCTATATGTGATTTTCATGTGATTACTTGTGAGTGACTTGTGCATATGTTGAATTGGGATCGCTTATGATGTTGATTTTGTTTTATTTGGATATATGCATTTCATGCATAATTGCTCGATCAAGAATTGGCAGTTGTGACTAGAAAGTACCAACGAGAGCTTAAAGCTCAACGTGATTGGGCCTTGAGCCCTGAGGATTCGTGAGCCTAAGGCTCACCGCTTAATGCGCCTTAATGGGACAGCTTTAGCGCCGTCACAACAACGTAATAAATTGGAAAAGCGCCACATACGCATTTCATGAGCATTTGAATTGGTTCCTTTGATCGATCCGTAATCATGTGGTACTTCGAATGTGTTTTGGCGAAATAATCGGTGTATCTCGTGATATACTATGTATATGCATGAATGGGTGAACCATCGATGATGGTTCTCACCGAGTTCGCAAACTCACCCAAAATTGCAAATTATTTTTCAGACCGAGAGAGTAGACTTATAGCTCGGAGGACTTTTCTGCCGTGTAGATTGAGTTGGCAAGAGAAGTCATGGCAAATGTGCTGGTCAAATTGACACTTTTGAGGGATGACCTAGCTAGCTTTAATTTTGATTTTTTCGAGTAATGTACAGAACCTACCAGTTGTGTAAATTTACTACTTTGAGGTTATGAAATGAAAAATTATGGTTTCAAACAATTAGTGGATTTCATATTAATGCTTTATGATTTTCGATGCCATGTGGAGTGTTAGTGATTGTTCGTAGCGCACCCTTATCGTAAGGTGTGTATCGGAATGACCTACGGGCATCCTGGTACATATCCTATGGTAAGGGGATGCTACATTAGGTGGTATCAGAGCATGGTTTGGCATCTGTTGGGACTAGTACATAATTAGGATTGAATTATGGTGAGCAATGCAGAAACTGATCAAAGTTCTTGTTTTGTTATAGGTCATCTGTTTGTGGTGATTAGATAGATCAACCAGCTGACGAGAGATCTGTTGGAGCTAGTAGAGAGTCCTCGGTGCTTCTATCTGATGAGTTACCTCCTAGAGTCCCCGTGAGACGGGAGAGGAGATATGATTTATCTGCGAAGCGAGGGGTCAGAGACTTCTATGGCAAAGATGCACTCACCGAGGCCGAGGGATGGCTGGAGAGGACTCGAAGGGTTCTCACGGATGGATCTGCGAACTGATGAGAGGTTCGATTATGCCGTATCTCTTCTCAGGGCCCGGCTTATACATGGTGGAAGACATTCGGCAAGTACCACCTGTGCCTTGTTTTGACACGGGCGGATTTTCTGAGGGCTTTTAGAGACAATTATATGCCCAAGGTGTATCTGGAAATGAAGATGTAGGAGTTTTTGGAGCTGAGACAGGGTAGTATGTCGGTGTCTGAGTACGAGGTGCGGTTTAATGAGTTGATGGGATATGCTGCTACTTTGGTTTCTACTGAGACTGATAGGTGCTGGAGGTTTGAGATGAGGCTAAATTTGAGATCCGTGCAGGATTGGCCCGATCCGATATGGGCCTTTATAGAGTTGAGAGAGCTGTGTGAGAGTGGAGCGGACAGAGGCGAGACAGCAGAGATGGGTCAAGTGGTCTAGAGGGAAGAGAGTTAGTGTCGGTCAGGCGCCTGGTAGGAGTTTTAGCAGCGCCAGAGCGTGGCCTTCAGATTTTGTGAGGATCCAGCGGTGGGTTTTGGATGAGAGGAGATTTGCATACCTAGCGATGGCGGTGGTAGAGGTTTTGGGCAGATTCCCCATTCTCGTGAGCATTGCGAGAAGAGGCTGAGAGAGTCTTGGCGATTGACCTGAGCTTGCCTTAAATGCGGCTCCATGGATCATCGTTCTGGATTGCCCACTACATTGGGAGCTCGTCTGGTAAGGGATTTAGCCTCGGGAGTAATCTTATAGTACAAGCAGAGTAGAGTGGGTGGATCGGACGTGGATCCGGACGGAGGGGCCGAGTAGAGGCCGAGGTGTAGTTGAGGATCCTTTGTGAGATCGAGGGTCTGGGCACCACCCGCCCCGTGCCGTAGTCTATGCCATGACGAGGTAGGAGGCCCAGGATTCCCCTGATGTTGTAGCTGGTATGCTTCTCATTTATGATATTGAGGCATTTGCTTTGCTGGATCCTGGATCCACACATTCTTTTATTGCACCTCATATGGCATGTAGATTGCATGGGGATAGGGAGATGTTACGGTATGGGCTAGAGGTGAGTACACCTCTAGGTACTACTACTGCATTGGGAGAGGTCTGCAGGGGATGCTCAATCCAGATTGATCAAGCAGTGTTAAGGGCAGACCTTATAGTGTTGCCTCTGAGGGAGATCGATGTGATTCTGGGGATGGACTGGCTTACTGCCCATAGGGCTATTATGGACTGCTATACCAAGGAGGTTATTTTAGAGTCTCATGGTTAGCCTATAACCGTGTTCAGAGGAGTTAGTCAGGCAGTACCAGCCCGGATGATCTCTTTCCTTAGTGCTCTAAGACTGATGCAGGGAGGTTGTGAGGCCTATCTGGCTCATGTGATTGATACTAGAGTTGAGCAGAGGCTTCAGGATATTCCCATAGTTAGGGAATTTCCAGATGTGTTTCCTGATGAGCTACCGGGTTTGTCACCGGATCGGGAGACAGAGTTTACTATTGACCTCGTCCCAGGTATTGCTCCTATATCTATACCTCCATATAGGATGGCACCTGTGGAACTGAGGGAGCCAAGGTTCAGCCAGTGGAGTTCTTGCCGGAGAAGGGTTTTATCGAGCCTAGTGTTTCACCTTGGGAGCTCCAGCTTTATTTGTGAAGAAAAGGATGGGACATCGAGGTCGTGTATTGATTACTGAAATGAATCGGGTGACAAGTGAAGAATAAGTATCCACTGCCTAGGATTGATGACTTATTTGATCATTCAGGAGCTCGGTGTTCACTAAGTTGGATCTGAGGTCAGGGTACTATCAGCTGAAGATAGCAGAGGCTGATGTGCCTAAGAGTGCATTCAGGAGTAGGTATGGGCATTTTGAGTTTTTGGTGATGCCGTTTGGGTTAACTAATGCCCCGGCAGCCTTCATGGCCTTGATGAATAAGGTATTTCAGCCTACTGGATCGGTTTGTAATTTTTTTATTGATGACATTCTAGTGTATTCGAGGAATGCATGTGAGCATAGTGAGCACTTGAGGATTGTTTTGCAGACCATGAGGGAGAGACAGTTGTATGCCAAATTCAGTAAGTGTGAATTTTGGCTGGATCAGGTGATCTTTTTGGGGCATATAGTGATTGGAGAGGGCATTCAGGTGGATCCGAGTAAGGTTGAGGCAGTGCTGAAGTGGGAGGCTCCTAGGAATGTGTCAGAGATTCGGAGTTTCCTCGGATTAGCGGGTTATTACCGAAGGTTTGTCGAGGGTTTTTCACTGATCTCAGCCCCTCTGACAAAGCTTTTGAGGAAGAATGTACCATTCAGATGGACTGAGGAGTGCCAGAAGAGCTTTGAGGAGCTGAAACACCGGTTGACTACTGCACCGGTGTTAGCTATTCCATCTGGGACTGGAGGATTTGAGGTATATAGTGATGCATAGCACCAGGGTTTGGGATGTGTTCTGATGTAGCACGGTAGAGTCATTGCCTATGCCTTGAGACAGTTGAGGTCTCACGAGGTAAACTATCCTATTCATGATTTGGAGTTAGCTGCAGTTGTGTTTGCTCTGAAGATTTGGAGGCATTACCTGTATGGTGAGACTTTCCAAATCTTCACTGACCGTAAGAGTTTGAGATATTTACTGAGCCAGAGAGAGTTGAATTTGAGACAGAGGAGATGGCTTGAGTTGTTGAAGGACTATGATTGTACTATCGAGTATCACCCTGGGAAAGCTAATGTGGTGGCAGATGCGTTGAGTAGGAAGTCACATACTAGTACAGTTCAGATTCAGGCAATGAGGTTGCCTAACTTGATTCAGTTGAGGGCTTTGAATGTTCAGATGAATCTGGAGCAGGATGGAGTATTATTGGCTACTTTGAACCGAGACCGATACTCTTTGGGCGGGATCGAGAGTTCGGGACAAGGATCTGTTATGGTGAGACTGATTGAGAAAATAAAAGCTGATTCGAGTTCGGAGTTTGAATTGAGAGATGGGACTTTATGGATAGGGCAGAGGCTTTGTGTGCCTGATGTGGATGACTTGAGGAGAGAGATATTGGAGGAGGCTCATATGGCCACATATGCTATGCATCCTGGTACTACCAAGATGTATAACACTCTTAAGCAACATTTCTGGTGGCCTGGCATGAAGAAACAGGTAGCTGAGTATGTATCTAGATGTTTGACGTGCCGGTGAGTTAAGGTGAGCACCGTGCTCGATGGAGAAGCTTCATTCGCTGCCCATTCAGATAAAATGGGAACAATTACCATGGATTTCATTATGGGTTTGCTGGGGACGCCGAGGTAGT
Organism: Erythroxylum novogranatense; assembly: GCA_029891385.1. NCBI lineage: Eukaryota > Viridiplantae > Streptophyta > Magnoliopsida > Malpighiales > Erythroxylaceae > Erythroxylum > Erythroxylum novogranatense. The sequence goes on along the minus strand of CM057225.1, from coordinate 7,584,642 downwards.
ATGATGCTATCTGGGTCATAGTGGACGGTTGACTAAATCGGCCCATTTCTTGCCGTGAGGAGAACAATACCATGGATCAGTTGGCCCGAAGTATGTGGTGGAGATAGTGAGGCGCATGGGGTCCCAAGTGTCGATAGTGTCTCGACAGGATCCCATTTACTCGAGTTACAGCGAGTTTGCGATCTGCTATGGGTACTAAGTGAACTTCAAGATAGCGTTTCATCCTCGAACAGATGGGCAGTGAGAGGACGACAAGACTATTGAGGATATGCTTGGGCATGCGTATTGGAGTTCGAGGAGCATGGGATCGAGATTCAGCCACGATTGAGTTTGCATACAACAATCATTATCACAAGAGCATCGGGATGGCACCATATGAGGCAATCAGATGGGCGCATCGTGTAGATCACCTTTGTATTGGGATGAAGAGGGTGTGAGGATGATTGAGGTCTGAGTGATTCGGGATCTTGTTGAGAAGGTGAAACGATTGAGTCGCATCAAGGTAGCTCAGGATAGACTGAAGAGTTATGTGGATCAACATAGGAGGGAGATGGAGTATGATGTGGGCGACAGAGTTTTCTTACGGGTGTCACCGTGGCGTGGTGTACTGAGATTCGGCAAGAAGGGCAAGTTAAGCCCTAGGTACATTGGTCCGTATGAGATTATCGAGAGGATAGGGCCATTGGCATATAGGTTGGCATTGCCGAGTGAGATGTCTCAGTTGCAGATGTGTTTCATGTGAGTATGCTCCGGAGGTATCGATCAGATCCGACTCATGTAATTCCGGATCAGGAGATTGAGGTATCGAGTAATCTGAGTTATGTAGAGGAGCCAATCCAGATTGTCGGGTCACAGGTGAAACAGTTGAGGAATAAGAGTATTCCTTTAGTGAAGGTTCTTTGGAGGAACCACTCGACTGAGGAAGCTACCTGGGAGACCGAGGAGCATATGAGGAGACAGTATCCTCATCTTTTCGATCAACCAGGTAAGAATTTCGGGGACAAAATTTTTATTAGGAGGGGAGAATTGTAACATCCCATCTCCCATATGAAAGGTTTATTGGTAATTTGGGATGGGTTAGACGTATTGAATTGGATCTCGGCATGAACATACAACATATAGCCTCTATGATTAATGATTGGTTGCATATGCACATAGTATACATGCATTCATGATATTTCCCGGCTTAGGTTTCAAATTGAGATTCTTTGTGAAATTTATGGGATAATTGTATTTGAAAAATTATTTGGAGTACGCCACTGAGTGTTTTACATTTTTAGGGATTTATGAAAATTTTTCTGAAATTTTTCGGGGTTGTTGCCCGGACCGGAAAATTTCCAATGGGCTGATTGAGTGAGCTTTTCTATACTGAAAAGGACCGTCAAATGGCATGAGATTAGTGAATAAATAATTGTGGGAATTATGTTAGTGCCATGTTTAGAGATTAAGTGGGATTATGTTTTGTTTTATTATTATTAAATAGGATTAACTTGAATTTTTGGCTTTTTCTCATTAAAGGCCAAGTGTCCCTTCCATTTATGAGTTTTGTCTTATATATTTCAGCACCCACGACTTGTTCCTTGGCTCTTTACATAAATAAATCACTTGAAAAGGCCAATTATCATCCTTCATCATCCGAAACTTTGCTTCTTCTTTTTAAGTGTTCTTTTCTCCTTCCTTGGTGAGTCCTCTTCTTCCTTCGATGGTCCCCTTCTCCTCCCACCTTCCTTTGCTTTTTGGCTTTCTTTTCTTTATGCATATTCAAGACCAAGTTGAAGCCTTGTAAAGATTATGGTATGTGTGTTTGGTGGAGTGATAATCGTGAGTTTTGGTGAGAGGTAAGGAATTGAGTAAAGCTTGGAAGATTGAAGTAGAAGTGGTGTGAACTTGAAGAATTGATAGCTTGAACTTGTTTAAGGTGAGTTTTGATGTTTGTTTTTATGCATTTGGTAGTTAGAAGCATTCATGGAGATCCTTTATACATGTAGTTGATCATCATAGTAGTAGGGTTGAATGGGTTTAAATGTATACTTGGTTATGGATGAATGAATGACTATAGTTTTCCTTGATTTTGGCTTGGTTTGGATTGAGTTTGTAAGGTTAGATGAATGAAAAACTTAGGAAGATAATTTGTGTTAGTGCTGCCAACTTTTGTATAATCATGTAAATATATGTTGTGATGAATTTGTGGTTGAATTAGAGGTATAAATGGGTGCTTAGTGATGTGTTATTGATGTTAGAAGTGATGGAGTTAGGTTGTAGTTGAAAAGCTGGAAAATGCAATTGGACCTATTGTAATGTTTTGATCATAACTAATTGTGTAGGTGAGAAAATGAGGTGAGGTTTGTGCCCAATTAAACTTTGGGATGTTGGCTACAACTTTGTGTGAAATAGGTGTTGTTAAATTGTAATGCTAGAAGGGCGAAATTTTGCATGGAAAGTTACTATTTTATTGCCTGTGAACAGTACATTAATTGATATGGAACTAGGAAAAATGGTCTGTATGAAAGTTGAGGCATATTGAGTTAGCTTTCCATTGCCACTGATCTTGCTAATTTTCGAGTTGTATATTGGGAGATATGAACTGATTACTATTGACTGGTTTTGAGCATTTTGATGAAACCCAACCTAAGTGTTGGTTTTGTGAGCAGTCTGCTTGGGAGCAATTTTAGCAATTTTTTTGGACTGAATTGGTGTGAGTGATCTTCTGTAAAGTTATAGAGGAAGAAATTAACTTGAAAATGATATATGGTGTGTAATTTTTAGAGGTCAGAGTTGGGAGTTATGATTTTGTAAAAACTGACCCTGCATTAGGTTGTGAATTGCTGATAATGGCAGTAACTTCCATAACAGTTTTGACATTGTTAGAAATCGAATTGGAAATTGAGTTCTTCATAAAACTTGAAGTTTGAGATCTTATCTTTTCAGGGATATAAGGTAGTGAATTGGGTGGCATTTGTGCTAAGAGATATACTGTTGTGAAATGTGCTGTTCAGATTGGGAAAATTTTGAGGGTTGATGCTTTGGTGAATTGTTTGACATAGTTAGCAAGTGAATCTGATTTTGGGTTGTTCATGAAAGTTGTAGATAACATTGTGAACTTTCTGAGCATATTTATTGTGTTATTTTTGACTGAGGAAATGAGTAATTACTGAATTTGCAATGTACTGCCCTGTTTTGATAGGTTTTGAGTGGGCAGTAGGTTTGATTGGATTTTTGACACCCTTAGGGGTGAAATTGATTTTTATAGTCTTCATGAGAATGGTAGAGCTTTTCATGATCTTTTCAACAAGCTATGGTTTGTATTTTTCCGATTTGTGTGCTAAGAATTATTGTTGTTGGAAATTCGGATTGGAAATAGGAAAATAAGGGAAGGAAGTGAGGTAGAACCTCGCGACGAAGCGAGGTGAGTCGGCCTCGTGAGGGCGACGCCTCGCCCCCGCGAGGCAGGCGCATATATATATATATTTATTATTATTTTTTAGTATTTGGCATTAAGTGACCTAATTGTTTCTTTTGTCAATTTCTTTTCTGTCCGACGTCCGATTGACCTGATTCTTGAGGCATCGGATTTGTAACATATTGAATTTCGTTTTGTGAGAAATTAGGAATTTTTAGACGGGAAATTGATGTGGGTCCGGGTAATTGTTCTGTGATCACTGTTTTATTTATTTTTGGACCGATAGAGGTCCAAATTGAGTGCTGTCAGTGGCTATAGCTTTCTAATTTTTAGATGGAATTTTTATTATGGGAAAATTTTAGATTAGGGCCAGGAATGCCATGAACATGCATTATACACGTTTTAATTATCTCATGTGCATTGATATTTTTAACTATTCAGTTGGTAATGTATACTTATTTTAATTGTTATAGAGGCACAGTTGGAATGTCACCCCACGGACGTTGCAGAGACTTCCCGGCATTAGCTCGGAAGTTATTACGTGAGTAACCTAGATAGTTTCTCAATTAGTAAGTGTTTATAATTCTGCACTTATAACTCTGTGGAGAATAATGGTGGGACGATTATGTTTGTGTATGCCTGGATTGCGGACCAGAGGTCCGATGGATTAGGAGATTCTGACATAGAAGTGCTATATATGATTTTCATGTGATTACTTGTGAGTGACTTGTGTGCATATGTTGAGTTGGGATCAGTTATGATGTTGATTTTGTTTTATTTGGATATATGCATTTCATGCATAATTGCCTGATCAGTAATTGGCAGTTGTGACTAGAGCAGCTAACGAGAGCTTAAAGCTCAACGTGATTGGGCCTTGAGCCCACAGTGATTCAGAACCTAAGGCTCACCGTTTAATGCGCCCTTAATGGGACAGTTTCAGGTGCTCGGTCACAACAACGTAATAAATTGGAAAAGCGTCACATACGCATTTCATGAGCATTTGAATTGGTTCCTTTGACTGATCTAGTAATCATGTGGTACTTTTGAATGTATTTTGGTGAAATAACTGTGTGTATCTGTGATATACTATGTATATGCATGATTTGGGTGAACCATTGATGATGGTTCCTCACTGAGTTCGCAAACTCACCCAAAATTGCAAATTATTTTTTAGGACCGAGAGAGTAGACTTATAGCTCGGAGGACTTTTCTGCCGATGTAGATTGAGTTGGCAAGAGAAGTCATGGCAAACAGGTCGGTCAGCTGACACTTTTTGATGGATGACCTAGCTAGCTTTAATTTTTGATTTTCTTTTGGAGTAATGTACAGAACCTACCAGTTGTGTAAATTTACTACTTTGAGGTTATGAAATGAGAAATTATGGTTTCAAACAATTAGTGGATTTCATATTAATGCTTTATGATTTTCGATGCCATGTGGAGTGTTAGTGATTGTTCGTAGCGTACCCTTATCGTAGGGTGTGTATCGGAATGACCTACGGGTGTCCCGGTACATATCCTATGGTAAGGGGGTGCTACATCCTTGGTGCGTGATTTTCCTGGTGTAACTCATCTTGTCTGCATGCGTGGTAGTCCAGCTGCTCACACATAATGTTCACGTCTTCTCATATATCTCCAATAGCAGCTAGCGTGTTGTCCTCCTCTTGTGAGTTGGCTGTGTTTATTCTTTTTAATTTTCCCTCTTTCTCACGCCCGTAGCTCCCCTCATGTGCACCCCAGCTGGTCCCTCACTTGGTGTATTGCTGCCCCTTTGATTTTCTCTTTAGCCAACAGCCCCTTAGATGTTAGTGGAAAGAGTGTGTGAGCCATGAAAGTAGCGTTAGTGCTTCAGCTTTTTGAGTGAAGAGTCTTTTCCTCTTTGCTTCCATGTAGCTTCCACCTCTTTGTGTTTTTAGCCACCACATGTCATGTTCTTTTTATGCTGGTTCCACATGAATGATAGAGTTAGTGAGTCCCTCTTTTCTGCTTTACTTTCTTTTTGGTCTGTCTTTTTGTATAAATTTTGTGCCTCTTTTTCCTTTTGACATGGTGTGATGGAGCTACCCACTAGTGCGTTAATTTCTTGCCTCCATTTTAATTCCTCCACAAAAAATCAAGAGCATTTCTTACAAATTAAACAGGAGAATTATAAAATGTAAATTCAAGTGAACCAAGCAATTTAGTAAGAAAATATTAATAAAGTCCAATAATTAATCCAGATCTGGAGGGAAAATGCCATTAATTTTAATGAGAAAATGCATCCAACAAATGCCCCCAAACTCAAACTTTTGCTTGTCCCTAAGCAAAATTAAGAAAAATTGTTCAAAATAGATTAAGGAACACTCAACAATTGAAATTTTCAGAATTGCGATAACCTATTAAAATTTACCTTTAGCCACTTATCAAACCATACGCACCTTCATAGTGCAAGGATACCAACGCTCGCTCAAGTGCACACTCCTTGATTCAAGTCTAATTAGAAACCAACCAACTCACAAGAGTAGAGAAAAGCCAAATAAACTCAAAGGCAATTTACAACCTAAGGGACTCTAAAGATATTATCAAATTAACCAATCCCATAGGCAAAAATTCTCCATCCCATCTCCATTGATTTTTAGCACTCCTTCTCAAAGGATCAAAAGGTCTTATTAGGGTTGTAATGGGGTCGTTGGGGTTTCAACTTAGCTTCGACCAAGGAAAATGATAATAAAAGCTCAAATGAAATGGAAGCAATTGTTCAAGAAATAGGAAAATATGAGGGATCTCTCTCTTTTTATTTTTCTTTCTTCTTTTTTCTTCTTTTTTTTAAGAGCAAGTAAAACCGTGGGAACAAGGAAGAAAGATTATTATATTTTTTTAGGGAACTAACAACATCATTTACTAAGACAAAATTCGAACATAACAACGGTAACAATTACAAGACTTAACTCAATTTCAACGAATTCCCAAGTTCCAAATAATTGACTTCCCCCCAAACTCAGTTTCTTCTATACTAGGGGCAATAACTTTCAAAATCCTCACTTGCTTGCGCTTTTCTTTTTTCTTTTCTTTTTTTTATTATTTTGTTCCCTTTTTTTTGTCTTCGTTTTTTTTTTCATTTTTTTTCTCAACCCCCACATAACCTATTCCTAAATAATCATTTCCATATAAAAGGTAGGGAATGCTTGGCTTATGGCTTGGTTAAATGAGAGTGCCAAAGAAATAGAAATTTTAGTTAGGCTCAACTTGGCTCCAAAGAGAATATAGGGTTTTTTTTAAGCCAAAATTGGATTGTAGTTCATAATTCAAAGAAAATGCCTTAATCATTTCCTTATCAAATTTGTGCTCACATTTCGCCTTGATAGGCCTAGAGAACTTGTTCTAGGATTGGCGAGATCTCACTAGGTTCCAACTTGCCTAAAAATTTAATGGATAATCAAAACTCAAATAAAATGGATGGAAAGACTCAAATCAAAGAATATGAGTATGATTAAACAATTGGAAACCGAGCACTAATCCGGAACAATCTATCCACAAACCTTCTAAAGGTAAACCCAATTAGGCCCCAAACAATTCTCAATTTCTCAAAAGTGAGGCAAAAATCAAAACCTTTAAAGACCAAATTTTCTTAATGAGGTTTAAATATGCAAGAAAATAACTAAAAAAAAGAAAAGTAATGGCATTTTTTTGTATTTTGTAATTTTTTGTTTTGAATTTTTTGAAAATTTTGAAAAAAATTGATGATGATTTTTTGAAATTTTTTGAAAATTGATGAAATTAATGCATTTTTGAAAATTTTTGAAAATTGATAAAATTAATGCTCACCCCAACTCATATAGGACATTGTCCTCGATGTCAAAATGCTGTGTACAATTTGAAGTAGGTAAGTAGCATAGATATGCATAGTTAAGGACAAAAAGAATGTCGGCAATGATGCATGCAAATTAAGAAATTGTTGCAGATCATACTCGAACACAAACAGCCGCAAAATTCAACAATATGCTAAGACATGAGTAAGAGGCACAAAGAATTCCCTGTAATGAGCTTGGATCATTTTCGTCAGAAGTGTAATTCCTCCATCAAAATTCGCGTGTAAGGTCCAATTTCCTGCAAGTAAAACAAAGAGAACATGAATTTGGGTTAAATAAAATAAAATAAAATAAATGAAAACAACTAAGGTGTGAAACTTGGGTTGTCTCCCAAGAAGCGCTAATTTAAAGTCCTTAGCTTGACTTGGCCAAATTGTTGCTCGAGGTGGCGTTAGAGAGGATTGAATGACTCTCGTTTATTGGAAATCCACCACATAAGGCTTTAACCTTTTCCCATGAACCTTAAATACTCCAGTTTTGGGATCCTCAACTTCTACCGCACCGTGAGTATAAACCTTAACAATCTTGAACGGTCTCGACTACCTTGACTTCAACTTTTCGAAAAATAGCTTAAGCCGCGAATTAAATAGCAAGACCAAATCTCCTTCCTTGAACTCTCTTTGGATAATATGTTGATCATGCCATCTCTTCATTCTTTCCTTGTAGATTCGAGCATTTTCATAAGCATCCAAGCGAAGCTCCTCCAACTCATTCAACTGAAGCAAACGCCTTTCTCTAGCTGCTTTGAAGTCCAAATTAAGCTTCTGAACAGCCCAATATGCTTGCTTGTGCTCTCTAAGCACTCTTAAAAGTTTATCAACCTGCACAAGGCTTAAAAAATCATTATTAATGATTGGATAGGTCGAATTAGGGCCCAGAAATTCATATCTGAGGTTAGGAGGCAACGGTTTCAATTCCACATTCGGAGGTTCTTCTTTGTTCGAATCAGGTGATGGTTTCAGTTTAGGTTGCACAGATTGCGTAGATTTTTGCACAGGTTATTCATTGAGCATCTGCATGAATTCAAAGACTTTTGTCTCCTTCTCCATAAATTCTGTATTACCCCCTGCAGTTGCTACAGCCTTCACTAAGCAATGTTCCAACGAATCCTTTGGATGAGATTTTTTGAATTTAGCACCAACCAGCCCATCAATAAGGTCTACCCTTAAACAAGAATCCTTGTTATCCATAGCCTTCATTGCCTTTCCTAAATTAAACTCAATTTCTTCTTCCCCACTCTCAAAGTCATTTTCCATTTTAACATCTATGATTGCTCGGTTGTGGCTAAAAGGGTCTCCCAAGTATATGGTATGTTAGTATCCTCTTCTATTTCTAGCACAACGAAGTCTATTGGGATAAAAAGACTTCCAACCTTGAGAGGCACATTTTCCAATATCCCAATGGGAAATTTTATGGACCTGTCAGCTAGCTGCAAAGATATGGTAGTTGGTTTAAGCGCTCCGATGTCCAATTTCTGACAGATAGATAATGGCAATAAGCTCACACTTGCCCCCAAATCACATAATGCTCTCCCAATTTTTGTGGTTCCAATTTGGCAAGGTATTGAGAAACTTCTCGGATCTTGAAGCTTGGGAGGGAGTTTGTTTTGAAGAATGGCACTTGATTCCTCTGTAAGAGCCACAGTCGCATATTCCTCTAACCTTCTTTTGTTGGATAAGATCTCCTTTAAGAACTTGGCATAAGTAGGCATTTGAGTAAGGGCTTCCGTGAAGGGGATGTTAACATAGAGCTTTTTCAGAATGTCAACAAATTTTTCAAACTGCTGGTCTAGCTTAGCTCTATGAAATATCTGAGGGAATGGGATTGGTGGTTTATATGGTGGTGGTGGTATGTATTTTTCCGTCTCAGGTGATTGTTGCACAGGCTATGCATCAGATTGCATAGGTTGTGCATCCTGGTCTGTTCCTTCGGATTCCTTTTCAGCTTTGTTCTTCTGCACCATAGGTTCCAAAACCTTTCCACTCCTTAGTACCACTGCCTTGGTTTCCTTAGGAGCCTTGGATTGTGCTGGTAGCTTACCCTTGTCAAACCTTAGTGATGCGGCTTGCTGCGCAATCTGAGTCTCAAGCATCTTATTTTGAACCATTAATTGGTCCATTCGGGTAGTAAGTTGCTGGATCAAATCTCCTTGCTTCTGCATAAAGGTTTCCATCATTGATTCAACGTTGGACTTAGGTTCAGGTGGCTGGGCTTATTGTCTCAAGTTTGAAAAACCTAGAGGGACACGATTTTGTTGTTCGGAGATGCATTGGTAATGTGGTTGATTTTGGGGTAAAGGGTTTGGTTAGGAAATTTTGGGGTGGCTTGGGTTGTTGAGACCAGGAGAAATTTGGGTGGTTTTGCCATTCAGGATTATAAGTGTTCGAGAAAGCTCCAACTTGGTTCTTACGCCCATAATTTCCCTGAAAATTCATATGTTTAGCCCAAATTCTTGCCCAATGTTCGAAATTACACCCATACCGATCCAAAATCCACGATCTTGCAAGGTATGCATGACTAACGATGGCGCAGAAACTTATCCAATTTCCTTGAAAGAGCTTCAAATTTCGAATTCAACAAGGTAAAGGCATCCAATTCGAAGACTCCTTAAGGTTTCTTCCCTTCTTGCTTAACCTCTTTCCGGTCATTATTCCACTGATAGTTGTTGTAGGCAATCTTCTCCAATAACATAAAGGCTTCATCTTCATTCTTGTCCATTAGACCACCTCTAGCTGCAGCATCTATTGCACTTCACATAACCGGAGAAACTCTGTTGTAGAATATCTGCACAATCATCCACTTCGGGACACCGTGATGTGGACATTTGCGTTGAAGCTCCTTGTACCTTTCCCATGCTTCATATAACGACTCATCTTCTTTAGGCTGAAATGAGGTCAACTCACTTCTGAGTTTTGTCGTCTTCCCGGGTGGAAAATACTGAGCCATAAAGACCTTGGACAATTATTGCCAATTATTTATCGAACCGGGTGGTAATGAATGGAGCCAATCCTTAGCCCGATCTCTCATAGAAAAAGGAAACAACCGAAGCCTTATTGCATCCTCAGGTACCCCGTTCTGCTTCAACATTTCACAAATCTCCAAAAATTGCTGCAAATGGACATGTGGGTTTTCTGTTGGGTGCTCTCTAAACTGATTCTGTTACACCATTTGTACAAGGCCAGATTTCAACTCAAAATTATTCGCTTGCACAGGAGGCCTTGTAATGCTTGGGCGAAATTCCCCAAAATCTGGGACCACATGATCCCGCATCGTTCTTTGATTTTGTTCGGCCATTTCAGACTCGACTGCCTCTTCTGTTGGAAAAGTTGTAGTAAATTCGAGTTCGATTTGTCGTTCCTGTACAGGCTGTGCGTTAGATGCTTTTGCCCGTGCTTTTCTGGCTTTTGCTTCCTTCCTTAATGCCTTAGTTGTCTTCTTGATTTCAGAATCGAATAATAATTCTTTAGCACTAATGACCCTTTGTATAGAGTAAAACAAAACACAAAGCAAAATCAAATGCAAGGTGCAAAAAATGCAAAATAAAAAGTATACAGTAAAAAGAGGAAAAAATAAAAGAAAAGAAAACTAAAATCAATTTTAACAAAATTTATTAACACAAAACACAAAAGAAATAATAAATAACAAAAAACAGAAAAGAGAAAAAATGTCCAATTTAACCAAACAATCAGTTGGCTAATATTACTCAGGGATTACTCCCCGGCAACGACGCCAAGAAACTTGATGCATTTTCGCAAGTTCACAGGTCTCAAGTAGTACAGTATAATATCGTCCCATTGGAGTAATTAATGTAAGTACCAGGCTTGGATCACTCAATTAATTGGACTAGCAATTGTGTAAAAATGGGGAATTAAAATAAGAAAATTAAGTAGCAAAAATAACAAAATCAAAGCTAAGGAAAATTGTGAATATTTCTAGGAGTTACTCGGATGGAATGTGATAAGCTTCAAGGATGGTTCCACTTTTAGCGCTTTTTATGGACTTTACCTGAATCAATTTATGAGATGAATTTTGGTTGATAGAAGGTTGAGCCTAGAGTTTCTAAGATCATTTTTCAAGGTATCAAAGAAGTATTACGCAATAATCCTATTCTACTATCGTAGCCTAGCAATCAAGCATAACCCATTATGTTCTTTGCTCGCCTGGTTTTCTCTCATAAATTCAGTCTATGTCTAAATCTGAAATTTATAAGTTCCCTGTTTTGGAGTTCCGTTATTAATTTTCACCTATCTGTTCTTCAATTAACAACTAACGCTTAGTAGTGGTTGGCCAAACACAACACCAGCAACAATAATATCAAAACAGAAAAATCAAACTTATAAATCCACACTCATAAATCAACCGAAATGCAATCCACAAAAATTAGCTAAAAGCTTCAGCCCAACCTTGAAGCTTTGAGGAAACTACTCATTCATGATAGGAAGAATACCACAGAAATTATGCTCAGCAAACAACATTAGGAGAAATTAAATAATATAATAGAAATTGAATGAGTATCGGGTCTCCCTCTTTGCGTGTATTATTTTTGCGCCTCCCCCTAATGTGTAGTTCGCATCTGCGTCCTTGGTGAATCAGCCTGGTGGGCAGCCTCCTGCGTGAAGTCCTCAACTGTAGCATTGTTGTTTGGTTTGTCGGCGTCTTGGCTTTGTAGCGTGCTGTCCTCCAGTTCAACACCCTGCTCACGTTCTTCTTCTTTTCTTTCAGCTCTCTATTTTTTTTCTGTCCACGCCCTCTTCTTCTTCACTTACTCACACACACTTCACATTGCTCACTTGTTCCCTCACTCACGCACACACCTGTTCACTTGCCCAGCACACACTCTGTGCTCACCTTGATTCACATGACCCTCCTATTCACTTTGTTCTCCAGCCCTCACGTTAAGCTCACCACTCAACCTCACACATGCAGCACACACTCACCCAACTAGCCTCTTAAATCCACGCTCCTTTTCCTTTTGCTTGTGCTATATTTAATTGATCTCCAAGGCTACTCACACCTTTCAGCTCACGTTTCTCCATTCATGCTCCTTTTTATTTTTTTTAGCTCCTCCCCTTTGAAGCATGACTCTCCTCTCTAACACTTTTCTCACGCTACTTCTCGGTTCTTCATTTAATGCATAGCTCCTCCCTCCACTCACACAAACTTCGTTACTCACCCACAACTTCACTCATGTAACACACCCCTCACTCACACACACTCACGCTTCTATGGCTCTTCACGCACAACCCCCTCAGCTATTTTATTCTCCTATGTAGTGCATGTGGAGCTGGTCAGCATGGGCGTGGTTCCTCTTGGCTGTTCACGTCCTTTTTTTTTCCTGGTGGAGCCTCATTTCCTTCTCCTTTCCAGCTTATGGTGTGCGTGGTAAGGTTGCTGTGATTAAACAAAAGCACTCCAGCTCTTCTTCTTTTGTTATTTTCTTCTACTTTGGCATGGATTGTGGGTCTCTTCTCTAGCTGTAACGTTGTTTTTGGCTGTTCCTTGGTGCGTGATTTTCCTGGTGTAACTCATCTTGTCTGCATGCGTGGTAGTCCAGCTGCTCACACCCAATGTTCACGTCTTCTCATATATCTCCAATAGCAACTAGCGTGTTGTCCTCCTCTTTTGCGTTGGCTATGTTTCTTCTTTTAATTTTCCCTCTTTCTCACGCTTTGTAGCTCCCTCATATGCTGAGCTGGTCCCTCATTTAGTGTATTGCTACCCTTTGATTTTCTCTTTTATGACCCACTTAGATGTTAGTGGAAAAGTGTGTGAGTCATGAAAGTAGCGTTAGTGCTTGACTTTTGAGTGAAGAGTCTTTTCCTCTTTGCTTCCACGTAGCTTCCACCTCTTTGTGTTTTTAGCCACCACATGTCATGTTCTTTTTGAGTTAGTCCCACATGAATGATAGAGTTAGTGAGTCCCTCTTTTATGCTTTACTTTCGTTTTGGTCTGTCTTTTTGTATAAATTTTGTGCCTCTTTTCCTTTTGACATGGTGTCTTGGGTACGCCTTTGGTGCGTTAATATCTTGCCTTCATTTTAATTTCTACTTTAAAAAATCAAGAGCATTTCTTACAAATTAAAAAGAAGAATTATAAAATGTAAATTCAAGTGAACCAAGCAATTTAGTAAGAAAAATATTAATAAAGTCCAATAATTAATCCAGATCTGAAGGGAAAATGCCATTAATTTTAATGAGAAAATGCATCCAACAACAAGTTAGAGGAGGTTATGAATACTTAATAACCTTTATAGATGATTATTCAAGACATGGCTATTTGTATTTGATGCATAAAAAGAGCAAATCTTTTGAAAAATTCAAAGAATTCAAAGTCGAAGCTTAAAAGCAGCTAGGCAAGCAATTAAAACAACTTTGATTGGATCGAGGTGGTAAGTACTTATCTAGAGAGTTCCAGCAATATTTAATTGACAATGGAATTGTTTCCAATTTTTTAGCTCCTCAAACACCTCAACAGAATGGTGTAGCTAAGAGGAGAAGTAAGACTCTATTGGAAATGGTAAGATCAATAATGTCCTACGCTAGCCTTCCAGAATCATTCTAGGGATATGCCATACAAACGACAACATATCTTCTTAACTTTGCTCCATCCAAATCAGTGCCTAAAACACCTAGGGAGTTATGGACTGGTCGAGTGCCTTCATTGTAGCATTTAAGGACTTGGGGTTGCCTAGCCCATGTTCTAAGACTTGAATCTACAAAGATGGAACTAAGATCAAAAGTATGTTTTTTTGTAAGATATCCTACGGGAACTTCGATGAATGCTGTTTTTTACAGGTCCTCGGGATAGGAAAGTATTTGTGTGGACAAATGCGACCTTCCTAGAGGAAGAGTTTGTGAGAAATTACAAAGGAAGAAGTGAAGTAGGACTAAAGGAGTTAGCTATTGCATCCAATTCAAGAGTTGATATAGATCAGAACAAGATGTCGAAATGGATTTAAGAGTTGAATCAGAAGTGCAACCTTAATATCAAATAGTGCCTAGATGTAGTGGAAGGGTTATGAGACAGCGAGATAGGTATCTAGATATAGGAAAAGGCTTTATTTCCATCTCAAACCAAAAAGAAATGAATCCCATTACATATACACAGGCTATTAATGATGTTGATGCAGAAAAATAGCTTAAGGCAATGGAATTGAAAATAGATTCCATATACGCCAATGAAGTCTAGATCCTTGTAGATTTACCACTAGATGTAAAAGCCATAGGGTATAAATGGATCTACGAAAGGAAAATAGGATTAGATGGAAAGGTAGAGACCTTTAAAACTAGATTGGTAGCTAAGGGCTATACTCGAAAAGAGGATATAGACTACGAGGAGACTTTTTCTCCAGTTGCCATGCTTAAGTCCATCAGGAATCTTTTGGCCATAACAGCCTATTTCGATTATGAAATATGGAAAATGGATGTCAATATCATATTTTTTAATGGAGATCTTGAGGAAACCATTTATATGGCTCAACCAAAAGGATTCATTGAGCCAGGAAATGAGCATAAGGTATGCAAGTTGTAAAGGTCCATTTATGGACTTAAGCAAGCATCTAAGTCTTGGAACATTCGGTTTGATAAGTCTATCAAAACCTATGGATTCATACAAAACCTATATGAGTCTTAAGTTTATAAAAGGATACAAGATGGAAAGGTTATTTTCTAATCCTGATTACTGATGACATTCTACTAATTAGGAATGATGTAGGAATGTTATCTACAATTAAGGGATGGCTAAATAAACAATTTTCAATGAAGGATTTGGGAGAGGCTAACTAAATTCTAGGGATCAAACTTACAAAGGATCGTAAGAACAACTTGATAGCCTTATCTCAAATATCATATATTGAGAACATGCTCAATAAGTTTGCCATTCAAGATTTTAAGAGGGGTTTTACACTTACTAGACATGGAATCAAACTTTTAAAAGAACAAACACCTAAAACCCAAGAGGAGGTTAAACACATACGTAACATTCCATATGCTTCGGTAGTTGGAAGTTTAATACATTCAATGCTTTGCACTAGACCAGATATCTATTATGTAGTGGGACTGGTAAGCATATTTTAGTCCAATCTAGGAATGGAGCATTGGACTGCGGTGAAGTGCATACTGAAGTATCTTCGTAGGATGAAGAACTTAATGCTTGTTTACTCTGGAAGTAATCTTATTTCGATGGGATATACGGATTCCGATTTCCAATCAAATGTTGATTCAAGGAAATCAAATTCTGGTTCTATATTTTTTTTAAGAGGTGGAGCCATAGTTTGGAGGAGTATCAAGCAATCTTGTGTTGTTGATTCGACTATAGAGGCTGAGTATATTGTTGCTTGTGAAGCAGCGAAAGAAGCGGTCTGGCTCCTCAAGTTCCTAAATGATTTGGAGGTGGTTTCTGAGGTAGAAAAGTGAAGTAAATCACTTGTTAATATATAAATCATATATAATATG
Source organism: Erythroxylum novogranatense (assembly GCA_029891385.1). NCBI lineage: Eukaryota > Viridiplantae > Streptophyta > Magnoliopsida > Malpighiales > Erythroxylaceae > Erythroxylum > Erythroxylum novogranatense. Next base: position 7,568,942 of record CM057225.1, on the reverse strand, counting down.
TAAAATACACAAGAAGGGGGGTTGAATTGTGTTAAATCGTCTAAGTTATTAATCTTTAAAATCTTCTTGATTTTCTTGACAAATTCAGGCAATTACAAACAACGCATTTAATTTGATAAGTAATGCAACAGTAAAAATTAGTATCTATTCTTCTAATAACAAGAAAATTAGAAAGTTAAAGAGGTAAGAGTTAGAGAATATGACACCACGATTTGTATTGATTCACCCTTAACTTTGGGCTACGTCCAGTTCTCAGAGTTCATATGATATTTCACTATCTCCCTCAACTTTACAAGTATTATTTCTACACTTAAGGAGCCTCTTCAGGTCTCTTTCACAAAGTATTCTTTATTTGCTTCCTTAGCCTCTTCAGGCTCTAGCCTTTCTTTCACTCGAACAGATATTGTTTGAGCTTCACATTACAGATGTAACATCCCACCCCCTCCTGGAAGGGTAAAATAGGAAATTTGTTGTAGGATGGGATTGATAGGGAATAATTAGTCTTGTTCATGCATAATAGGATTGATACAGTATCAATTGTGTACATGGAATTTCGGTATATGCATTCATGATAATTCCGTAAGTGGGCCTAAAGCAATTTTATTGGGATTAACGTGGTTAATGGGTTTGGAAAATTATTCGAGTCGCTATTAAGCGTTTTAAATTTTAAAGGATTTTTGGAATTTTCTGGAATTTTCGGAGAAAATTCCCGGACGCTAAAATCGCCGATGGCAGCCTAAACATGTTTTGGGGTAGAAAAGGTAATTTTGTGATTGAAAAATTATTTGGAGTGCTTGTTACATGTTTTACAATTTTAGGAATTTCAATAATTCTCGGAAAAATGATTGAGGAAAATTCGGAAATTCGGACGGATAAAATCGTCAATTAGCGAACCGGTTGATTTTTGGTAGTGAAAATTTCTATCAATGGCACTGTAATATTGGGTATATTATTTTGGGATTGAAATTAGGGCCATTGGACTAGAATGGGTCAAATTGTATTAGGTTTCCTATTGACTAATTTGTTTTAACCTATTTTGTCTTTGTTCTTAAAGCTTGCCACTTGTACTAAAGTATTTAATGACTTTTGTCTAATATGAATCCCCTCTCATATTTGCCTTATCAAAAGAATGAAAAGAGAGTTTTACTCCTTAAAGCTTTCACCATCCGAAAATCCTCATCTCCTTCATCTCCATCATTTTTTTCCTTCTTCTTCTTTAAGTTTCTTCCTTCCTCCTGAGAGCCTTCTTTACAAGTTTGCAAACTTACACCTTCTATCTTCCTAGCTAGCTTGATGATAACCTTGCATGGGATGGAGAAGAAGTAAAATAGTTGGAGAATTGAAAAGTTGAAAACTTTGATTAGGTAAGTGTATGGTTTAAGTGTTATTTATGTATTTAATGCATAAATTCATAGTTAGTTGCATGAATTGGAAGTGATTGTTTATGAAATATGATGTATGATGCATTAATGATATGAAACATATGGTTTGAATTGTTGGGCATGTTTATAGAAGAATTAATGAGGTTGAAGATGATTAGTGTTTTAATGATATAGTTTAAATTGATTGTAGTGATACTAGATGAATAAGATTTCAAAGAAAATAATAAGAAAATGAGTGAAGAGGATGCTGAAATTTGAGTGGTTATGTTGAAATGAAGTGTTGGATGAAAGCTGAGTTGAATAGGTAGGTAAATTGAGTGGTTATTGAAGTAGAATGGACATTGGAAAGAAAGAATTGAATTTAGAAGTAAAGCTGGAAAAAATTGCTATTTGACCTACCATACTGATTTGATCATAACACATTGTGTGGTTATGCAAATGAGACAAGGTTTGTTCCCAAATAAACTTTGGGATGTTGGCTACATTTTTGTGTGAAATAGGTGTTGTCCAATTTTAGCTTTAAGAGGGTGAAATATGGCTTGGAAAGTTACTGCTCTTAACTGGAATGAACAGTATCCGATAATATACCTTTGAGTTTTGCAAATTTTTATGAATTAATTGAGAAGGAATTAGGATAAATGGATTAGATGAAAAATTGAAGCCTATTAAGTTATCTTTCTAATGTCACTGATTGTGCAATTTTTCGATATGTATAGTAGGAGTTATGGACTGATAACTATGGACTGTTTTTATGCATGAGTGAAACCTAGCTGGATTAGCAGATTTGGTGTACATTCTGTTTTGGAGTAATTTTAGTAATTTTTGTGGACTGAACTGGTTTTAGGGATCTACTGAAGATTTCTAGATGACACCTTGATCTTGAAATTGATATATGGCTTATAATTTTTGGAAATCAGATGTGGGAGATATGGAATTTCAAAGGCTGAACTTACATTGTGATGTTAAGTGCTGATTAGTTCAGTAACTTGCATAACAGATTTGAAATTGTCAGAAATCGAATTGGAGATTGAGTTCTTCATGAAACTTGAAGTTTGAGGAGTTATCTTTTCAGGGATATAAAGTTTGGATTTTTCCGACTTGTGTACAGGGAGTTATACTTGTTATAAGTGTACTGCTCAAATTGAATGATTTCAGGGACATCAACATTGAGTGAATTAATTGACTTGTTTAGCTATGGAATTTGATTTTGGGTTGTTAATGAAAGTTGTAGATGACATTGTGAACTTATTAAGCATATTTATGTGGTAATTTTGGCTGAAGAATCAGAGTTATGAAATTTGCAATGTACTGTTCTGTTTTAATGGGATTTGAGTAGGCAGTAGCTTTGAAGGATTTTGACACCCTTAGGGGTGAGATTGATTTTATGGTCTTCTTGAGAATTGTAGAGGTTTTATGATCTTTCCAACGAGGTAGATTTGTATTTTCTGAAGTGTGTGTTGAGATTTATGAGTGTTGAAATTTGGTTTGGAAATTAGAAAGTTGGATTGGAAATTAGAAAAAAAAGGAATGGGAATTTGGATTTTTAGCGGTCACTAGGCGACGCGTCATCTAGTGGCGAACTTGGGATGAACGGCGTCACTAGGCGACGCGTGCGCCCTAGCGACGACGCGGATCATCGGAATCACTAGGCGACGGCTCGCCCTAGTGATGAGGCGATCTGAATTTTTTTATTTATTATTTGGTATTATTTTGATTATTTGGTATTTGGTGTTTCTTTTGTCAATTTCTTTTCCGTCCGACGTCCGATTGACCTGATTCTTGAGGCATCGGTTTGTGAAATATTGAATTTCATTTTGTGAGAAATTGGGAATTTTTGGACGAGAAATTAGCGTGGCCGGGTAATTGTTGATGGTATTTGTTTTGTTTAATTGGGGACCTATAGAGGTCCAATGCGCTTACCGTCGGCCTTGATATGTTTCTAAATTTTAGATGGAATTTATATTGGGAAAATTTGGATTTAGGGCGAAATCTCATGAACATACATTCTACACTTACATGTGCATTATATTAGTTTGGATTGGATACTTAGTGATCGGTTCCTCTCATTTGTTATAGAGGCACATTTGGGCGTCGATCTACGGCGTTCTTGAAACTTCGAGATGTTAGCTTCGGAATACAGGTGAGTAACCTAGTTGGTTCCTCAACCTTTATGTGTTTAAGTTTTGCAATTATGCCATATGGAGATAATGGAAGGTTTATAGTTTATGTGTATTTGAATTTGATTGATTTGGGACCATAGGTGTGCGAAATATTTGGAATGAGATAACGAAGTGCTACTTGAGTATGTTGTTTGTAAATGTTATATTGGAGATCTCGGACGAGTTAGAAATGGGAAATTGATATTGAAGTGTTAATTATCATTTCGTTTGATACATTGGATGGGATTGTAAATGTGATATAGTAGGATCTGATAAATTGGAAATGTAGATAATTGAAATCCGGACCGAAAGTCAGAAGAATTGGCAAATAGTAATGATATGTAAATGGAAATTGGAATATGTACATTGCATGCATAAACATAAATGTGTGATCGGATAAAAGCGGTTGTGACCGGGCGACCCTTTATGTCGGGGCATATCACGCCTGACGATATGAGAGCTTTATTTCAGCGCCGAGGACCTCGAGTCCAGCGTATTGAGCCATGAGCTCGATATATCGAGGCTTCAAGCCCGATGTTTTCGAAGCCAGCGGCTCAACGCAATGTGCCCGTTCTTGGGGCGAGTTTTGATGCAGTCACAACAACGAAATGAAATTGGAGCAGTGTCACATGTGCATTGCATATATATATTTGTAAATAAGCTGAAATATGTGCATGTGTATATGAAATTGGAACTGAAATGTGATAATATGTGATATTCTTTATTAATGCTATTGTGTGCTAATATGATTAGTGAATGCATGAGTTGGGTGAACCATCGATGATGGTTTCTCCGAGTTCGCATAAAACTCACCCAAAATTTGCATCTATTTTCAGGTCTGAAGAATACCCGGTTGACACGGAGTATGTCTCTGTAGGCGAGTAAAGGTTAGAGATCGGGATCGGTTAGCCTCTGCATTAGTGTCTTAGTAAATTGTGTTCATAATCAACGTATAATAAGGCATTGTATTTTCTTGAGCCCGTTGTGGTATTAATGTTTTGCATTGGTGATTGTAAATTATTCTTGGATGGTGTAATAGCTGGCTGGTTTATTGTGAACACGGGTTTTAATTACTTACGGTGTTTTCCGTGTTAGCGTGGAAGCAATGGAAAAAAAAGTGTATCTTGAGTTTTAAATCGTCGATGTAATACGCCACTCTCACGGGGCACGGACTTCGGATATCACCAACGATATCGGGTTGGGTCTTGCGAGGTTAGGTGTTACATTTAGGTGGTATCGAGCCCGATGATGCGTAATGTATCTGGCACGATTTGAAACATAGGGTGCATGCATTTGAGTCGCGTTAGTGCGGGACCGTGTAATCGATCCCTAGTTTGAGTCTGGGTAGAAATCCTACATGTGCGTGCGTGTTAAGTGATTAAGTGAGAGAAAAGTGAGGCTGTGTTAGAGTGAACCCCGAAAGTGTATAAACAATTAGGAAAGGAAGAGGAAAAATGGATAAGGAGATTGATATTGTCTTGTGGGTAGAATAGCGGTGTTGGCTAGGCGATGAAGGAAAGAAGTAATATTAATGAATTCCGGATTAAGCGGCAATATTATGATGACGAAAAAGGAATATGTCTAGAACTTGGAAAAGTCCCTTTGGAGATGGGAGAAGCATCTTGGTTATAGTAGTCTTAAGTGAGATTAAAGGTCGGGATGATTAAGTAATTAGAGTTACATTGTATATGTGCGAAATGGAAACATTGGGCCGAGTAAAGTGTAGATGGTCCGATTAGGTAGATATTGATTCCTTTGTATCGGTGGTAAATATTAGTCGATATCATAGATAGATGATGATAGCGAGATTGTAAGAGATAAATAGTGGAATTGTAATGGCCTATCGAGGCTGAAAGAAGCGAAAAAAAGCAAGATGCCTAGTGCCTAGTAGAGTTAAAAAAAAAAAAGGTGAGATGAAAGTGTAGGGATAAACTGAAATGACTTGGGAAGCGGTTATGATTATGGCGCCTCGTGAGGCGAAATGATTATGTGAATATTGTGCGTAGAGTTTGGAAACTAGTATCAAAGGATGGTAAGGGAAAAAGACAGACTGACAATTTTCTACTGATTGTGTATCGGAAAGTTCTAGATTTGGTTGAAAAGATGTATATAGACACAGAAATGATAAGCGGATGGGTAAATAGATGCACGGATAGAGGCAGAGTAGAGATGTATTACTTGATTACATTGTGTATTGAGGGTGTGACTATCTTATCGAGAGGTGTTTGAGGAAAATAAAGGGATACGTAGTAATAAAGAGATGACTGTGTATAAGTCAAGCTGTTATGATCTTATAAGATCAAGCTTGCACATGACGGATATGAAAATAAAATGATGAGATATATAGTTTAATGATACGTGGAAAATGAAACAATGATAGTGATATATGAAAAGAGTTGTCTCATTTAAGTCGATTTAATGTTGGGAGTAGCTATTGGACAGTAAAGTTGATTATGAGTAATGAAACGTATGTGAGATATACATGGAAATAGTAAAGGAAATGATCGGTGAATGATTAGAGTGACTATAAGTGTAAAGTTTATAAGGGATTACAGTAAGACATAAGAGGACTGGGCGTACCTGTCTGAGAAGCAATGAAAAAAAATGATTTTTGGCATAAGTCCTCTATTTGAGGATTAGCATAAACGGAAGGGAGCTCTGTGGAAGTCTGAATGGTATAAAATAAAATGAAATAAGTTTTACTGAGGTGGGGATTCTTGATAAGTGTTAAAGAAAGTATTTAGGTGGTATCACATGGAACCTTAGTGCGAGGAATGTTACGATCTTTAAATTATGGCATAAACTTGTTCTAATTAAGGTGGTGTGTAAGAATGATTGAAAAGCAATAGGGACACTAATTGGTGATGAGACTTTCGTGAATAGTATAAAGATGATGGTCAAGCGAAAAGAAATGCGGACAAAATTAAAAGTGAAATGGAGTCAAAGTGAAATAAATGACCGAGGTTATTTGCCTTTGTGTGTATGGAAATGTAATGTATCCAATGACATGAATGGAATGTTAATTTGAGGTGATCTGTTGCAATGAAAAGTTAATAGATCTCTATATGTGAAATAAAATTTTTGGGAAAATCTTGATTTGAAACTAAGAATAAAATAGTCGAGATCGTGAAGTGGAATTTATGAAAGTCCAAGTATGGATGACTAGGTATTCATATATGTGATTGACGGAAATTAATTGAAAAGAGAAAATGAGTAGAGACAAGAAGTCTAAAGAGAAATTGACAATGACGAGATACATTGTTACCTTCATAAATACCTACTTGTGGACTCAACAAAAAGTTGAATGATGTATGGTAAAATTAATAAAACCCTAATGGGAAATTTTGCGAAGTAAGCAAATGTGGTGACTATGCTTATAGGCGAATGTGTGTGAAAGTGTCGAGCAGTGAAAAGTAAAAAGAAGCTGTATTAGTAATTGAGAAATTTGATCTTGAGGCATATCCTTGGAGAGTGGGCAATGTGTGATGAGCGAGACAATATGATAAGCGGTATAAGATAAAGTGAACTGATTGTGACAAATGGTATTGGAGACTTTAGATTGCTATAAGGATACATTGTGTTTATTCGAGGAAAAAGATGGGCATAAATGACTATTATACTGACAATTCTGAATTAAACAGATATTTCTGACTAGTGATCAGATAAGGCTACAAGGGAAGATCAATTACAAGATATTGGGATTTACAAAGAATTTTCCAGTAGATGATGGGTAATTGTGAAGTGTTTCTGGAAATTGAGATACTGGATAAAGGTAAGAATGGTTAAGAGTGCAAAAGTTACAGTGGTGAGTTCTATAAGGAGACTGAATATGCGAGTGAAGTTAGAAAAACAATACTGAATGATTCATCGAAGAAGTAGACATTCTAGAAGCATAAATAAAAAGTGAATTGAGTAACTGTGGGTTTAAAATGAAGTGATTATCGGCTTAAGTGCTTATAGGTTGAATGTTCAATAGGAAAAAGGTTTGATTATGATCGTAATATAGAGTTCTGATTTATTGGAGGAATATACTATTACACTGTATAGTGTCTAATAGTGCCTAACGAAAGTCAAAGATTGACTGTGATAAGTGAAACAAAGGGAAGTGACTGAGGAAGACTGCATGGTTAGCTAAAGTGGAAACGGATCGGTTAAATGAGACAGGGTAAAATGTATACCCGAATAAAGCGTGTGAACACTATAGAGCGATGAATTGTCTTACGAGATTCAAATTTGAACATAGAGTAAATGGCATATAACAAATGATTGCATTAGGTACATTATTCTTGATTATAGTGAAGTGGAGTTAAATGTCACGAGATTGGTACCAAAGGAATGTAAATCGTCCTGACGTGATAAAGAGAGGTATCAAAGAAATGGAGATGTACTCGAGGAATACGAATTGGACTTTATGGCACTTGGGGACAAAGGTATTAGAGGATATAATGTGATGTGAATAGATTTAGAAATCTTGCATTGAGTCCTTATATCGGAACCAAAGGTAGTGACTATTCTAGAAATGGCAAATGAGATAGCTAAGAAAATGAGATCGCCAACTAATAGTCTTGTAGAATCATCTATTGTACTAGTGATAATGAATTAGCCAAACTAGTAACTGAACCACGGACTGAGAATGGTTACTGTGATCACTCAATGTAGCATCATGTGATAACGGTCATAGTGAACCGTTGAGTGAGAATTTCGAGGACGAAATTCTTATAAGGAGGGAGAATTGTAACATCCCACCCCTCACGGAAGGTAAAATAGGAAATTTGTTGTAGGATGGGATTGATAGGGAATAATTAGTCTTGTTCATGCATAATAGGATTGATACAGTATCAATTGTGTACATGGAATTTGGTATATGCATTCATGATAATTCCGGTAATTGGGCCTAAAGCAATTTTATTGGGATTAACGTGGTTAATGGGTTTGGAAAATTATTCGAGCGCTATTAAGCGTTTTAGATTTTAAGGGATTTTTTTGGAATTTTTCTGGAATTTTCCGGAGAAAATTCCCGGACCGGCAAAATCGCCGGTAACTGGCCTAAACATGTTTTGGGGTAGAAAAGGTAATTTTTGTGATTGAAAAATTATTTGGAGTGCACTGTTACATGTTTTACAATTTTAGGGAATTTCAATAATTCTCAGAAAAATGATTCGGGAAAAATTCCCGGAAATTCCCGGACCGGATAAAATCGTCAATTGGCGAACCGGTTGATTTTTGGTAGTGAAAATTTCTATCCAATGGCACTGTAATATTGGGTATATTATTTTGGGATTGAAATTAGGGCCATTGGACTAGAATGGGTCAAATTGTATTAGGTTTCCTATTGACTAATTTGTTTTAACCTATTTTGTCTTTGTTCTTAAAGCTTGCCACTTGTACTAAAGTATTTAATGACTTTTGTCTAATATGAATCCCTCTCTCGTATTTGCCTTATCAAAGAATGAAAAGAGGAGTTTTACTCCTTAAAGCTTTCACCATCCGAAAATCCTCATCTCCTTCATCTCCATCATTTTTTCCTTCTTCTTCTTTAAGTTTCTTCCTTCCTCCTTGAGAGCCTTCTTTACAAGTTTGCAAACTTACACCTTCTATCTTCCTAGCTAGCTTGATGATAACCTTGCATGGGATGGAGAAGAAGTAAAATAGTTGGAGAATTGAAAAGTTGAAAACTTTGATTAGGTAAGTGTATGGTTTAAGTGTTATTTATGTATTTAATGCATAAATTCATAGTTAGTTGCATGAATTGGAAGTGATTGTTTATGAAATATGATGTATGATGCATTAATGATATGAAACATATGGTTTGAATTGTTGGGCATGTTTATAGAAGAATTAATGAGGTTGAAGATGATTAGTGTTTTAATGATATAGTTTAAATTGATTGTAGTGATACTAGATGAATAAGATTTCAAAGAAAATAATAAGAAAATGAGTGAAGAGGATGCTGAAATTTGAGTGGTTATGTTGAAATGAAGTGTTGGATGAAAGCTGAGTTGAATAGGTAGGTAAATTGAGTGGTTATTGAAGTAGAATGGACATTGGAAAGAAAGAATTGAATTTAGAAGTAAAGCTGGAAAAAAATTGCTATTTGACCTACCATACTGATTTGATCATAACACATTGTGTGGTTATGCAAATGAGACAAAGTTTGTTCCCAAATAAACTTTGGGATGTTGGCTACATTTTTGTGTGAAATAGGTGTTGTCAAATTTTAGCTTTAAGAGGGTGAAATATGGCTTGGAAAGTTACTGCTCTTAACTGGAATGAACAGTATCCGATAATATACCTTTGAGTTTTGCAAATTTTTATGAATTAATTGAGAAGGAATTAGGATAAATGGATTAGATGAAAAATTGAAGCCTATTAAGTTATCTTTCTAATGTCACTGATTGTGCAATTTTTCGATATGTATAGTAGGAGTTATGGACTGATAACTATGGACTGTTTTTATGCATGAGTGAAACCTAGCTGGATTAGCAGATTTGGTGTACATTCTGTTTTGGAGTAATTTTAGTAATTTTTGTGGACTGAACTGGTTTTAGGGATCTACTGAAGATTTCTAGATGACACCTTGATCTTGAAATTGATATATGGCTTATAATTTTGGAAATCAGATGTGGGAGATATGGAATTTCAAAGGCTGAACTTACATTGTGATGTTAAGTGCTGATTAGTTCAGTAACTTGCATAACAGATTTGAAATTGTCAGAAATCGAATTGGAGATTGAGTTCTTCATGAAACTTGAAGTTTGAGGAGTTATCTTTTCAGGGATATAAAGTTTGGATTTTTCCGACTTGTGTACAGGGAGTTATACTTGTTATAAGTGTACTGCTCAAATTGAATGATTTCAGGGACATCAACATTGAGTGAATTAATTGACTTGTTTAGCTATGGAATTTGATTTTGGGTTGTTAATGAAAGTTGTAGATGACATTGTGAACTTATTAAGCATATTTATGTGGTAATTTTTGGCTGAAGAATCAGAGAGTTATGAAATTTGCAATGTACTGTTCTGTTTTAATGGGATTTGAGTAGGCAGTAGCTTTGAAGGGATTTTTGACACCCTTAGGGGTGAGATTGATTTTTATGGTCTTCTTGAGAATTGTAGAGGGTTTTATGATCTTTCCAACGAGGTAAGATTTGTATTTTTCTGAAGTGTGTGTTGAGATTTATGAGTGTTGAAATTTGGTTTGGAAATTAGAAAGTTGGATTGGAAATTAGAAAAAAAAAAGGAATGGGAATTTGGATTTTAGCGGTCACTAGTATGACGCGTCGCCTAGTGGCGAGGCTTGGGATGAACGGCGTCACTAGGCGGCGTGGCGTCGCCCTAGCGACGACGCCGGATCATCCGGAATCACTAGGGCGACGGCTCGCCCTAGTGATGAGGCAGATCTGAATTTTTTTTTATTTATTATTTGGTATTATTTTGATTATTTGGTATTTGGTGTTTCTTTTGTCAATTTCTTTTCCGTCCGACGTCCGATTGACCTGATTCTTGAGGCATCGGTTTGTGAAATATTGAATTTCATTTGTGAGAAATTGGGAATTTTGGACGAGAAATTGGCGTGGCCGGGTAATTGTTGAAGTTATTTGTTTTGTTTAATTGGGGACCTATAGAGGTCCGAATTGCTACCGTCGGCCAAGATGTTTCTAAATTTTAGATGGAATTTATATTGGAAAATTTGGATTTAGGGCGAAATCTCATGAACATACATTCTACACTTACATGTGCATTATATTAGTTGGATTGGATACTTAGTGATCGATTTCTCTCTGTTTTGTTATAGAGGCACATTTGGGCGTCGATCTCACCGACGCATGAAACTTCCAGATGTTAGCTCGGAAGTACAGGTGAGTAACCTAGTTGGTTCCTCAACCTTTATGTGTTTAAGTTTTGCAATTATGCCATATGGAGATAATGGAGGTTTATAGTTTATGTGTATTTGAATTTGATTGATTTGGACCATAGGTGTGCGAAATATTTGGAATGAGATAACGAAGTGCTACTTATGAGTAAATCTGTTTGTAAATGTTATATTGGAGATCTCGGACGGAGGTCCGAGAAATGGGAAATTGATATTGAAGTGTTAATTATGCATTTCGTTTGATACATTGGATGGGATTGTAAATGTGATATAGTAGGATGCAATAAATTGGAAATGTAGATAATTGAAATACTGGACGAAAGTCGAAGAATTGACAAATAGTAATGATATGTAAATGGAAATTGGAATATGTACATTGCATGCATAAACATAAATGTGTGATCGATAAAAGGCGGTTGTGACCGGAGCAACCATCATGTCGGGGCATATCACGTAACGTATGTGAGCTTTCAGCTCAGCGCACAGTGACCTCAGTCCAACGTATTGAGCCATGAGCTCAAATGTATCGAGCTTCAAGCCCAATGTTTTCAGAGCCATCGCTCAACGCAATGTGCCGTTCTTGGGGCGATTTGAGTAGCAGTCACAACAACGAAATGAAATTGGAGCAGTGTCACATGTGCATTGCATATATATATGATTGTAAATAAGCTGAAATATGTGCATGTGTATATGAAATTGGAACGAAATGTGATAATATGTGATATTACCGTTAATGCTATCGTGTGCTAATATGATTAGTGAATGCATGAGTTGGGTGAACCATCGATGATGGTTTCTCACCGAGTTCGCAAAACTCACCCAAAATTTGCATCTATTTTCAGGTCTGAAGAATACCCCGTTGACACGGGAGTATGTCTCTGTGAGACGAGTAAAGGTTAGAGATCGGGATCAGTTCGCCTCTGCATTAGTGTCTTAGTAAATTGTGTTCGCAATCCGTATAATAAGGCATTGTATTTTCTTGAGCCCGTTGTGGTATTAATGTTTTGCATTGGTGATTGTAAATTATTCTTGGATGACCGTAATAATCAAATCGGTTTATTGTGAACACGGGTTTTAATTACTTACGGTGTTTTCCGTGTTAACGTGGAAGCAATGGAAAAAAAAGTGTATCTTGAGTTTTAAATCGTCGATGTAGTCACGCCACTCTCACGGGGCACGGACTTGGATATCACCAGCGATATCGGGTTGGTCTCATGGGGTTGAGGGTGTTACAACAGATGTATTTGCTCTCTTTCTTTCTCTACTTTCTCTCAAAATATTTTCATAGCGTGAGCACTTGAACATAGAATTTATCTAAGTATGTTTTGTACATTGTAATTCTCCCTTTATTTTAAGTTTCGACTATAACTAATATTTATAACCTAAATCTCCAACGGTCTTCTTTGAGAAATCTGCTTGTAGAGTCTTCTAAAGTTTGTTATTAGTTGAGTCTTGTAACTGACTCCAACTAATTGACGTTCTAGTACATTCTTCAATTACATCGTCTTGCTTAGATTCGTATGCTTCGTTTGGTGTCTTAGACTTAATCACTTCGTCTGATCCATCTTAGATGCTTTGTCTTATTCAGTTTGTACTTAAGTATCGTCTTGATTTGATGATTTGTGCCACTTACATTTATTTACGGATTTAACAAATTGTCAAAACAATTCACACACTTATATTGTTATTATCATTTGACTTTCATCAAAATCAATAGAAGAAGTGAAGTTTTCTTGACTTAACAATCTCCCCCTTTATGATGATAACAAATAATCATAATATTAGAAGATACAAATAATATTCAGATGAATAAAGTAAGATATACAATGATAAAAAATTTTATAATTCTAATTCTCCTTTCTACTATTCTCCTCCTATTTGTTATTAATAAAAAGATAGTTCATTTTAGACGCTAATACATTTGTGTTCATTTTAGATGCTAATACATTTGTTGAATATCAGTACGGATCATCTTGAGGTCTTCTTCTATAGAAACATGTAGAAGTGCTATTTTCTCATGAAGATCACCCACTGCATCACCTAGTTCATAAACCTTAGTATTAATTTCCTCAATGTTTTTAGCTAAGGCCTCCTAAAATTTTGTCTGCTTGTGCCTAGCTTCAATCCATTTGATGAAATTCTTCAAGAGCTCTGAATTAATAGTGGCATCTTGTAGTACTTCACTAAGTGGATGAATGTGTTCAAAGACAGATGGTTTTCTACGTGAATCGTCTAATTCTATAATTTTAATTGAGGTAATTTGTAAATTGGTTGCCCTAGAAGGTGTAAAATAGTTTTAACTGAAGAAATGAAACCTAAGGGATTGAAATGATTGAAAAAAATGCACAAAGGTTTCTAAGTTACAATCGATAAATTCAATTGTGATACTTTTGTACCTTCCTTCTGACATTATGCCAACTACCTTGAAGCTTTCATCTTTGGTAGATGCTTCAAAATTACTTTCTGATTCCTTTGATATATGATGTGATACATAGATGCCTATAGGTTGAGTTGCATAACATACATCGTCTATGTTCTTCACTACCACTTGAATCTCTTCTTCTCTGAGATCATCTTCTCGTCTTTCAGGAAACTTTTTCTTTTTTCCTTTTTCTTTGCTGACTATCGATGATGGACATCTAGGTTGTACATCTCGTACAATCTTGATTGTCATTCTGCTTGTCACTGGATAGATTGTATAAGGATCTTTCGTAATCTTCAATGGATATGATTATGCCTTTTCATCTCGTAGAATACTATATAGTCTTTGTTCTTCAGGGCTTAGAAGATGTATCGTTTGATCATTTACTGTTATAGGTTCAACTTGAACCTTAACTTTCTGTTTAGAAGGTTCTCTGATGATAATTGTACCTCTAGTACGATAAGGTGTTGATTCTTCTATGACCTTCATCTTCAAATCTTCTTTCTTTATTGGTTGAGGAGGGTTGTAAGTTACTAGCTGCTGTTCAGACGTGTCTTTGTCTTCTTTTCAACAATCAGTGTCTTTTGTGATCGGAGTGTCTCAGCCTTCTTCTTTAAAGACACTTGGTGAGTTGGTTGTTGAACCTTGATTTCCTTTTTTTTTTGGAAATGTCTTGGCTTGTATTGGATTATCAGATGATTGTTTAACCTTTACCTCTGTTGGTATTCTTCTAGACAATTGAGGTTTTGCTTGTATTTCAGACAGAACATTTTCTTTCCTGCTTCGTCTTATTGAAAGCTCCCCTTTAGACTGTGCTTTCGGTGTGAAATCTACATTTGCTTCAGTTTCAGTCTTGATCCCCGTTTTGTGAATATTAGAGGCATTGATAACACTCTTCACATTCATCTTTACTCTGTTTCCTTTATCAAGTAGGATTCTAGATTCTTTGAAGAATCTTGTTAATAGCATATCGTAAGGTAAAGAACCACTCTTCATATGATAATCCTCCCTAACCTTTATCATATACTTCAGAATCAAGAAAGGAAGATTAACAAGTTGGTGAGTGAGTAGATGAAATAGAAAATGTTCATCATTCATCATCATTCATTGTCACCACGTCCTTTAATCTTGCTCTTGGTAGGATACAATGGAGAAGAAGTGAGTGAAGAACCCTAGGCTTCAGAATGAGGGTTGAAGACTTCTTGACTCTTGGATTACTAGATCCATATAGTTGTTGATTGATGTTGGCTTCGTCTATATGACTTTGAGTTATCCAATCTATATTATTGAACAAATCAACTCTTTCATTTGGACACCCAATGGCCTTCACAATAGAATCTTGTGTGATTATTACTGACAACCCATCTACCATCGATACCAAGGTGTTGTCTACCACCTTCGCATTCTTCCAAATCTCATATATGTCATTCAGATACACCAACTCTCAGATGTTGAAGAAATTCTTCCATCCAGCTGCTTTAATCTTAGGTTCGATATTCATCCGATCATTCTTTAGGGATGTGAAATCGACGAGTCTTCCATAGATAAGATATTTCGGCACTTTTTAATCTGTAAAAGATAAACAATAAACACAGAAGTGTATTTCGCTTAAAGAAGCAAGGTTAGTATATAGAAAAAATTGAGAGGAAGATATGAAATGAAATGAGAAGGATTTGATGTTTAGAACAGAGGGTTGGATTGTCTTTGTTGAGAGCACTTTGAACAAGTCGGTTTCAAAGTTTTTTAAGAAACTTCTAGAGTGTAAGGTGTTGCAAATTTTGAGATGATTTCTTTTTATATACACTCTTGAAAATTTAATGTTTGTAATGTCTTTTAACTGATCCACCAGTAATCATGAAATTGAAACTACCGAGTGAAAGTTACTATTACTATTTAATCTAAAAGCTTATGACTTTTCAACTTCTTTAGAATGAATCGTCTGGATCATGAAGTCTCAGACGAATGGTCATTTAACATCACCATATTTAGGTTTCGTTTGATTTCCTTGAATCTGTCTTCACTTAAGGGTTTGCTGAAGATATTTGCCCATTTTTTATTCGTCTCAACAAATTGTAGATTGATGATCCCTCTCTGTACATAGTCTTTTATAAAATGATGTCTAACTTCAATATGTTTTTCCCTTGAGTGTCGTATTGGATTCTTTAAGAGATTAATAGCATTAGCGTTGTCACAGAAGATTAAAATTTGATCTTCTTGGATAGAATAATCCTCTAATTGATACTTTATCCATAACATCTGTGAACAATAGCTTGCAGCTGACATGTATTCAACTTGTGCAGTAGATAGAGTAATTGAACTTTGCCTTTTGCTTAACCAAGAAATTATATTATGACAAAGAAAGTGACAACCTCCACTTATACTCTTTCTATCAATTTTATCTCCAGCATCACAGTAGCCTATTATGTCGGGCCCCGACCCGGAGACCGGACCCCAACTGTTGGATCCCGTTATCGAAGTCCAACTCTTGAACCGTAAAACATGACGCTTGATCATCTTGCCTTGTAGTGTTCATTTCATTTAACCCTAATTTCAAATTGATTTCTCTTGTAAATCATAGCCTTATGACTCTTGTTTTATTTAAGACAAGAATCGCTTCAATCGGAGTTATACAACTCAAGATACACACCAAAAACCAAAAAGAGTTCATACCCGAAGCATGCTCTCTTAACTAACCTCACACTTGCTTTAATGCAAACCTCCTCAATTAACTCCAAATGATACCAAATTTTATGGAGTGAAAGATATATGTCTTATAAATCCAAATGGTTCAAACCTCACCTCAATTGGAGGTCGAATGAGTGTTTTATGCCCAAAAGAATAGACTATGCTCGCTCCCAAAATCAAATTGAAACATATTTTGGCGCAAATGCCATAACTTTCACTATAGATGTCGGAATGAATTCGTTCTTAGACGGTTAGAAAATTCGAAATTCTGTCATTATCGGGTTACATAGACCGTGAGAAAATCACACGATCTGTGTGAAAATTCACACTGTGTGTAACCCGCCATTGATGTCTCCTCGCACGAGAATTTACACAGTACATGTAACCCTTGCGCTAACTCGCCTCCTACACGGAAAATTACGATGCGTGTGAAAATTCACACAGCTGTGTAACTTTCTCGCCAACAACCACATTTCACTCTCCAAACCCTCTTCAATCCAAGTACCTACATAAAAACTTAAATCCTCCATATCCCACAACACATAACAACCTAATTATCGATGGATTTTCAATGGCAACAACACACTCCTAGCATTCTAATCAAACCCATACCATAATGATCTTGTACAATCACTCATGCAAAACTTATTAACCATAACCCAATCACATTCTTACTTCTACATAACACTCATCAATCACAACTCTATATCGTCTTCACTGAACTAAACATGCATTTCTACCAGCATGGATTCCAAAGCCATTTCATGCAACTTTGGATACTATGCCTAAACATGATAATAAATGGTTTTGAGAGACCATAATAAATCGTAATTCATGCATCTCATTCACATTCAAAACAAGTAGCTTACAATGCTTTAGTGGGCATTTCAAGCCCTTTTACAACTTAGTTCAAAATACACTTCCAAAATGCTCTGTTTTCTTAAAATGCATCTAAAGCATCGTTTACAACAATTGACTTGAAATACATCAAAACCTAATCTTGGAGTATGCCTTTTATGCTCATTCCTCGAGATCACGCTCTTCACCGGAGATGGGACGGGAAGGTGGGGTGAGCTTTAAGCAAATGGTAACACGTTTATATTTATACTACTAAGTCAATCTATTCATTACTCATACTGTTGGCAATATTCTCATCAACAAATCATACAACTTGCATTTAGTGAATTCATCAAGCTAAAGCATAATTTCATGATTCATGCATTCATCATTCTTACAAACATATGCTAACACATAAACACATAGCTGATGGTTGAAAAGTCCACGGGTTCTTGATGAACTACAAGTGTAGTCATATCTTTGAGTCCAAAAAGAACATCCTATGCCACAATCGGGCGGTAAGGCGAAGGCTATCTTGGTCAGCGTGCACGTGACTTTGTTGGTGGACTTAACTAACCACATAACACTGAATTTCATGCATAAAAACTGGACTTTTCTTGTCCACTAGCTGATTTTCTGAAAATGGATTTTCATGCAATCCAATTAGCTAATTCTCTGGAAAATGCTTTTCATGCTTAGCTCAAATGTCATAAACTCACTAATATTCATGCTCATTCAATTCATGACTTTATGAAGCAATGTCAAGCAATGTCATATACTGTCAAGTTCTCATATAATGGCATTCATACATCTATTATACTCAATCAAATCATCACAAAGTAATTTGAAAGAACATAATTTCTTTAATTAAGGTAGTATTTATCACTTACTAGCATAAAGATAAAAATGAAACCCACCTTATACTTGCTAAATCCTTGCTAAATGAAGCTCCTCCACTTGCTCTTCTCTCCTCTCTTGCCCTTCTTCAAGAGAAAATAGAAATCCATTTAGCAAAGCTTCAATTGAAAATCCACATAACTACTTTCATGAAATTGACTTAAGAATCACTAAACCCATTCCATTTCCAACTCTTCTCAACCATTACCCAAACAAAATCTTAACCTTAAACAAAAGACTTACCTTAAATCTTTAGCTAACCAAGTGATTTCTTGGTTCAAAGTGAAGCTCTAGCCTTCCTCTTCACTTTTTCTCCTGGAGTTTCTTCCAACTCCTCTTGATCCTTGGAAATCAAAGCCTAAGCAAGCCCCCTTTTTCTCTCTTCTTTCTCCCATTCACGACAACACCTTCTCTTCTCCCTCAAATTTTCGAAATCCCTCTTCTTTCTCCTACTAACTCACTTCTTTCATTTCCTTTTATACTCCTCTTTAAGTTAACTTAAGCCCATAAGCCCAATATCCAACTCCTTCTTCTTCCTTCCTCCACATCTCCTCTTTATACTACTTAAGCCCATCTATCTTTAGGCCCACTTAATCTCTTTTCTTTCTCTACTTCATTAAGCCCATTGCATTTAATTCTTAACCTAACTAACCAACTAACATACTAAATGTTATTAACTCTTACCTAACTTATTACTTAATGTTATCTAACTTAATCAATTAATTCTACTTACTCATTTAATGCCATATGTTATTTAATTACTATCATCCTAAATAATGCTAACTCAATTACTTAATTAGTCTAATCATGCTTGATTTAATAACAAAAAAAATTTGGGGCTAACATTTCTCCCCCCTTAAGAAATTTCGTCCTCGAAATTCTTACCTGGTTTACTGAAGAGGTGTGGGTACTGCTCCTGCATTGCATCCTGAGGCTCCCACGTTGCCTCTTCAACTGCATGATTCCTCCACAGGACTTTGACTAGCTTGATTGTCTTGTTCCTGAGGATCTTGTCCTTGCTATCCAGAATTGCCACAGGCACCTCTTTATAACTCAGATCATCACTCAGCTGAACTTCTGAGGTCTGAATGATGTGAGAAGGATCTGATCTGTACCTTCTCAACATCGAGACATGGAATACATCATGAATCTGCGACAATTCTGGCGGCAATGCCAGTCTGTAGGCTAACGGCCCAATCCTCTCTAAAACTTCATACGGACCCACATACCGAGGGCTTAACTTCCCCTTCTTGCCGAATCTCATAACTCCCTTCCATGGAGTCGTCTTGAGGAACACCTTGTCACCCACTGCATATTCCATTTCTTTTCTGTTAGCATCGGCATAACTCTTCATTCTATCCTGGGCTGCCTTAAGCCGCTGTTTGATTACATCCACTTTATCAACTGTCATCTGGACCAACTCTGGTCCCACTAATTTCCTCTCACCTTCCTCATCCCAACATATTGGAGTCCTGCATCTTCTGCCATAAAGGGCTTTATAAGGAATCATCTGTATGCTCGAATGGTACGAATTGTTATAAGCAAATTCAACCAACGGCAAATGATCATCCATGCTCCTCTCAAGTCCATGACACATGCTCTAAGCATCCCTCTAGAAGTGGATTGTCCTCTCGGTGACCATCCGCCCGAGGATGAAACGCCAGATCTTGAAATTGAACTTAGTTCCTAATGCTTCTGCAGACTTCCCCAAAATCTCGATGTGAATCGAGGATCCTGTCGGATACTATGGAATCCAGAACTCCATCAACCTTACCACTTCATCAATATACTTCTGGCTAAAAATTGCAATGAATCTGTTTGCTTGATTGCTAGAAAATGGGCTGACTTGGTTAACCGATCAACAATAACCCAAATGGCATCATGCTTCTTACTGGTCCTAGGCAAACCCATCAGAAAATCCATCGTGGTCCTTTGCCACTTCCATTTAGGAATGGACAATGGCCTTAGCATGCCTGAGGGTGCTTGGTGTTCAGCCTTGACTTGCTGACACACTAGACATCTGCTCACATATTCCGCTACATCTTTCTTCATACCTTTCCACCAGAAATGTTCCTTCAAATCTCTGACATTACGGTGTCGCTGAATGCATGGAATAAGGCGCATTGTGTGCCTCATCCATGATCTCATCCTTAACTGCCTTATCATTCGGAATACATAACCTGTTTCCACTACCATTAGCCCATCATCCCTTACTTGCACTTCTGACTGCTTACCATGTTGAATTTCATCTCTTAGCTTACTTAATTCTGTATCCTACTCCTGCAATTCCTTGACCTTCTCCCTAAGGATAGGTCTCACCCTGAATTGAGCAAAAACACCATCTGCTTCATCACCTTTAATCGATCTTCAACTTGGCCATCTGTTCCAATGAGGCAAGTAAACTGATTACACGTAAGATATGGATGACTTCCTGCTCAAAGCATCTGCCACTACATTTGCCTTGCCTGGATGATACTCTAACATCAGGTCATAGTCCTTGAGCAACTCCAACGATCGTCTCTGCCTTAAATTCAACTCTTTCTGACTCATAATGTACTTAAGACTTTTGTGGTCGTGAAGATCCTAGTCCGAACCCCATATAGGTAGTGTCTCCAAATCTTTAGGGCAAAATTACATTGCTAACTCCAAGTCATGAGTAGGATAATTTAACTCATCTTTGCTTCAATCGCCGTGAAGCATAGGCTATTACTGCCATCATCACTGCATTTTACATCCTAAACCCTTCCTCGAAGCATCAACGTACCGTCATATACCTTGGTCTCCATTGGGCAAAACCAATCTTTGGAGCACTTGTCAATCTGTTCTTGAGCTCCTCAAAGCTCTTCGACATTCCTCACTCCATATGAAGCTGCTGATTCTTTCTTAACAGCTTAGTCATAAGGCTGCTATCATGAGAATCCTTCCACGAATCTCCTATAATAACTTTGCCAAACCTAGGAAGCTTCTTACCTCTTTCCTTTGTCTTAGGCTCTTGCCAATTCACTACTGCTTCTACTTTCCTCGGATCAACATGGATCCCTTTGCTAGAAATCACATGTCCAAGGAAAACTACTTCATGCAGCCAAAATTCACATTTACTGAGTTTGGCATACAGCTCCTGCTCTCTCAATCTCTACAACACTATCCTGAGATGCTGTTCATGCTCTCCTTCATCCTTAGAATATACCAGAATGTCATCAATGAACACAATGACAAACTGATCTAAGAATTCATTAAACACCCTATTCATCAGATCCATGAAGGCAGCTAGAGCATTGGTCAATCCGAAGGGCATGACCCTAAATTCATAGTGCCCGTAACAGGTCCTGAAAGCTGTCTTGTTTACATCAGACTCCCTGATTCGGAGTTGATGATAACCTGATCTTAAGTCAACCTTCGAAAAGACCCTTGCTCCCTGCAGCTGATCGAATAAATCATCTATTCTTGGCAAAGGATACTTGTTCTGAATCATCATCTTGTTAAGTTTCCTGTAGTCTATGCACATCCTCCATGTTCCATCCTTCTTCCTAACAAACAGGACCGGAGCTCCCCAAGGTGAAGAACTCGGCCTGATGAAGCGCTTCTCCAACAATTCTGCAATTGTTCCTTAAGTTCTCTCAACTCAACTGGAGCCATTCTGTAGGGTGGTATGGAGATTGGCGCGGTTCAGGGAATCAAGTCAATTTCGAACTCAATTTCCCTCACCGTGACAATCCTGGTAATTCTTCAGGAATACATCGAAACTCCCTCACAACACGAAAATCTTCTAATCGCCCACATTCACTACGGATCCATTACATGCAAGAAGGCCTCACACTTGGCTCATCATATTGTCATTAACATACGAAATGATCCTCGGCCTTTGGCGGTTTCTGTCCCCTTGAAGACCACTTTTGATCATTGCCCAAATCAAACTCTACTTCTTTCAAACTACAATCTAGCTTACAGCCTTGTACCTCTCCATGACATCCATCCCGATATAACATCCAATCCTTGAAGGTCAAGTAGTAGGTCTACTACCGATCTAACCATAATCGTCTTGAGCTCACAATTCTTATAGATCAAATGATCACCACCTTACTCCCTAAAGGTACTAACAATCAGAAGTTGTCCATAGTCTCAGGACACACAACATGCAAATTCATACTTGCAGATACAAACGAATGTGTAGAGCCAATATCAATTAACACATAAACAGGAGAGTCAAATAAACTGAGCCATACCGATCCACAACTTCGGGCGGCTGCGGCTTCTTCTCAGTCATGGAAAAGACTCTTCTGGTGCACGACCACGGCCTCTGGGTCTCCTGCGGATTAGCCCTCTGACATGTTCCAAAGCGCCTACTTACATGGTGGCCTGGTTCCCATTGTCTTTATTTGCCTCTGAGCTTGAACTTGGAAACCCTCCTGTCTCAGCCTCTGGGGACAATCTCTCATCATATGTCCCTTCTCTCCACACTGGAAGCAACCACCAAACCCCTTGAGACATCTCCCTGGATGAAACTTCCCGCATTGATCACACTGGGGATACTTGCCCTTTCATGACTTTCCTGAGCCTCCCATACTAGAGACACTGCTCATAAATTGCCTGATCTGCGACTCTTGTGGGACCCTCTTGCCCATGCCACTCACAGTATGATGAGTCCTGGTGCTCCTTGCAGTGGGTTACCCACTCCCTTCTGAAGATTGTTCTGTTCTTCCTTTTCTGCTCACTTGACCTTAATATTCTCGACTTAGCTTTGGGCGCTAGATCCACTAGCTGTTGGTAGTCCGAAATTGTGGATCACCAACTTGTCCCGGATCCTAGGTGCAATCCACCTCAAACTTCCAAACTTGTCTTCTTGATTGCCACGATATTGGCTGCATCCGTGATAGCCGAGTGAACTTCAATTCATACTCTTCCACACTCAACTCCTCGAGCGAGATTCAGAAATTCTGGCCTTATCCCTGCATGTAGACCATCGAGAAATACTTCCTCCAAAAGGCCTCTAGGAATTCCCTCCATGTCAATCTGGGAGGTACTTCTGACTATGATGGGCACCGACTCCCACCGTCTGATGCATCCCCTGCGATAGAAGCTAAGCAGATAGTCTAGCTTCTCTTCATCCGAGCACTTCATCATTTGGGACCCTCTGGGTCCTCTTGA
The DNA here is from genome assembly GCA_029891385.1 of Erythroxylum novogranatense. Taxonomy (NCBI): domain Eukaryota; kingdom Viridiplantae; phylum Streptophyta; class Magnoliopsida; order Malpighiales; family Erythroxylaceae; genus Erythroxylum; species Erythroxylum novogranatense. The sequence continues at coordinate 7,545,543 of CM057225.1, read as the reverse complement.
CCTCGCTTCATCTCCTCTGGATTAGTAGTCCCATTGAAATCGATAGCCCCATACTTCCAGAGCTTGTCATACGCCCTCCGATCTGCTTGGGTGGCATCGAGCTTGTGATCCTTGGCCCATGGCATGGATAAAAACACAGGCGAAGGCACAAAGAATTGGGGGTCTACTGGATTTGGCATAGGAGGAGGCTGGAGAGGCACTTCGTGCTGCACACTTGGTGCCTCAAAATCTGTAACAGAGATGGTCCCTGCATCCCTAATTTCAAATTGATTTCTCTTGTAAATCATATCCTTATGACTCTTGTTTTATTTAAGACAAGAATCGCTTCAATCAGAGTTATACAACTCAAGATACACACCAAAAACCAAAAAGAGTTCATACCCGAAGCATGCTCTCTTAACTAACCTCACACATGCTTTAATGCAAACCTCCTCAATTAACTCCAAATGATACCAAATTTTATGGAGTGAAAGATATATGTCTTATAAATCCAAATGGTTCAAACCTTACCTCAATTGGAGGTTGAATGAGTGTTTTATGCCCAAAAGAATAGACTATGCTCGCTCCCAAAATCAAATTGAAACATATTTTGGCGTAAATGCCATAACTTTCACTATAGATGTCAGAATGACTTCGTTCTTAGACGATTAGAAAATAGACATCTAGGGCTACAACTTTCATGAAGACCAAAATTTGAAATTATGTCATTATCGGGTTACATAGACAGTGAGAAAATCACACAGGCTGTGTAATTTTCTGCTACTGCGTCTCCTGCACCATGGATTTACATACACGTGTGAAAATTCACACAGTGTGTAACCCACGCCACCGCTGTCTCCTGCACAAAAATTTACATAATGTGTGAAAATTCACACATGTTGTGTAACCCACCGCCAACTACGCCTCCTACACGAGAAAATTACGATACGTGTGAAAATTCACACAGGCTGTGTAACTTTCTACCAACAACCACATTTCACTCTCCAAACCCTCTTCAATCTAAGTACCTACATAAAAACTTAAATCCTCCATATCCCACAACACATAACAACCTAATTATCCCAATGGATTTTCAATGGCAACAATACACTCCTAGCATTCTAATCAAACCCATACCATAATGATCTTGTACAATCACTCATGCAAAACTTATTAACCATAACCCAATCACATTCTTACTTCTACATAACACTCATCAATCACAACTCTATATCGTCTTCACTTGAACTAAACATGCATTTCTACCACATGGATTCCAAAGCCATTTCATGCAACTTTGGATACTATGCTTAAACATGATAATAAATGGTTTTGAGAGACCATAATAAATAAGTAATTCATGCATCTCATTCACATTCAAAACAAGTAGCTTACAATGCTTTAGTGGGCATTTCAAGCCCTTTTACAACTTGGTTCAAAATACACTTCCAAAATGCTCTTGTTTTCTTAAAATGCATCTAAAGCATCGTTTACAACAATTGACTTGAAATACATCAAAACCTAATCTTGAGTATGCCTTTTATGCTCATTCCTCGAGATCACGCTCTTCACTTGGAGATGGGACGGGAAGGTGGGGTGAGCTTTAAACAAATGGGTAACACGTTTATATTTATACTACTAAGTGAATCTATTCATTACTCATCTTTGTTGGCAATATTCTCATCAACAAATCATACAACTTGCATTTCGTGAATTCATCAAGCTAAAGCATAATTTCATGATTCATGCATTCATCATTCTTACAAACATATGCTAACACATAAACACATAGCTGATGGTTGAAAAGTCCACGGTTCTTGATGAACTACACAAGTGTAGTCATATGTTGAGGAGTCCAAAAGGAACATCCTATGCCACAATCAGACGGCAGGGCGAAGGCTATCTTGGTCAACGTGCACGTGACTTTCTGGTGGACTTAACTAACCCACATAACATTGAATTTCATGCATAAAACTGGACTTTTCTTGTCCACTAGTTGATTTTCTGAAAATGGATTTTCATGCAATCCAATTAGCTAATTCTCTGGAAAATGCTTTTCATGCTTAGCTCAAATGTCATAAACTCACTAATATTCATGCTCATTCAATTCATGACTTTATGAAGCAATGTCAAGCAATGTCATATCTCGTCAAGTTCTCATATAATGGCATTCATACATCTATTATACTCAATCAAATCATCATAAAGTAATTTGAAAGAACATAATTTCTTTAATTAAGGTAGTATTTATCACTTACTAGCATAAAGATAAAAATGAAACCCACCTTATACTTGCCAAATCCTTGCTAAATGAAGCCCCTCCACTTGCTCTTCTCTCCTCTCTTGCCCTTCTTCAAGAGAAAATAGAAATCCATTTAGCAAAGCTTCAATTGAAAATCCACATAACTACTTTCATGAAATTGACTTAAGAATCACTAAACCCATTCCATTTCCAACTCTTCTCAACCATTACCCAAACAAAATCTTAACCTTAAACAAAAGACTTACCTTAAATCTTTAGCTAACCAAGTGATTTCTTGGTTCAAAGTGAAGCTCTAGCCTTCCTCTTCACTTTTTCTCCTTGGAGTTTCTTCCAACTCCCTCTTGATCCCTTGGAAATCAAAGCCCTAAGCAAGCCCCCTTTTTCTCTCTTCTTTCTCCCATTCACGACAACACCTTCTCTTCTCCCTCAAATTTTCGAAATCCCTCTTCTTTCTCCTACTAACTCACTTCTTTCATTTCCTTTTATACTCCTCTTTAAGTTAACTTAAGCCCATAAGCCCAATATCCAACTCCTTCTTCTTCCTTCCTCCACATCTCCTCTTTATACTACTTAAGCCCATCTATCTTTAGGCCACTTAATCTCTTTTCTTTCTACTTCATTAAGCCCATTGCATTTAATTCTTAACCTAACTAACCAACTAACATACTAAATGTTATTAACTCTTACCTAACTTATTACTTAATGTTATCTAACTTAATCAATTAATGCTACTTACTCATTTAATGCCATATGTTATTTAATTACTATCATCCTAAATAATGCTAACTCAATTACTTAATTAGTCTAATCATGCTTGATTTAATAAAAAAAATTTTGGGGCTAACATATTAACCTGAAATCTTTACCTTTCTTATACATTAAACAAAGATCAGTAGAACACTGTTAAGTATCTTGATATTCTTTTAATAGCAATATAATGAGATTCTCTAGGATCTGTTTGAAATCTTGCACACAAACAAACACTAAACATTATATCAGGTCTTCTTGCAGTTAGATAAAGCAAAGAACCAATAATTCCTCTGAAAATAGTTTGATCAATCTTCTTACCAACTTCATCCTTAGACGATTGAAGGATGCATAGAGTTGACATTAGTTCAACATTTTCCATTTTATATTTTACTAAAAGTTCTTTGATATACTTTTGTTGATGAAAAAATCTTTTCTTCAATTTGTTTAATTTGTAAACCAAGAAAGAATTTTAATTAACCCATCATACTGATTTCAAATTCACTTTTCATAAGATTTTTAAAATTTGAACATAATTTTTTGAAGTTACACCAAAGATGATATCGATCTACATATATTTGTACAAAGATAAAATCATTTTAATATTTTCCTAAATAAGGTTTTATCTACTTGACCTCTAATAAAGTCATTTTTAATTAAAAACAAACTCAGACGATCATACCAAGCACGAGGTACTTGTTTTAATCCATAAAAAGCTTTATGAAGTTTATAGACATAATCTAGTTTCTCAATGTCTTCAAAACCTAGGGGTTGTTTTACATAAACTTCTTCGTCTATTAAACCATAAAAAATGTACTTTTCACATCCATTTGAAACAGTTTTATAGTATGCAAAACAACATATGCAAGCAAAATCCTAATAGCTTATAGTCTAGCTACAGGAGCATATGTTCCGTCTTGTTAATTATAGCCTTGAGCTACTAATCTAGCTTTGTTACAAGTTACTTTTCCCGATTCATCTAGTTTATTTTTGAATACCCATCTAGTTCCTATAATAGATTTATTGGGTGGTTTAGGGATTAGAGACCAAACTTTATTCCTTGTAAATTGATTTAACTCCTCTTGCATAACTAAAATCCAAGCTTTGTCTTGAAGAGCTTCATCAATTTTCTTAGGATCTAATTTAGAAACAAATGCTACATTGGCCTCTACTAAATTTAGATCTAGTTCTCACTCCTTCATTGCTTCTCCTATAATCAAGTTTTACGGGTAAGAAGATTTATATTTCCAGTCTTTTCTTAAGTTAATATTTTTAGAAATATCTATTACTTTATCAAATGGATCGTCTGGTGGTGAATCGTCTAGGTTATTAACTAAAGTAGTAGATAGAGTTTCATCATCAGAATCGTCTTTTTTATTTAGATGAGAATCATCATCAAATTTTACATGCATAGGCTCTTCAACTGATTTAGAAACAAGATTATAAACTTTATAAGCTTTAGAAGTAATTGAATAACCTAGAAAAATTCCTAAATTGATCTTAGAATCAAATTTATCCAAAATTTCTTTTGTATTCAAAATAGTGCATTTGCAACCAAAAGGATGAAAGTAAGAAATATTTGGCTTTCTTCCCTTCCATAATTCATATGAAGTTTTATTTAAAATAGGTCTAAAAAATACTCTATTTTAAATATAACAAGCAGATTATAGCTTCGCTTAAAAGTACTTAGGAAAATTCATTTCACATAGCATAGTCCTTGCCATTTACTGAATCGTCCTATTTTTTCTCTCTATAACTCCATTTTTTTAGGAGTTCTAGGAGCAGAGAAATTATGAAAAATTCCATTTTCTTTCCAAAATATTTTGAATTTTTTATTTTCAAATTCTCTACCATGATCACTCCTAATTCCAGCAATAGAAATTCCTTTTTCATGTTGTAATTTTTTGGATAAAACTTTAAAGCATTTAAGAGATTCATCTTTATGTGATAAAAACAATATCAAACAAAATCTAGTAAAGTCATCAACAATTACAAGATCATAATTCTTTCCACCTAGAGTTGGTGTTCTGGTTAGACCAAATAAATCTATATGTAACAGATGTAGAGGTCTAGACGAAGTTACAATATTCTTAGATGAAAAAGATGTTTTAATTTGTTTTCCTTTTTGACAACTCTCACAAAAGAAATCTTTGTTAAAACTTATCTTTAGTAAACCTCTTACCAAATAATTTCTAACTAACATGGAAATATGTTTAAAGCTAACATGACCTAGTTTTTTGTTCCAAATCAATTTTTCATGATCTTTTGACATAAGTCATAAAATATTTTGACTTTTAAATCGTCTAAGTTAATTTTATAGAGGTTATTTTGTCTCTTAACATAAAAGAATATAGAACCGTCCTTTTTTTTACTATACAAAAATTTTGATTAAAGAATACTTCAAAACCAGAATCACATAATTGACTTATACTGATTAGATTATGCTTTAAGCCATCAACTAGCAAAACATTATCAATAGACGAAAAGGAATCTTTACTAATTTTGTCGATCCTAACTATTTTGCATTGTTGGTTATCTCCAAAAGTTACTAATCCTCCTTGCATATGTTGGAGGTCTAGGAACGTAGACCTTTTGCCTATTATGTGTCACGAGCAGTCACTGTCCAAGTACTATTGGTGGTGGTTGCTTTTTCCAAGTAAGGAGATCTCATCATCGCTTTCCCTTTCAGCTACCAAACATATATTTGCTTGTTCTGATGTTTCTAAGTCAGATTCAGATTTAGACGAATCCAGATCTTCCTATATTGCCATCATGCTCTTTTTGTTTTCTCATCTTTTCTTTTATTTTCTTTTGAACAACGTACATTCAGACTTATAATGTCCTAGTTTATTACGCTCATAGAAAACGATAAAACTTTTCTCATTCTTCGAATCGTCTTTGTTATTCTTTTTGAAAGAGAAGTCTTTATTTCCCCTTGATTTCTTTTTCCACATCCTTTTAATCTTTCTTGAAATGAAGGATAGCTCATCTTCATCTTCATCTTCACTTGAATCTTAATCAGATTCACTAGCATCATCATTCTTTAATGCTTTTGAAGCTGTTCTTCTATTTTTTTGCATCTTCTGATTCTTCTGGCCAGCCTTCAATGCAATAGATTTATCCCTTCTGGGTTTATCTTCTGAATCAAGCTCTACTTCATGGATTTTCAGTGAACTAAGCAAATCGTCTAGTTTCAGCTTGTTTAAATCCTTGACCTTTTGTATTGCTATTACTTTAGGTCTCCATCTTTTTTGAAGACTTGTAAGAATATTTTTGACATGATCTTGACTGTTATAGATTCTCTCCAGAGCTTTAAGTCCATTAATAATTATTTGGAATCGTTAAAACATCTTATCAATAGTCTCGTCATCTTTCATCTTGAACATGCCATACTAATGAAAAAGAATACCAATATTGGATTCTTTCACCTAGTTTGTGCCTTCATGTTCAATGGCTAATGTGTCCCACATTTCATTTGCAAATTCGCATCCATGAACCTTATCATATTAACTTCTTCTTAGAGCACAACTTAAAAAGAACTTGTCCTTTGAGTTTAATTGAAAGCGAGCTTTCTGATCAACCGACCATTGGTCACGAGAGATGCTTTTCCCTTCATTGTCTGTTAGGATATATGGACCATTTTCAATGATATCCCAAAGATCAGTGTGTTTGGATTCTATGAAGAGTCGTATCATGTCTTTCCAATAATGATAGTCTTCACCATTGAATGTAGGGGGTCTTGAGACTGAGGCACCTTCCGCTATAAAAACATGTGATTCAACCATAGATCTTTGTTCTCACTGTGTATCAGTGTTTCTTGAAAACTTGCTCTAATACCAGTTGAAGTAAATCACTTGTTAATATAGAAATTATGTATAATATGTAAAATACACAAGAAGGGGGTTGAATTGTGTTAAATCGTCTAAGATATTAATCTTTAAAATCTTCTTGATTTTCTTGACAAATTTAGATGATTACAAAACAACACAGTTAATTTGATGAGTATGCAACAAAAAAAATTAGTATCTATTCTTCTAACAACAAGAAAATTAAAGAGATAATGGTTAGAGAATATGACACCGTGATTTATATCGTTCACCCTTAACCTTGGATTACGTCCGATCCTTAACATTGATATGAGATTTCCTATCTCCTTCAATGTTACAAGTATTATTCTACACTTGTAGAGCCTCTTGAGTCTCTTTCACAAAGTATTCTTTATCTGCTTCCTTAGCCTTTTCAGGCTCTAGCCTTTCTTTCACTCGAAAAGATATTGTTTGAGCTTTATGTTACAGATGTATTTGCTCTCTTTCTTTCTTTCTTTTCTCTCAGAATATTTTTCACAACATGAGCACTTGAGCACAAAATTTCTCTAAGTATGTTTTGTACATTTAGAATTCTACCCTTTACTTTTAAGTTTATGACTATAACTAACATTTATAACCTAAATCTCCAACGATCATCTTTAAGAAATTTGTTTGTAGAGTCTTCCAAAATCTGTTATTAGTTGAGTCCTGTAACTAACTCCAATCAACTGATGTTCTAGTACATTTTTCAATTACATCATCTTGCTTAGATTCGTATGTTTCGTCTGGTGTCTTAGACGTAATCACTTCGTCTGATCCATCTTAGACGCTTTGTCTTCTTTAGCTTTTACTTAAGTATTGTCTTAATTTGATGATTTGTGCCACTTACATTTATCTATGCACTTAACAAATTCATCAAAACAGTTCACACACTTCTATTATTATTATTATTTGACTTTCATCAAAATCAATAGAAGAAGTGAAGTTTTCTTGACTTAACAAAAAGATCATTACACTTTACTGTGATAATAGTGAGACAGTGGCTAATTCTAAATAACCTCGAAATCAAAAAGCTGTCAAACACATTGAATGAAAGTATCATCTCATAAGGGAGATAATACAACGTGGAGAGATAAATGTGGTAAAGAATCCCACAGAGCAAAACCTTGTTGATCCGTTCATAAAGACATTGTCTCAAAAGAGTTTTGAGGGTCAGCTAAAAGGATGGGAATGAGGGATATCTCATACTTGCTTTAGGGCAAGTGGGAGATTATTGGAGTTATGTAAATATAGTGCCCTGGAAAGTAAGTTTATTTACATGTAACTTAATGTTTTTCCAGTTACAATTTTGTAATGAAAATATTTATTATTACTAAAACAAAAGAGTTTGGTTTTATATGTATGAGCATTATATAACAAGTCATAAGGTACCAAGATTCTTTTGTAAATGATATACATATACATGGAGATTTATGGGAAACATGTATATTATTAGAATCTAAATTAATTGATTCACAATTGAATAATCAAGTTGGTCGCTTAATTATGGTTTAAACCGTAGTGTTGTGATTTATCTCCATGTAAGTAAAGGAGTTTACTTCAAGAGAATGATAAGTTTCATATCATGATAGTAGTTGACTATCGATAATGACACTATGAAATGAATATGGAATCAAGTATGTTTTAAAAAATAAAGTGGGCCGTTACTTTAATCTTAAAACATACAACTTAAGTATTCGTTTATTATGGACCACAATCTTGATAAGTGGTGAGCTCATATGTGTTTCAATATAATTTTTGATATGATCAAAATGACTTTTTACAGAATATTAATCCAGTGTCTACATGTTGGAATTATTAATTGAAACATGTTTAAGGGAACATTGACTCAAATAAAGAGTTTATAGTGATATCATCACTTCTAGATGTTTTAAGGAGATTAGTGATTAAACTAGCACCAGTAATTTGATGGATTAGCTACCCATCAAATCTTAAGACCAAGATGAGATCTTATATGTGAATTGTCATATAAAGTAAAACGGGTGATCTAGAAGGAAAAATCAATATAAGGGCAAAACGGTAATTTTACCCTTTTTTGTGCGAATGGCTATAATAAGGTTCAAAATAGGGTTTAAATTGGATATGAAATATGTGTTCTCATAATATTTAATAATTCAAGAGTTCAACTATTTGTTTTAGTGGAATAACATTTAGTTAATAAGTTAAAATTAATTATAGTGAGATTAAATTCATTTTAGTCTTATTGGAGCTTCAATTATCTAAGTCAATAAAATTCCTCACTTAGCTTCAAGGAAGGTTATCAAGCTAAGTAAGAAATAAAAATGAAATTTAGAAAGCCCATGATTGAATGTTAGTCTTGCATTAATTAATGGTTAATTAGAAGTTCAAATGTACATTTAGAAATGGGCTGAACATTGGTTTAATTTGAATAATTTGATTAATTAAATTAAAACAAAATTTTTAAAGAAAGGAGATGGAATTTCAGTTTTATTAGGGCTGAATGTGTAGTTGCACATTTAACATTAAATTGCTAAATAAAGATGATATCATAGTTTATCATCATTAAATGGAGTTATGAACTTACCATTAAATCGTTTAATGGTTATCTTTTAATGATAGCATGTAACCTATTAGCATTCATTGGATTAAAGAAGAAAGAGGTACATTGGATGGACCATCTTCCTTCTTTCATCATCAAAAATTGAAATTGATAGATATCATATTAGGTTATTGGTCTTTTCATATAGCCATCTTAAAACAACTGAGAAGTGTCTCATTTAATGGCTTCTTTATGTTTGATTAAAGAAAGGTATGATGCATTGGATGCTCACTCTTCTTTCCATTTCATGCATAACTGAAATCGATGTGTGTAAAAAGTGTTCTTACATTGTTTTGACCAACTCTCTCCTCTCACCTATGCATGGCCGAAACCTAGAATGAGAAGTGTCTCATTGTTTCATTCTTTCTTCTAAGAAAAATCTCCTCCAAACATTTCTTCTCCTTTCCTACCAAAGGATCTTGTTAACCAAGTTGTCCAAGAAAAACAAGTGGTAGATCAAATTGGTTGAGGATACAACAACAAGGAGAGCAAAGATTGACAAAGGTAAAGCTAGGGTTGGATACAAGAAGAAGGAGAGGATAGCACAGCGAGGAGTTAAAGTTGTAGCGAAAGAGTCGGTAATAATCTTCATCTTATTCTTATGTTTATTATTCTTATACCATATTATGTATATATTGGCATGATGATTTGGATATATTGCTTCCTATGCGATTTAGATTTCTAAAAAGTTTTGAAATCTACCATTTCTCCAAATATTACATACTTTCTTTTTCCAATCTAATAGCTATCACAGATTTGGACCCTTCATGAATAGCCTGTAAAGCATCCCATGCTTCTTTAGCTGATTCACATGCTAATATTATTGAGAAGTGTCCTTTATCAACAGTAATAAAAATTGCACTCATTAATTGTGAGATTCCAAGTAAACTTTCTTCTTCGACTCTTGTCCCTTCAGATGGATCTTTTTGAACTGCCTCTCCTTTATCGCCAGTAATCATTAGATGCTTCTACCCATGTACTACCGAATGTCAAGCTTTTGTACCCTAATCTTGGATGAAGACTCTCATCCATGATTTCTAAGTAGGATAGTTAGGTTGTCCAGTAGTAATGGTCTGGTGATCGATGCACCCTCTCTTGTAGTCATGTTTGTGAAACTTGAATCTGCACCAACTTGTTACCAAGTTCTAATTTGGTAACTCGCTCTGATACCAATTGAAGAAAACCGAAGGGGTGTAGTAGTTTCGCAAAAACTTTAATTATAATGTAGTTATTTGTAAGGTTCTGTCACAATTGCTTGTAACTGTATCTATCTGTAACATCCCATCACCGATGGGAAGGGTAAAATAACAATTTGGAATAGTTTATAAGTGCTTAAAAATTTCCTTGATATGTTCATGCGTATACGTGCACGCGAATAATAAATTTTGCACATGTAAATGCCTGTACATGCATTCATGACATTTCCCGGCATATGTGTCTATAAATGTGTTTATTGTGAAAAATATATTTTTGTGCTTGAAAATTGAATTGGAGTGGATTTTTGTGTGTTTTACTTTTTTGGGAAATTTTAGAAAAATTTTTTGGAAAATTTTGGGAAAAATTTTCGGACCGAAAAAATCTCCAAGCGGCAGATTGATTGATTTTTTGTACTGAAAATGACTGTCCAATGGCACTGAAAAATTAGATACATGATTTTAGGATTTATTACTTTAATCTATTGGAATTTTGGGAAGAAATTGGACTAGAAATTGGAACCGAATTGGAAAGGGAATAAGTGAGAGTATAAGAAGGTGACATATGGCAAGTGACACATGTCACTTGCCTAACATGCCACCATGTCATGAATTTATATAAATATCACCCTTTTCACTTGTCTTTCACGATGCTTCCACATTTGAAAACAAATCCTTTGTGTTTCTTCTCTCATCCGAAAGTCTACTCCTTCTCTTTTCTCCTTCGTGTGTTTCCTCCTTCTTTTAAATTGCCACTCTTCTCTTCTACCTTAAGTGCTTCCTTACCATGTGTCCAAGCTTAAGTCTTCTCTCTCCCTTAATATGGTGATTGTCGTGTAAGGGAAGTGAAGTTGAGGAATTGGAAAAAATTTGGAAGAGTTGAAGATTTGAAGCTTGTTTAAGTGAGGGATTTGTTTTATGTTCTTTAATTGGTAGTTAGATGTTTTAATTGTGATATCTTGTGCATCAATTGCATGAAGTTGTGCTTTGACTATATGGGTATACTGATTCTTTGATTGATTGATGATTGGTAAATGATGAATTAGAAGCTAATGGATGAGATGTTATGTAGTATTAAGTTGTTTTGGATGGTTAGGAAGGTTGTTAAATGAGTGTTTATTAAGGGTAGATGGTTGAGTGTAGTTGCTGCAAATTTGTGGATTTGTGTTCAAGGATAGGTTGTGACTTGTTTATGGTGCATATATGGAGTAAATTGAATGTTATTTGGGTTAGAAATGGTATGGAAGATGTAGGATGTGAGTTAGGTTATAAATCTGAAAAATTGAACTTGTGTATGTTCCAATGTTTTGATCAAAACTTTCCATGTGGTTATGCTATTGAGATGAGGTTTAGCTTAAATTAAACATGAGAAGTGTGGCTAAAATTCTCATGAAGGAAGTGATGTCTAATTGTGGCTTGAAAGATTTAGAATTTTGTTTTGAAAGTGAGATTTATGTGCAGAGTGAATAGTGGTAATTCTAGCATGTAGAGATTGGTGACCTGAAACTTTGGAGAATTTTTCTAGGCTAAAATAGACAGATTTTGTGAAATTGGTCTTCATGAAAGTTGAAGATTTTTTGTTAGCTTTCTATCACCACTAAGTATGACATTTTTTGATTTTTAGGTTGAAAGTTATGGCTCGTTAACTTTCAGATGGTAATTTATGTCTTAATGTATTTTGGTGTGTGTAATGTCTCTAAGTATGGGTTTTGGTGATTTCTGTGTTCTGACGCTAATTTTGGACTATTATGGTTGAAATTAGCTCAAGTGATCTTATGGAAAGTTGTAGAGAAATGTTTTAGCTTTGTAACAAGGTATGATATGCTCTTTTTGGATATAGGGCTTGTAAGTGATGAATTTTTCAATTTCGGATATGGTTTAGGTTATATGTTGATTTAACACTCTTTAACAGGGCAGCCACAATAATAGAAGAATTGGACCTAGTTAGAGATAGAATTTGCTTTTGAGTCCTTCATGAGAATTGTAGCATGTTTTCTGATCTGTTTATTGTTATAAAGTATGAAATTTTTGGACAATGGGATAGGAAGTTATAAGTTTGAGAAGATTGTGGTACTGTTAGGATGACATATGCAGGGCAGAAACTTTGATTGAGAAATTGATCTGTTTAGAGGTTGAATTTGCTTCCAAGTTGTTCATGAAAATTGTGGAAGATGTTCTGATCTTCCTTTTTCTATAAAGCTTGGAATTTTTGGTAAAAGGAATAGGAAGTTATGATTTTTAGAAATTTCTGTGACTGTTTCGCATAATCATTAGTAGACAGAAACTTCAAAGTGGTTTTTGATCCCCGTAGAGGTCAAATTGATTATTCTGTCCTTCATGAAAGTTGTAGGTGGCATTTTTATCTTTCCATTTACATAAAGTATATAATTTTTGGCTAAGGGGATAAGAAGTTATGACTTTAGAAGAATGATGCACTGTTTTGGAAATTTGTGATTTGGCAGAAACTTTGATTTGCATTTTTGACACCCTTATGGGTGAAATTGGTTTGTGAGTCCTTTATGGAACTTGTAGAGTTTTCTGTGATCTTTCCAATGAGACTAAATTTGTCACATTTGGACATTTGTGTGAAAAGTTAGGTTTTGTGAAAGAAGAGAGGGAAATAGGTGCAAATGTGATTTTCTTTGAATTGTAACTTTTTGTTCTAATTTGACCCTTTTATCATTCTTTTGTGAATAATTTGTTCATCCGATCTCCGATTGACCTGATTTTTAAGGCATCGGATTCGTGAAATATTTAATTTCATTTCTATCTAATATTGGGAATTTTTAAAGATAAAATTGACGTAGATTGGTTAGGTCAAAGTGAGGGGACCGGGTAATTATTTTCTGGTCCATGTTTTATTAATAATTGGATATTTAGAAATCCGAATTGAGTGATTTTAGTGTCTATGGATTCCTAATGCATAGAGGAATTTTTCTATCAATGAGAGGCTGCCTAGGTTACTTTTGTGTACTGATTTATCGATCGGGAGTAATAGACCCGAAAGTATGGTTTTAGGAAAATTACAATAAGCATAAATTGCGAGTTTAAGAATTTTAGTGCAGCTAAACGCTAGGCATACTTGAGTTGTAATCTTGGAATGGCTTTTGAGATAAAATTTATAGATTGATACCGGGATAGTCATGAACATGCATCGTACATATATATGCGTCAATGATTATAATTGTGCAAAATTATTAATGTGTGTGCAACGTATTGCATAAATGGGTTATCGAGTTACAAGCCCATGATCGAGCATTTCGAATGTCGAAGCAATTGCTAATCTGGAGCGTACTGTGAGTAGACCGAGATGGTCTCCTTTCATTATGTTTTCTATTTGAATTTGCATTGATTGCTTGCTAAATGTTTTATATCAATGGTGATGAATTGTGAATTGACTGTGGATTCCGGACAGAAGGTCCGATGACTATACTGGGGAGTTGTGTTATTGAAATGCTACTTGTATGTGAATTTGGGACCTACGTGTTGTAAATGTGATTAATTGTGACATATGCATGCATACGTGCATAATAATGTGAGTGATTGTGACATATGCACTTCATTCATGAATGCATATTCAGATAAAGACAGTTGTGACCTGAGCAGTCACCGATTAGAGCTTTAAGCTCAACGAGTGAAATTGAGCCTCGAGCTCATTATTGATTTCAGAGCCTTTAGCTCAACGCTTAATAAGTCCTATAGGGAACAGTTCAGGCGCTCGGTCACAATACCGTAATAATTAGAAAAGTGTCACATGAACATTTCATCTGCATTTGATTAAATATGTTGGCTTGAGTGAAAGGCAAACTGTCTTGTACATATGGGAAATACGTGTGTTCTGAATGTGCACCATATGATCGATGCATTTCAATGCATAAGTGTATGACAGATAATGGCTGTTGTGACCAGAGTCGCCACCGATCAGAGCTTTAAACTCAACGAGTGAAAATGAGCTTCGAGCTCATAAGTGATTCAGAGCCTCAGGCTCAACGTTTAATGAGCCCTGTATCCTCCAAACAGATAAGGGTCAGTTATTAATGAGCCCTACATGGGACAATTTAGGCACTCGGTCACAACAAAATAATAAATAAAAAGTGTGTCTCATGTGCATTGCATAGGCAAAATAGGAATGATTGAGTGTATCGAATATGACTAATTTGGATGTGCAATATTGTATACGCATGAATGTGCAATACTGTGAATGTGAATTATGAAATAAAACGAAATGTGCGAATCTTGTATTATGTAAATGGGTGAACCATCGATGATGGTCACTCACTAAGTTCGCAAAACTCACCCAAAATTTGCAATTATTTTTCAAGACCCAGAAGAATACCCCGTTAGGCAATGGGTGTATAGCAACCGCCTGTGAGTGAGAGAAGAGGTCAGGATTAGTTCGCGTCTGCATTAGTGTCTATTAAATTCTGTATAAAATTGTATTTTTTAAATTTTTGTATAAATGATTAGGTCAATTTGTAAATTCAATGGGCTAAATTAATTTGTATTTATGAAAAGGGCCCCCCGTGGTCATGGTACTTACTAGTGCATGTGTATGTTAATTGATTTTCGCGTATTGTATGTTTGTGTTTTAAAAAAAACTGAATTTGGACTGAGTGATGTAGCTCGTCACCTTCGCAGGGCACAGACTCGAATATCACCGTCGATGTCGGGTTCGGGTCATGCGGGAGTGGAGTGTTACACTATCGGTTACTAGATATAAAGTAACTATATTAGCAATTGTAAATTTTTAGCATAAACAAAGCAGAAAAATAAATACAAAATTAAACAGATCAACATCAAAATTTGGTAACACAGTTTGACTCACCTTGTCTACGTATGTGGAGCTCTTACATAGCTTAATTACTTTCATGAAAGTACAATAGATTTACACAAGGCCTTATTAAGCCGACACCCCTTAATCCTTGAAACTATCTCTCAACCTTGTTTCCTGTGAAATATTTTCCCACCCGATAGCATGATTGACTCATGTTAACCTCAACAGAAGATTTTTCTCTACTACTCTTAATGAAGGAAAATTAATTAAAATAATTAAAATGATCAATCAACTAAGGAAAGAATAACAAAACACTTCAGATAAAAAAAGGACTTTCCTATAGGTTCAACTTCCGAAAATATATCTGAATAATTGTCCACCTATTAGGTTGATCCATGCCAACTTCAGAATCAGGTCACAACTGCTCAGTCAACAAGTAGTTCACAATAGAAGACACACCCAATTCTTAGAGACAACCCAGCTGTGAAATACTCAAGGAGATGAACGTTCAACGTGAATAGCTCCCAAAAAAAATAATGTAAAATTGATAAACTCCCAAGCTAGAAAAACCACACGTAATCCTCAAAAGTTGTCCAATTGTGAGTTACTCCAGCAACTCAATACCAAACCGTGAACACCAAGGCTTCACTCTCACATGATTAATTAAAAGCTTGTAACACACATTATAAAATATTTCGCACTTAAGCTTTCAACACCAAGAACTTCCAATCACTCCGTATGGCATAAGACACACATATTTCACCCAAAAATCAATCAACCGTGTATCATTGACACAGAACTCACGCACACACTCGGCTATATTTTCAAAATTCAATTAACGCACACCCACCAAACACTACCCCAACAATGACACTTTCGTAATGCATACCACATTTTACTAAGATACACATCAATTAGAGATAAAACTCTATCACAATTAAAAGATTATCCCAAATAATTTTTTGAATCCAAGTTAAATAAGGATTAACGATTAGCTATCAGTGTCCAATTAATATCTTATAGGTTCAATTAATAAACAAAATGTCAAAACAAAAATAAGTAGATATATATCATATATCTAACATTTTCAATGTCAAAAGAGTGTCCTGCAGCTTATCATGTTAATCTATAAAATGCTTGGGAAAAAGGTTGGATAAGATTCTCTTCTTTGTTAGGTTCTTCAAAAGTAGCACGTGTATTGTAATATTCTTCTTCGATGTGTATCAAGCATTGTAAGAGTAGTATATATAATTCAGAAGCCGGAACCAGAGTTCAATGCCATAGAGATTGTACTACAGACGCTTCGTAAGACCTATCTTAATGAAATATGTATAAGAATGAAAGGTAGATTTTTCACAGATCACTTTTCAAGCTTGATGGTAATCTAAAATTTTGGGGAATTTGTAATAATAATTTGGATAAACTTTTCAGTGTTGAAAGAATGTTCTGCTTATCTTGTTAATCTACAAAAAGCTTGGGGAAGAAACAGTAAAGATTCTCTCCTTTGTTAGGCTCTTCAAAAGTAGCACGTGTATGCAAGATTCCTTCGATATTTATCACGCATTGTCAGAGTAGTATATATAATTCAGAAGCCCGAACCTGAGTTCAAGCCAATACAGATTGTGTGTGTACACCCATTTCTTAGCTAAATCAACTTGTCAAGATGCCGGTGAAGAGCGCTCCAGTGGTTATACATGGAATGACTATAGAGCAGTTCAAAGAGTGGTTGTTGAAAACATATGACGTCGACCACGACGGAAAAATAAGCCGAGAAGAGCTCGCCGAAGCCATCCGTGCCGCCGGAGGCTGGTTTGCAGGCTGGAAGGGCAAACGTGGAGTACGGCGCGCTGACCAGAATCATAACGGCTATATCGACCCCAGTGAGCTGGACAGCAACAACTTTAAGAGGTTCGCAGAAAAGCACTTGGGTGTCAAGATTTACGACCATTAATACTATATAGTAGTTCTGCAACCTTGTTAATCAGGAGTTGCCTTCTGTATGTCTCACTCTCTATCTAATGATCTCGGTGATGTGTTGATGTTTCCATTTCATATCTATGAATAAGCTTGATTACATGACATGATGACAAATCTCGATCCTTAGATATCAAGTTAAACCTGTTGGGAATTTGGAGTAAGAGTATTTAAATAATAGCATTCAACAAGCCACTTAAGAGACAGATGGGCAAAAGAAAATGCAAAGTCATCAATTCATATAACTGAAACAGAAAAAAACTAAACTAAAAAAATTCCAAACTGACATAAAAGATTTACCCACATATTTTAATTTGGAAATTGTGAGCTTCATCCAATTAACATAAACTTTTTAATTGTCCTATTTTCTTGTAGTGTATACACGTCATAGGTTCAAGACATATAAACCAATCAAATTTGTATAGAAAAACTAGGTACTTGTCCAACTTCCAACCAGTAAGCCTACAAATTGTTTCAAGAACATAGACAAAACACTATGGAAGGCCTGTGTCTTGCGAAACTCAGGTGATCGACATCTTCCGTAAAAATTATTTCAGGAACATAGACAAACACGGTAAAAGGTCTTCAAGGACATTCAAGCTGACCACCAAAAGTTGCATAGATATGCTATTCCATATCAAATGGAAAAGTAAGGTTGATTTGAAAGGGTTGGCTAATAATACACTATATATCTTGCATCAATGTTATGGATTCTAAAATGGAATTTTATGCATGTTGGAGGCCCTATGTAACATGCATCGACTTCGTGATCACTAATCACCACGTCAAATACAGAGTTACGAATATTCCAGCCAAAGTAATAAGAATTAGACTTAAAACGATTCACGAAGTCCGTTGGGGGGACGAGATGAATGATTGGATTAACACTTCCAACCATATAGTATAATTTAGGTCAAGCTTTTTATATTTTTGTTTTTACTCTTATTATAATATAATAATTGAAAGTTGTTTGCTAAATTTTAAAGGATTAAGTAATATTTATTTCATAGAAACATAAGGGATCAGCTACGCCAATATCATCCGGACATTATGGCAGTTGTTGAACCACGAATTATTGGATTAAAAGCTTATAAGATAACAGAAAAGGCATGTTTTAATTACTCTACGTGTATTGAGTCTTCTGGCTTCTCAAAAATTATAATCTATAACATGACAGTACTAAAACAACACTTCAATAGATATATATTACAGTATAATTTGACAATGTTATAATTATAAATATATATTTAAATGAGAATTTTAATTATAAATTTTAAATAAAATAATATAAAATAAATCCTAATCCTACCAAACAACCATCATCCATTAAATTCAATGTCATTAATTGATTTCCACGTAAAGAGTAATTTAGTCTTTTGTATTATAATATCCATAAAACTATCAAGAAAAATTGCTCATACTTTTTCAGAGAAGAATCTGGTTTTATGCATTCAAAGATAAGACATGCACATTCAAGCCGACCAACAAAAGAGGCAGATATGTCTGGTTAAAAGTATTGATTGCTTATTTCTGAACCGAATCAAAAAGAAAGATGTACATATTCTACGCTGTTCCAAATCATATGGAAAAGTAAACTAGATTTGAGAGGATTACACTATATATGTATCTTGAGTTCTAATATGGAAAGTTGCTTGGAGAATCAAGTTGTTGAAATTGCTGTAATTTTGGAAAGCAAATTCTTCAACAGTGAAGATGTTTTAGTTAAAAAATTGGTCACCTTTTAAATATTTTTTTTTTGGGGTAAATATCCTTTTAAATACTTTAACTAAGTTTAGATACAAACTTTCACTATAAAGATATTTTACAAAAGTGAATTCCAGCTTTTGACTTTATTCCAATTCGGAAACAAAACAACTAAATGCAATTGCTGTGGAGTCCACGTTGATTCAGGAATGGTTTGGCCTTTTTACACACTTTCGTTGATCAGAACTAATCCACCAGATTGAGACATCCACCGAAACTTTGCAATTTGCCATCAAACATATAGAATCCAAAGCATATCACTCTTACCTTATCCTCAACTATCTATAAGAGCTAGTTGCAGTCACAGGTGGGTGTTCCACAAAACTCAAAAGGAACGAGCTTTTTTTTGGAAATTTAATAGAAAATATATTAACAAAGCAAAAACTTATACACGATCCTCCTTAAGGATCCTACAAGCAGTAAAAAAAGCTACACTATATAGAATGTACAATAATTACAAATAAAATATCAGATTAACCATAATGATCTAAGTATTTGGCTAATGTTGTCTTGCTTCCCTTTGGCTATCATAGTCTCTAAAATCAAATTGACAACTGCCTCGGCAAGTTTATACTTGTGCTGCTCCTTGTTATTGTAGATTCTCCTATTTCTTTCAGTTATAATAGATCACCATCTAGAAAGAAGTCTTGATGATTAATCCATCCCTCTGACCTGAGTTGGAGTATCGAGTTGTTAGGATGTCAAGTGTGAGTAGGAATCTTATATTAAAAAGAGATAAAATTAGTGAAGGACATATAAGTAAAAATGACTCATAAACTTAATGTCTTAAAATTTTTGGTTGAAGTATAGTGTCAAAGCCCATGAATGGCTATTGGATGGACTGTTTTGTATATTGTGTGCAATTCTTGCTGTGGATTGTGTATTATGTGTGTAGCCGTGACTTGGTTCAAATTTTTGCATGAATCAGCCCATTGTTGTTGCGATGACTTCCGGATTTAGTTCATTCGAGTTGAATCTCTCAGGAAGATGTTCTTCTCTTTTATCTCAAATGCATTATTGTTTTGTTCTTAGTTGATTAATCACTTGAGCTGTTTGTTTAATTTTCTTTTATTAAAAGCTGTTTAGAAAAATCCTCTATCAAAGTTAACACGAGTCAGTAGTATTATTAAGTATGAAAATATTTCATGGAAAGTAAGGTTGAGTGATAGTTACAAGGATTAAGTGGTGTTAGCTTAGTGAGCCCTTATGTAAATCTATTGCATTTTCATGAAATTAATTAAGCTAAGTAAGGGCCCCGCAGACATAGATAAGGTATGTTGAATTACATTAACAAATCTCGATATCATTTAATTTAGTTCTTTTAATTTTTTTTATTATTAGTGCTTGCCAGAAACAGATTAGAAAGTTTGCGAAATAACCACTTATACGGTTTTTCAATAACATTCTTGCCTTAATGTAATAGAAATTATTCTTATGGGTATAATTAACAAGATAGAGCACCATGACATCCAAGTAATTAGTTAGTAGTTTATCAAAAGGTAGTATATTTCCACTCTTCATTCTTTTTAGCACTCTTTATTTTATAAAAAAAGTTCTCAAGTAAACTAAAGTTTGAAGTTCAAAATTTTTAATTATTTACAAATATGATTAAAATTTTCATTGACTCATATGTGTGTTTAAAGCCATTTTACATATTTGCTTCTACTTTAAGTTAGTTTAGTTTACCCAACGCACATTGGGAGATCATGAGGATTGTGCCAACCTAGAATAGAAACCTACACATTTTTGGCAAAGAAAACCTAAACTTTGTTTAGTATTAATAGATGAATATACTACTTGTCTATGAAAAAAAGCCCTTGTACTTATCAAGTTGGAATTGGCCGGCGAGGCTTTAGTTGTCTACCTCTATATAAACCCTTGGTTGCACTCTGATGCACCAAAGGCAGAGAAACTAGCTATTCCTCCTTAGGAACTCTCAGTAGAAAAAATATAAAAAATGTGTCCAGGCATCCAGAAGTGTAAATGTTTCCCTGTGTCTTATAATAAGGCTCAAGTACGCCATATTTTCAATCGTTGTGAATTGAATCGAGATGGTCTTCTTGACAGGAACGAGCTCAAAAAAGCGTTCGAGAACTTGGGTTCACGACTCCCTAGTTGGTGAGCCTCTAGAGCTCTGCGTCATGGCGATGTAGATGGGGACGGGCATATAAACAAGGAGGAACTAGAACTGGTATTCAGATATGCTTTGAAATGTGGTTACATGAGCAAGTAGATCAGTTCATGGATCATCATGGCATGCACTACTATTCTGTTACTTTATTACAATGTTTTAAAAACCGAACCGTACCGTACGGTCCGACCAAATTTTTTTTGAACCAGTCAGTGGTTCGGTTCGGTTTTTCCTAAAAACCTCTATATATGAAAACCGGCAAGTTTTGGTCGGACCGTACGGTCTGGTCTGGTTTGTTTGCAACAACGGAACCGTTGATGGACTGGAAGCATACTGAATGGAAGAGAAGAGAAGTGACGATCGGCGTTATCATCTACATTTACATCTTAGAAGAGTAGATTGAAGAAGAGTTTAGATTGAAGGAGTGGGCATCATAATCTACATCTGACGAATCAACTAACAAAGAAACATCTACATCTTAGAGCTCTTCTCAAACCAAAATGGCGAGGATCTTCACCACCGCGCTTTCGACAGAATCATTATCTTTGGCATCTCCCCGGCTGAGCCTTGTTCCTTCGACCCGTCTATTGAGCAAGCGCCTCTGTTTGGGGTTAGAATGATCCGCACTATGGTGACACTCGCTCTGATGTCATTAAATGCGGCCATGGGAAGAGAGAGCCATGGGATTATGAGGCCTCGTAGTGTTTCACGAATGGCTGAGCTTGTAGGAACCAACGAGATTTCTCGAACCCAAGCTTTGAAGCTCATTTGAAGCACATCAAGTGGCAACAATCTGCAGGAACCTAATAACAAAAGAGTCTAGATTGAAGGAGGCAATCGTAATCCTAAACATGAAAGGAGTATGAGGTTTAGCTTTTTAGATTTGCGATGAGTTTTACGGTAAAGCTCATCCTCACGCAACTAATAGTCCATTCTTAACTAAAATATTTAGTTAAGAATGGACTATTAACTAAAAAAAGGTTTTTTTAGTTAAGAATGGACTATTAGAGTTGCATTAGGATGGAGTTTGGTTATACACTTATAGTCTGAAATAGTTATAGGGCAGGTTTAGTTAATAATTCATTCTCTACTATGCTACAAATTTATGTCTGATTTTAACTTTTTATTAGCATTCTTGCAACAATCGGCTTTGTTATTAGCATTCCATCGTTAACAAAGCCAATTATCTTAAATAATTTGGCTTAACTCATCTCTGGTATTGTGGAGGTTTGTAACATTTAGAATTCTATTTTATATTAATTTCTATAATATTTAGAACTTTATTTTATATCAATTTATGGTAGTGATAAGTTTTATAATATTTAGAACTCTATTTTATATCAATTTTGTAACATTTAGAACTTTATTTCATATCAATATCGTAACATTTAAACCTCTATTTCATATCAATTTCGTAATATTTAGAACTCTATTTCGTATCAATTTTTGGCTTTGATAGTTCAGTTATATATAGTCTTTCAACTATTCAATTTGTTGATCTAAAGTAGCAATATTGAAAACTAGCAATATTTCAATTAGGCTATTTAAAGTGGAGTAATTGTTGGAGCAAAGTTTAATAAGTAAGTAATATCTGTTGATCTTTTGTGTATCTATTTTGCTGTTGTTGGTCTTCTTTATTACAATTGATAATGAGAATTATTTAGGTTGCATACTTTTGCCCTAACAGTAGTATACCCAATTATTTTTTTTACTTTTTAGGTTAAATCATAATGGAAAATATGGAATCATCCTCTACTCGTGGTAAGTCCGATCCAGCATGGAATTATTTTTCTTCCTCTCAAGCATCTGATGGTAATGTCCAATATAATTGTATATTTTGCGGTAGAATATTTAAAGGGGGAGGAATTTTTAGAATGAAAGAACATCTTACTAGTGTTAAGGGTAATATTGCTCCTTGCAAAAAAGTGTCACTTGATGTGCGTGATATGATTGGAAAATATTTGCAGCAACAAGTAAAAAAGAAAAAGGAAAATAAAGAGGCTCATGATATATCTTTTGGAGATGATGAAATACCACAAGCATTAGATAAAGGAAAAAGAAAAGCTACTATTGACATAGATTCATATTTCTCCAAGAACTACTCCCGGTTCTCAACCTAGTCTAAAAGTTTGATGGTTGATAAGGATGTTGTTTTGAGATGTAAAGAGCATAGGCTAGATGGTTCTATCATTCATGTATTCCTTTAAATGCTTTAAATTCACCATATTTTCAAGAAACAATTGATGCTACAACAGTAATAGGCCCAGGATTTAAGGTGCCATCTTATTATGAGTTGCGTGTACCTTTGCTTTAAGATTTAAAAAAGGAATGTCAGTTAATTGTGGATACATATAAATCTAGTTGGGAATCAACGAGATGCACTATTATGGCAAATGGGTGGACTGATCAAAGACAAAGAACCTTGATTAATTTCTTGGTTTATTGTGATATGGGAACAACTTTTATCAAGTCTGTTGATGCTTCTGACATGGTAAAAAGTGCTAATGCTTTATCTGAATTATTCTCTGAAATTGTCGAGTGGGTTGGACCAAAGAATGTTGTGCATTTTGTGACAGACAATGCAGTTAATTATGTATTAGCTGGGCACTTATTACAATCAAAGTATGGGCATATTTATTGGTCTCCATGTGTTGCTCATTATATAAATCTTATTTGAAAAGATATTAGTGGTATGGATCATATTTCTAGTCTTGCTTCACGCGCATCTAAGATCACAATTTTTGTGTATAATCATGTCACATTTTTGTCTTGGTTAAGAAAGCAAGAAGATTGGGTTGAGATCGATGCGTCCATTGCTACGGGTTTGCAACTACATTTATTACTTTGAAAAGTATTTATCAACATAAGCACCAACTTCAAAATTTGGTGACAAGTAAACACTTTTCAAATCATAAATTATCAAAGAGTGAAAAAGGAAAAGAAGTTTGTGCTATTATTTTAGATAATAAATTTTGAATGCTTGCTTGATCATTGTGAAGATTGTGGCTCCACTTATAAGGTTGTTGAGGATTGTTGACTCAGATGAGAAGCCATCTTTAGGGTATATATATGATGGTACGTATAGAGCTCGCAAAACGATTACAAATCTTTTTAAAGGGAAGGAGAGATTATACAAGCCTTATATAGATATTATTGATCGACGATGGGATAAGCATCTTACTCAAAGGATCCACTTAGTAGCTTATTTTCTCAATCCTTATTGCTTATATAATGGAGAAGTATGTACAAGTAATATTATGGGAGGTTTGTTTGATGTGATTGAATGCAATGGTATTTTTCTAATGAAGAGCAATCACAAGCGATAAATGAAATTAAATTGTATCGTGAAGGTTTAGAGAGTTTTGCTAGATCATCAGCAAAAAGAGAACTGACGATGAAAAAAATGCAGCCAGGTAAGTTTTATACTTTTAAGTTTTAATTCATTAATATATATTTTTATCATAACTATTATTTTAAAATGCAGATGAGTGGTGGAGATTATTTGGTGACAGTGCTCCAACATTGAGAAAACTCGCTATTAGGTTACTCAGTCAAACAACTTCTGCATCAGGTTGTGAACGTAATTGGAGTGTTTTTGAACGTATTCATACAAAGAAACAAAATCGTTTGGAACATCAAAGACTTAGTGACCTTGTTTACGTTACTTATAATTTGCGAATGAAGAACAGTATTTTATATTTTATTTTTATTTCAATAATTTAATTTTGTTATTGACTTTATAATCGCTTCTATTATGTGTTGAGCGCTTAATAAGAAGAGAACATATGATCCAATTGATATTGATTGTATTGAGCATACTAATTTTTGGATCGAAGAAGAAAAACCATCACCTGATTTTGATTATAATGAACTTGAAACGATCATTTATGAAGAAAATGCATTCGTCACAACAAATGAATTAAGAACATCTACTGATGGTCAGTTCATATCTTATTTTGATTATATTTAAGTTAAAATTATACTGTATTATAAGTTTACAATTGAGAATAATTTCATACGTTACTAATTTGTAATTTATTTTAATGCAGTAGCAGAAGTGGATGCAAATACTTTGGATGAAAGCGTAGTTTACGAATCTTTAAATAACGTTGGAGAATTTGGAGCTTTTGACTATGATGAGACGCAACCTCATTCAGAAATACAATTTTAATTTTTATTGTTATTTTAAGTTTTATATTGGATTCATATTTATTTATTTTTAGTTCATTATATAATAATAAACATTGGTGTATTTTTCATTTCAATAAAATATTTTATTTTTATTTATTCTTATAAAATTTCATCTTATTTATTATATTCCGGTTTGATAGCGGTTCTCTACCGGTTGAACCTCTAAACCTTTCCTTCGACTGGTTCGATGTCCGATCCGTTTTTAAAACATTGCTTTATTATTGTTACGAGATGGGCTTTTAGTGTTTAAATGGAGTTGGAATCGATCGTGGTCCGTCGGTGAGAAATAAACTGTAGAAGATTTTTACTTGTTTCCTGCAGAGGTATCTTCCTCGGTGTGGTTAAGTTGGGTTGTTTTAGTGGAACCAAATCCAATATTCCAACGCTAGGGATTCAAAAAATTCAAAATCAAATTCATTTAATAATCAATCTTTAAATTCAATCTAATACACTACAATAATTTGGTCCACTCACCTAGAATAGTTAAAATTGTTAAGAAAACTATGCAAAATTACCCTTGATCGAGGTCAAGCGATAATGCTAATAAAAGTAGATTGGTCATATTAAAAAAATTTTGTAAACAAGTCAAAATTTTAGTTAGAAAGAGGTGTACTTAAGTGCTAATAAAAATGAATTAGTTAAAAGGAGATGCACTTCCTCGTAAAGGAGGGTGGTTTTGGTATCATTAGATTAATCAACCAAGAACTCCTCAAAGTTTTTTCTTTTAAAGAATAAATAATTTCATTTACAAGCTCTAAAGGGCACTAGAAATTGGTGACAATACAGAGGGTTTAGAGAAACAAAAGGTACTAAGGATACAACAAAATTAGCATTACATGTTAAGTAATGAGACTATTTAGAGACAACAACTATTTAATTTAATTTCCATCTTCTTACGAGAGAGGAACTCAATTTTTATATGAGATTATGAGCCACTATAATTTCTCTAATCCAACAACTCAATCAATGAGCGAGAACATATTTGTCAAAATAAAATTCCTGAAAAATCCTTGAGTTCCTTTTTTTCCAAATAGAATATACAGTGCAATTAAGACAAAGGCTTAAGCCACTACAAGAAATGAACGAATTATTGGCGAAAATTTGGCAACGGCAAAAAAATCGTAGCTAATTACTGATGGGAATTGTATATCATCGAAAAATTAGTATGGAAAATTTTTATTTAGCGACAGAACCAATATCCATCGCTGAAATTGGGAGAAAGTCATGTCTTACCGATGAAAATTCTATACCCGTCGAAAAAAGTGTCTAGAAAATTTTCAATTTGGGATGGACCAAGTACCGTCGGTGAATAAGGCGGGAGAAAATGGCGGTAAGTTGAAGAATTGGCATTACCGATGGATTATTAGCGACGTAATATTCTGTCGGTAAAATTTAAAGCAATATGTTGCCATCACTTTGTGATTGAACGTTATAAACTTAATTTCTCCCCCCACCCCCTCGGTTGGGTCTCCAACCATTTTTTTCTCCTCCCTCCCACGTCATCTCCTCTCCTTTGGTGATACTTCCCCTCGTTTTCTGGTCAGACATCGATGTTGTGGTCAGCGGGGGAAGCTTGTCCTCTTCTCGCACGACCGTTGTATTTTTGTGAGGTATGTTGGAAACGGTTTAGTTTTTTGTTGACGTCGGTGTTGTGTTTATTTGATTTATTTGATATGTTTGAGTATTTTGTAAATGAGTAAGAAGAATTAAGGTTGAAATGTTAGTGTTAGAAGGTTGTGTTATGAAATTTTGTTGTGATGTTGCAAAGGTTATTTGATGCATGTTAGATGTTTGTTGAAATGCTTATTCTTCAAATAAAGTTTGGATTGGATATGATGATTATATTTTGAAGGATTCATGACTCTATCCTAGTAAGTAAAGATAGAGAAAAACATAGTATAAAAGCACTAAAGAAGTCCCTGACTAGAAAATATTAGTTTATTGTTTCATTATAAAATATTAAATTAGATGTTAGGTATCATATTTTACCACCTAAGTAGTTACCCCAATCTAAAATACACTTTGAAAATGTCAATTTTGAAAAGAAAATAAAGTTAGCTAGGTGTAAGTGTAAAAGAAAACCTGGTTGAGCAAATTACACATATAGTTGAATGTTTAGAAGTTTGTGGTTTGACTTAGAATTAAAGCATAACAAAGACCTAGAGTGATGTATATGGATTAAAAATTAAAACATAAGAATAAATGCCTAAGATTTAAAACTAAAGACTTTTAAAGGCTTCAACTTGACGTAAATGGAAAAATATTGCAACAACTTTAATATGCTTAAGAGCATAAACTTAAAGAAAGAGAAATAATTTCTTTTTGAAAAGTTAAAGAATTGTACTAAAGAAACACCTTATAAATGTAATTAGTCCAAGGTACAGTATCACTATATTACAAAAGCTCCATCTAAATAATTACAACACCATAACCAGCTACTAACACTTATTTATTTTCAGATTTTGAGCTTTGTATCTAGCTTAGTGCTTGACTTTAAGGTTTAAATCCCTACTTCATTCTGATTGTGCTAGGATTCTCTATGAATTACCATACTTAGACGACAACTCTTTACTTCATGGTTATAAGCTAGTTATTCCCTTATCTATTGCACAATTTCCCTTAGAAGTTTTTCCTTAGCATTCTCTCATTGAAACATCTAATGTTTGTTTCCTTCCAGATTTTATACATATAAGAGCCTAAGCTTATAAGAATGAAAACTATATCACCCTTATTAATTGGTTTTCCTTTTGCAACCACTTTACTACACTTTTATAGTTAAATTGTTTCCTATAAATGAGTCATTGGTCTTATATTTTGTCCCATAGCCATTAAAGAAATTGCATTCAAAGAATGAGCGGTAGTCATCTCACTTTCGTCCTTACGAGAGAAACACTTGATCTTGGATATTAAGGAACCTTTTCCTATCCTTTCATGGTTAATCTATGTTTAATGGTTAGCCACATTAGGAAAGAAACTTTTAGGGCTAAGTTTTTATTCTAAATTACATTGTAACAAGTCACTTTCTCTCTAGCTCCTCTTAATACTTGCCTATATGACTATTTTTGTAAATTTATCAGTTAAATGTCACAACCAGATGTATCTATCCTCCCTCTCTAAATATGGGTTGTATTTAGGTATTACTTAAGAAATTCAAGAGGAAAATTGTTCCATTGGTTACCTGTGATCCATTCCTTCACTTTAGCATTCTCTAAGAGTCTGTATTACATTTGAGCTCAAAGGTTGAATTGCTATAAAATTTCCTCTTTATTCCATATTTCATTTTATATTGAAGCTCTTTCACCATTCTCTATCTTGCATTTTAAAGAGTTTGACAATGTCTCTTTTGGTTTCATAAGTTGTGCCATGGACTAAGAGGCTTTAAGATTAGGACGCATCTCCCATAAGTTCATGAATTTAAGGAAATAAGTGTAGATTCATTTAATCCGTTGAGTATCCTTATTCTTTAATGACCTCCACAACCTTTTTGCAATGATGACCTTATTGCTTAGACTAATGGAAGTAATTCCCAAACTCCTTTCTACTGCTAGTTTGCATATCTCCTTCCAACTTATCTTAACCATGGTTTTGCCCTCTCTCCTACCTCCCTACAAATATGTTCTCATCATTCTTTCAATCGATTTGATTATACCTTTAGATAGGAAGATAAGAGCATACTAGTAAATATGTAAGGAGTTAAATGAAGACTTTATCATCAATAATCTACCATGATAAAGTTGGTCTTTATTACACCAATAACTCAATCATTTTATAGAATTTTTTATTAAAGGAATACAACCTTTATATTAAATTATCTTTACAAATATAAGTAGTCAAGATAAGTAAATGAGGGTCATTTGATTTGAAACCCGATATCTTTGACAACCATCCATCATCATGCATTGTACTTAAGGAAATATTCAATGAATTTTTGTTATAGTCCATATTTAGTCTAAATGATTCTTTAAACATTTGTAGGAAAATTACTAGTGTCTAAAATGACTATCATGAACTTTCTGAGAAAAGAAGCGGATCATTTGCAAATAAAAGATTTGAGTAATCTAATCTCTTTACATCCACTATGTTAAAAATAATTTGGATTTATGGATATATTGTATCTTACTAGTTTGTAGAAAACTTCCATACATAATATAAACAGATAAGGGGATATTCAAGCCCCGTCCTTAGGTCCTTTCCTTAAAATAAAGGGCATTATAGGTTCCCCATTTATAAGTACACTGAATGAGGTAGAGGAGATACATTGTTAATACATTCTCTAAATTTCCTTAGAAAGCCAAACATCTTAAACGCTTGTATCATTAAATCCCAAATGATTATGTTATAAGCCTTATATAAATATACTTTCAAGACATAATTTTGTAGGTAAGTGCTTCCTCTAAACAACTCTCAAGCTAACAAAACATTGTCCTCAATTAGCCTCTCTTCTAAAAAAATCCCTTTTGTATCACTTATTAATTCCCCTTTCTTATCCTTGAAGCTAGTAGTTTTGATATGAATCAGATGAAGAATTGTTTATCCTTGCCAAGGTTAAGCTTTTGTTGTACTAGTTAGAAATTCCCCTATAGAGTTGACAATTGTGCACTAAGTAAATCAACTTTATCTCTATCTAGCTAATGAAAATAGTTAGAAAACTAAAAGCTTTAAGGGGTTCATTACAAAGTCCTAACATTATTGATTTATGTTTAGTAATTTAGTTGTATTGTTTTTATTTAATAGTTTAATTTATCAAATATTATTTCTTAATTTATCGCTAATTAAGGTTAATAAAAGTAATGACATATAGTTTGGAGACCAAAATTGAGTTGTGGTTATTGGTGGATATAGAATATAATTTTATTGTAGGAATGACTCTTTTTTGAAAAGGGAGATGTCTATTTTATAGGAAAAATTCTGCCGAATTTTCAATAGGCTCTTCATATAGCTAATGACCTTCATTGATTATAATAATTCATGGTAATTGTTTTAATATATCTCGCTTTGTAAAATGTGAGCGTTTTTGGGAATAGGTTGTAGGATCTCAATTGTTCGCATTACTTATATTTTCAAGGAGATTGAAGAGAAGTTTTAGCAGGTATTAAAATGACATTCATATTCTTATCACTATGAATTTCAAGAATGATTTTTGACACATATTGGAAAATGACATTTGTATCAGTTTCTATATTTCTCATTCTAGGTCTGTCATCATCATCTTCCTTCATGTACTTTAGGAAGATCCTTCTACTGCTTGGTTGAGGTTAGTGATTTTGTTTGTTACTACGTTTTCTTGAACTTACCTTTATTTGGGTATTTACACTACAAGAAAAGGAACATCGCAGAAAACCTTCTCTGACGTTTACTAAAACGTCATAAAAAACGTTGTAAATGGTAAGGTAAGTAATAGGTATGGGCGACGTCTGATGGAAAATGTTGTGAAAGGTACTGATATTTGGTGACATTTCATAAAACGTCAGGAAAGGAGGGAATATTTGGCCACGTTGTATGAAAACGTCACGAATTGTTAGAGTTTTAACGACGTTTTAACGACGTCGCAGAAAAGTTGTAATATGCGATGTTTAATTCATTAGACGTCGCAGATTGTAAGACATTTATTAAATTTAATTTATTCAAAAATAAATTAATTTTTAAAATTTTTAAAAATTTATAATAAACATTTTCATTTATCCGAAAATAATTAATATTTAATAATGATTCAATATAAATTATAATTTTTTTCGTTGTTTTCATTTATCTGAATATAGGAGAGAAAATTAGCATTTCCGCCGTAAAATAAACAGAATCGATACATTACAAAATCAAATAAATATCTTTTTCATGCGACAACGTGCACCATATAAGGTCAAAGGTGCTTTTATGTAGAACCACTAAGGAAGATGCCATGCTGTGGGCCGAAGAACGTCTAAATCTTGAAGGAAGCAAGTTTGAATGAATGAAATTGAGAGCGGCAACCTTTGGCGTATAACGAACTCCAATTATATATCCACAAAGTATTGGCTATATATACGTCATAGGTTCAAGACATATAAACCAATCAAATTTGTATATAAAAACTAGGTACTTTGCCAACTTCCAACCAGTAAATCTACAAATTGTTCCAAGAACATAGACAAAACACTATGGAAGGCCTGGCTCAGGTGATTGACGACATCTTCCGTAAAAATTGCCTCGGGAACATAGGCAAACACGGTAAAAGATCTTCAAGGACATTCAAAATGACGATAAAAAATCTTCAATCCAATATTACTCTGTCTTACTCTGTCTTATAAAATTTCAATCATTTATTTTACGGAATTTATGCAAGATCTATGCGGAACCCACATAAATAAATGACTGAAATTTATTGAACATAATAAGACACTATAATATTGGACATGGGATTCAGACTCCAAAATGACCACCAAAAGTTGCATAGACATGCTATTCCATATCAAATGGAAAAGTAAAGTTGATTTGAAAGTGTCGGCTCAGAATACGCTGTATATGTCTTGCATTAATGTTATGGATTCTAAAATGGAATTTTAGGCATGTTGGGGGCACTGGGTAACATGCATCGACTTCGTGATCACTAATCACCACGTCAAATATAGAGTCACGAATAATCCAGCACCCTCCAACCATACAGTATAATTTAGGTGAAGCTTTTTTTATATTCTGTGTTTTTACTCTTATTATAATAATAATTGAAAGTTGTTTGCTAAATTTTAAAGGATTAAGTAATCTTTATTTTATAGAAACATAAGGGATCAGGTACGCCAATATCATCCGGACATTATGGCAGTTGTTGAGCCACGAATTATTGGATTAAAAGCTTATAAGATAACAGCTGAAAAGGCATATTTTAATTGCTCTACGTGTATTGGTTCTTCTGGCTTCTCAAAATTATAATCTATAACATGACAGTGAAACAACACTCCAATAGATGTATATATATTACAGTATAATTTGACAATATTATAATTATAAATATATATTTATACGAGAATTTTAATTAAAAATATTAAATAAAATAATATAAAAATAAATCCTAATCCTAACAAACAACCCTCATCCATCAAATTCAATGTCTTTAAATATTGACTTCCACGTAAAGAGTAATTTAGTCCTTTGTACTATAATATCCATAAAAACTATCAAGAAAACAATGCTCATACTTCTGGTTTTATGCATTCAAAGATAAGACATGCACCTTCAAGCAGACCAACAAAAGCGGCAGATATGTCTGGTTAAAAGTATTGATTGTGGTCGGGTCAGCCGTGTTGGATTCGGATCCAGTTAAAACGACCCGTGGGTCGATCGGTCTATTCTTCAGAGATCAGTTTTATGCCTAGGTCAAGTCCAAGTCCGGCTCATGCCCTCCTTGGCCCATCCGTAGAAGGAAGTCTCCCATGCAAACACGTAAAGACATAAACCTAGCTGCAAAACCATATATAAGGTATAATTCTCTCATAACAGAGGTACGCAACTCATAACCTAGTTTGTTCTCTGCATTCATCAACCTCACCTTCACCAAAGGACTGACTTGAGCGTTGGAGGGGCTAATCGGGACACAATCCCGGACAAGACTTCTTTGTTTTGCAGGTATCTTCACGTCGGATTCATCACAGAAAGTAGCCGACTTTTGGATCCAAAACAACGTCTGGTCCAACCCAAAATCCGCGAGAACCAGATTGCTTATTTTTGAACCGAGTCAAAAAGAAAGATGCATATATTCTACGCTGTTCCAAATTAATCATATGGAAAAGTAAACTAGAATTGAGAGGATTACACTATATGTATCTTGCGTAAATGTTTGTGAGTTCTAATATGGAAAGTTGCTTGGAGAATCAAGTTGTTGAAATTGCTGTAAGTTTGAAAAGCAAATTCTTCAACAGTGAAGATGTTTTACTTAAAAAATTGGTCACTTTTTTAAATACTTTAACTAAGTTTAGATACAAACTTTCAATTAAAAAAATATTTTCTTGTATTTTATAATTGATAATATAACTTATCATGTCAACTAACGTATTTACCACATGGATGACATGTGCATTTTAGTTTCCACATCAGCATATTATAAAATAAATATGTAATTTTAATTTGATTAATTTAACATAATTTATAATATTTAAAATTAATAAAAATATTAACGTATAAAGCATTACTTCTCTCGCCTGTCATCTATCAGTTTTTCTGTATTTTAGTTTCTTTGCTTTTGTTGTTGACAAGTTATTACCATCTCTTTTTCTACCATATAATAATCAATCTCTTATTTTTTTTGCTCTTTCTTTTTATGGCCAATATTATCTTTGTTTAGAACATGGTTAAGATTATCGTACCATACCGGCCCAAAAATAGTACGGTAATGGTTGCTTTGGCACCGGTCGTAAATACCGGCCAGTATCGATTTTTTCGAGCTTGTACCTAAAATATAGGTGTATACCTGCCGATACCATAAATTTGGGAATATAGGAGGACTAATTTGCAATTTTCAAATCTTTAACCCTAAGTTTCAACATATGTTGTCAGCGCAACTCCAGTACATCGCACCATCGCACCCCTGACGCATTTGTCAAGGTGGACAACTCGAAAACCTGAATCAACAACCCAACAGTTTCATTTTTTTGGGTGTGTTGTTTTTTGGTTTCTAATTATTGCTGGCTAATTACAAATTTTATTGTGTTGAATTGGAATTAGATTTGGATTTTGTCATTGTTGGATGATGAATTTGGGAGTTGGATGTTTTCGGCGGATGATGAATTTCTTTTTCATCTCACGGTTTTGGATTTGCATGTATATGAATTGGTTTTATTTTGGAATGAAATTGTTCACAGTATTGGATTTGTGTGTATGTTAATTGGTTTGATTTTGGAATGGAATTGTTGAAGTTGAATACTGTAAGCTATTGATTTGGGTATTGTGATTTTGTCATTTCTGAAATGAAAATTAGAATTGGAATTGGAAATGGAATTGTAAAATAGGGTGGTGTGGTGTTGGTGGTGATATGTATATGTTATGCATGGCTTAATAATGTTGATTACTTGATTATTAAAATTGAAAGTTGATAATCAATATTTAAACCTAAATGTAAAATTAATAATCAAATGTGAAATTAATAATCAAATGTAAAATTAATAATCAAATGTAAACTTGTAAAATTGATATTCAAATTTTGTAAAATTGAAAAACTTAAATCATTTCTTGATACATTCTTAATATTTGTGAAATGGTAATTTATTTTAATTTTGGGTATTAAATTTAGGTAAATAGATAGTTTAGTATAAACTTATGCAATTAAAATTAATAATAATTCGGATGTAGTTAATGATAGTATTTGCCTATTTGGGTATTAGTTTTGGGTAAATAATTAATTGAGTATAAAATATGTTGAACTTTAATTATTTGGTAATATATATGTATAGGTATCATAAATATTTATAATTGGTAATATGTGAAAGAATAAAGTAGTGATGTAGTAAATGTATCCGAAAAGAACTTTTGTTGTCAAATTGTGAATATGTTGTAGACTTGTAGATTCCAATCATTTATACTTACACTTATTAATGTCAATCAAAAATTATAAAAGCAACATATATATTTAAGAACAAAATATGAAATGGTGTATATAATATTATGGTTTGTTAGAAATGAAAAGAAGATTCAAAGCTTTAAATAAGAAAAAATATTTCAAAGAAGTTATATCCTTGACTTGATCTCATGTCATGAATATATCTTTCAACTTGATGATCATGTTATGAATATATGTATGAGCAATTGTATAAGATATGTAACATATTATTTGCCAATTATGTAAGTCATATCATAACCTTCAACTTGATCTTCATTTTGAAATTTGAATTAAAATTGTTGGAAATTCAATTGGAATTATGAATGGAAATGAAAATGGAATTATGATTATTTTGTGATTGTTGGAATTGGAAATAGTTGTAAATGGAAGGAAATAGAAATGGAATTATGATTGTTTTGTGATTATTGGAATTGAAAATTGTTATAAATGGAAGGAAATGAAAGTGGAATTATGATTATTTTTGTAATTGTTGAAATTGAAAAATGTTGAAAATGGAAATGAAATTATAATTGTTTTGTGATTGTTAGAATTGGAAATATTTGTGAATGGAAGAAAAATGGAAATTGAATTATGATTGTTTTGTGATTATTGGAATTAAAATTGTTGTAAATGGAAGGAAATGAAAATAAAATTATGATTGTTTTGTGATTGTTGGAGTTGAAAATTGTTGGAATTGTTAGAAATGGAAATGAAATTATGCATGTTTTGTGATTATTAGAATTGGAAATTGTTATAAATATAAATGGAATTATGATTGTTGGAATTGTTAGAAATGGAAATGAAATTATGCATGTTTTGTGATTGTTGGAATTGGAAATTGTTATAAATGGAAATGAAATTATGATTGTTTTGTGATTGTTGAAATTGAAAATTGTTGTAAATGGAAGGAAATGGAAATAAAATTATGATTATTTTGTGATTGTTGGAATTAGAAATTGTTGGAAACAAAAATAGAATTATGAATGTTTTGTGATTGTTGAAATTGAAAATTGTTAGAATTAGAAAAGAGTTATATTATACAAGATGGATATGCATATTGTATACTGAAATTATGTGTTATTTATTTTTATATGTATATATAAATAGAAGAAAGTTCAAGTACTCCCGATCAACTCACTTTAGGAAGATACAATGATCTAGTTTGGGCTCATGCTGCGTTGGTTCCCAATATGAAGAACCATATCATTTGTTTGTTTTGTAATAAGCATTGAAAAGTGGAGGATGAAGTGAATCACACATTAATACAATTCTTATAAAACGATATAGAATGCACGAGAAGGGGGGCTTGAATTGTGTATTCCCCTTTTTGAAAAAAAATCTTTCAAAACTGTTTGTTAGAAATAAAGTTCTTTACAGAACTTCCGATAAATTCTAATTAATCAAAACTTTGAAAACTTGTTTACTGATTAAGTACTGATAAAACTTGAATCTAAAATAGAGATAGAGTGAGAGTGGTTGACACAGTAATTTATCCTGGTTCACCCCAAACCGTGGGTTATGTCCAGTCCTCAGAGTTCTTTCTGAGATTTCCACTATCTCTTTCAACGTTACAAGTATTCTTTTCGAGCCTCTTCAGGTCTCTACAACCAGTATTCTTTCACACTTAGCCTCTGAAGGCTATCTGCACTACTTTTTCTCAGAAAAGTGTTTGCACACTTATTCTGATAAAATAGCTCTCAGCTAATTTGAGCAGAATGCTTTTTTGCTAATTTTTGATAACTTTGGCTAACTTTGCAATCTTGACTTCGACTTGTATTTATAACCTTTATCTCCAAGCGCTTGATTCTTATTTTTGAATCTTTAAAAAGCGGTTATTCATTGAGTTACATAACTAACTCGAATCGACTCCTTCGTCTTCTTTTGAATTCTGCATCTGTTTTTCTTAAATACGTATTTTATAAATGCGTGCTTGCGTCTGCGTCTGTTTTTACTTAAATGCGTGTGCGGTTTTACTGTTTTGCGTCTTCGTCTACTTTACTATTAGTATAAACCTGCGTCTGCTTTGCTTAGCGTCGCATCGCTTTTCATTTTACGTCTGTTTCATTTAAGCGTCTGCGTCTGTGTTCCTTAAATGATGTATGTCGACTTAAATGCGCTTTTGTTTTTCTTTTATTTTGTTATTTTGTTATACATCAAAATCATATATAAGTAAAGTCATTTGGACTTAACAATCTCCCCCTTTTTGATGATAACAAATTATATACAAAAGAAAACAAAATACAAGGTTTTGAAAAGAACAACAAAAAAAACTTATCTGCAGGACTTCTTCTTTGACTTCTTCTTTTCTTCGTCTGCTTCAGTGACACCTTCTTCTTTGAACATTCTGAACATCCTTTTCTCTTCTGCTCATTCTTTTCTCCCCTTGTTCATTCTCTTCTTTTCGCTCTTCTCCCCTATTTGTTATAATAAAAAATGATTAACGATGATGGCTCTTGGCGATTTCGTCATCATCTTCTTGGTCATTCATCGTCTCCTTGATCTCGTTGACTTCACCACGTAATTTGCTGATTTCAGCTTGAGAGTCCAATGATGAGGAGGATTGATCAACATCTGTTGAGGGAGTAGGGAACGGAATTGTAGTAATATAAGCATCAGAGGTAGGAATGTATTCATCATTGATCTCAATAGTTGGTGGACGAATAAATGTATCAGCTTCGGGAAGATCTAAGTCAAACGGAGCAGGCAGCATCAACAACTGTCTTCCTTGCAAGGGTATGCCTTGACTTCAATAGGCGATTGTGCGGATAAAGGCACGACGCATGGCTATGCGAACAAGGAATTCTATAAACGTCCCTGTGATAACTTTTCCCCCCACTGGATAGTGTTCTTGCTTGTCAGTATGGCTACAACTAGCTCCATCTTCATTCTTATTCGAAGCGCATGCATCATCAATTCTACGCACTTCTTCTTCAATTTGATCTGCGGACAGATCATCACGAACTTCTTCAGGGTATAGCTTTGACTTCCCCTTAGTCAAATCCAAAGGATATCTTGGCTGGATATCCGACACAATCTTTATTTCCGTCTTTTTTGTGATCAGAAAAATAGTACACGGCTTACAGGGAATTTTTGTAGGGTATGGCTTTGTAGCAGCATCCCTCATAGCATAGTAGAACATCGTTTCATCTTCTTTCAGTAAGTCTCATGTGTCACTATTTATTGACATAGATTGTACAAGAACTACTGTCTTCTTCATTGGTTGACTACCTATGGCGATAGCAGTTGTCCTGGTAACATAATGAACTATTTTGATCTTCAGCTTTTGTTTTCTCAAAAACTTATGATAGTTGTATAACATCAGACAAGGTTTATCATTATCCGAGTCTGATTCTGCTGTGGCCTCTGGTTGTGCTTCAAAAGGATTCTCTTGAACCAGGCTTTCCTCCACTGGTTCCTCCTGTTGAGCAATGGGGATTTCCTGAACTGTTCTCTGCTCAGTTTCTTTTTCTTTTTCTTTTTAAGCAGCTTCAAAGATTTCTTTCTTTGACTAACCTCCCGGTGATTGACACGGTCTTCTTCCGACTAATCTTCTTAGTCTTGTCTTACGCTTGGTCGGTCTTGAAGATTTCGAACTTGAGATTTTCTCTTTGATTCTAATTTTTCTTCTTGTTAGTCTCTTTGGCTTTTCGGCTGTATCCTCTTCGAATGAAACTAACGACCTTGTCGCTTTAGGTGCACGAGATTGAGATGATTGTTCCTGACTCTGCTCTCTGGCAATCTTCTCTTCTTGTTGCCTTATAGTCCGAATCCTCGGTGATCTCTTTGTCTTCTTCGTAACTTCACTTAAAAGACTTTCTCCTTATCTTTTTGGCGAACCTTCTTCTGTCCTTCGAGGTAGACTTACTTCGATTTGAGGACTCGTCCGTTTCATCAACGGTCTTCCCGTCAGTCTTCTTATTTCTTCTATAGGCGATCTTATTCTCACTTAAGTTGGAGAACTTGAAGCAGGAGTCTTCTTCAAGATACGCTTCCCCTCAGTTCTTGTTCTCCTTGAAGAGTCGGCTTCTTGTTTAACTACTGTCCTCAGACCCATTCGCCGTATTGTGATTGAATCAATCTTACTCTTCACTGGTACAATTCTTCTATTTCCTCTGTGGAGAGGGATTCCGGATTTCTTAAAAATTCTTGTAAGAAGCATGCCGTAAGGATAGCTATTTGTATCCTTCATCCCCTTAATCATATAGTGAAAGATTAAGAAGGGTAAATCGATGGGATTGCGATTTAGTAGGTAGAACAGGCATTGTTCATCCAGGGTAGTCACCAAATTGCATGGAGAACCTTAGCTTTTGGGACCAGATTCGACGTCTTCCTCTCCGAAGGGTTATTGGCTCCATATAGTTTTCTTCTGACATCTTCTTCTCTCATAGCAACTTGAGACATCCAACCGGCCTTGGTAGACAGAGTCTCACCAACCGATGGACAATCAGTCACCTTCTTAATTAGCTCCTTAGTCACAACAACAGATATGCCATCTACTGAAGATACCACAGTGTTGTCTACAAGCTGAGCATTCTTCCAAAAATCGAAAACTTCATTTGTGTATACTGGTTCTCGTACCTGAAAGAAATTCCTCCAACCAGCTCTTACAATCTCTGGTTCTACGTCCATACCATCATTTCTCAATGACTCGAAATCCACATGTCTTCC
This sequence comes from Erythroxylum novogranatense, assembly GCA_029891385.1. Classification (NCBI taxonomy): domain Eukaryota; kingdom Viridiplantae; phylum Streptophyta; class Magnoliopsida; order Malpighiales; family Erythroxylaceae; genus Erythroxylum; species Erythroxylum novogranatense. Next base: position 7,505,871 of record CM057225.1, on the reverse strand, counting down.
GAAAATCATAGTTGCTTCCATTGTTTTAGAACGAAAACCGTCTCTGGTTAGCTTTTCGTCTAGGGTAGGATGATTGAGAGAATTTGGAAAGCAAGATGAACCGTCTGGTGATGAGAGTAACCGCAATGATATCAGCTTCAGGCAACTTGAAGGGTCTTATCACGCGTATTCTAGAATCATAGGGATTCTAAAAATCGTGAGGCGTTTCCCTCCAAAACTTCCTTGTCAGAGAAGTTACCAACTGTAACTCACTGTTAGTTTTGGCGTCCCTTTAGCCTGACTATTCACTTAACATGACCATTTTAAGATTGCGTCTGATCTTACGGAACCGTTCTTCACTCAATGGTTTAGTGAAGATGTCCGCCTAATTGAGACTACTGTTTCGATGAATCAGACGCACCATCTTCCTCTCGAACATAGTCTCGGAAGTGATGTCTAACCGATGTGCTTCACTCTAGAATGCTAAATCGGATTCTTTGACGGAGTTGATTGCCTTTGGTGTTGTCGCGAGAGATTGGAATCTCTCTTCTCGAACTAAATAGTCTTCAAGTTGATATTTGATCCTGGCGTCTGTGAACAACAACTTGCGGCTGCCATATATTCTGCTTCGACGGTTGATAGAGCTATTGAGCTTTGTCTCTTGCTTGACCAGGAAACTAGGTTTGCGCCAAGAAAGTGACATCCTCCACTTGTGCTCTTCCTTTCAATTCTATCTCCGGCATAGTCTGCATCGCAATATCCGATTAACCTGAAATCTCTACCTTTCTCAAACATTAAACAAAGATTAGTAGTACCTGCAAGATATCTCATAATTCTTTTAACAGCAATAAAATGAGACTCTCTAGGATCGGCTGAAACCTTGCACACAAGCATACATGAATAAAAGATCGGTCTACTTAACATAAGATATAGTAAAGAACCGATCATCCTCTATATCTGAGGTTTGATCCACCTTCTTACCAAGTTCATCTTTTCGACAAAGGTTTGAAGGATGCATCGAATCGCCATAGGCTTCACATTCTGCATATCAAATTTAAGCAACAATTCTTTCACGTACTTTTGTTGATGAATAAAGATCTTCTCTTCGGCCTGCTTAACTTGCAACCTAAGAAAGAACTTTAATTCACCCATCATGCTCATTTCAAACTCTTTCTTCATTAGACTCTCAAACTTCATGCATAGCTTGTTTGAAGTAGCACCAAAAATAATATCATCAACATAAATCTGAACTAAAATAAAATCATTTTGAAAATTCTTCCTAAAGAGCGTCTTATCAACTTGACCTCTACTAAAACCATTCTCTAAGAGAAAAGTACTCAGACGATCATACTAAGCTCTAGGAGCTTGCTTCAGTTCGTATAAGGCTTTATGAAATCTATAGACATGGTCTGAATTCTTAACATCCTCGAAACCAGGTGGTTGCTTAATATACACCTCTTCGTTTATAAAACCGTTCAGAAAGGCACTCTTCACATCCATCTGAAACAGCTTTATATTATGACACACAGCATATGCCAGCAGAATCCTAATGGCTTCAAGTCTTGCTACTGGAGCATACATCTCATTGTAGTCTATTCCTTCTTGCTGATTATAGCCTTATGCTACTAATCTAGCCTTATTTCGACTCACTCTTCCGATTAAATCTAACATATTCTTAAAGACCCATCTGGTTCCTATGATGGATTTCTCAGAGGGTTTCGGAACTAAGGACCACACATTATTCCTAGTAAATTGATTCAGCTCCTCTTGCATGGCTAACACCTAAGCTTCGTCTTGAAGAGCTTCCTCAACCTTCTTAGGTTCTATTTCAGAGATAAAAGCCACATTAGCTTCTCTTCGAATCTGGACCTTGATTCGACTCCTTCGAGGTCTCTCAGATAATCAACTCTTACGGATGAGAACTTTTATATTTCCAGTCTCTTTTCGGTCGATAGTTTCTAGAATATCTTCAACTTTTCTACATGAGTTCACGATGATGGAGTTTCGTACTATCATCTAAGCTCTTTGAAGGACCTTCGTTTTCATGTCATCTTCCTTATGAGGTTGGGAACTATCATCAAATTTGACATGGATGGTCTCCTCATTGTCTTTGAAGTAAGGTTGTACACAGAAATGCCTTAGGCGATAATGAGTAGCCTAGAAAGATTCTGGATAGGTTTTGAATCAAATTTATCCATGACTCCTTTGTGTTCGAGAATAGAGCATTTTGCGAATGGATGAAAGTAAGATATATTTGGTCTTCTTCCATTCCATAACTCATAAGAGTCTTCTTGACATGGGTGCAATGCAATTCTATTCGAATGTAGCAAGTTGTATTCAACATACGCCCATAAGTATTTAGGAAGATTCATCTCACCTGACATGGTCCTTGCCATCTCTTGAATCGTCCTATTCTTCCTTTCAACAACTCCATTCTATTGTGGAGTCCTAGAGCGAGAGAAATTGTGGAAAATTCCATTCTCCTCATAGAATAACCTAAACTTATCATTCTCAAATTCTCGACCATGTTCACTCCTGATACTGGCTATGGACACTCCTTTTTCATTCTGTAACTTTCCGGATAAAGTCCTAAAGCACTTAAAAGATTCATCTTTGTGTGATAAAAACAATATCCAACAAAATCGAGTAAAGTCATCAACAATAACAAGTCCATATTTCTTTCCGCCAAGACTTGTTGTCTTGTTGGACCAAATAAATCCATATGTAATGACTCTAAAGGTCTAGATGATGTTACAAAATTTTAGAAGAAAAGAAGTTTTAACTTGTTTTCCTTTCAAACAATTTTCAGAAAAGTTCTTTGTCAAAACTTATTTTGGCAAATCTCTTACCAAATCATGTTTTGCCAACTTTGAAATATGTTTAAAAGAGACATGACCTAGCTTTTTATGCAGTTAGTCTTTCTTCTTGGAAGATAGAAAACATGAACCATTTGGCTTTGAAAATCTTCTAAATCAATTTTGTAAAGATTGTTTCTTCTTTTGGTAGAAAAGTATAGACCCATCTTTGTTTCTGACTTCACAAAGATTTTGATTGAATGTGACAGTGAAACCAGAATCACACAATTGACTGACGCTAATCAAGTTATGCTTCAGACCATCAACAAGCAGTATATTATTTATGCATGCAAAGGAATCTTTACCTATTTTAACGATTCCAATGATCTTGCCCTGCTGGTTGTCTCCGAAAGTTACCGATCCTCCGTTCTTATACTGAAGGTTTAGGAACATAGACCTTTTTTCCGTCATATGTCACGAGCATCCACTGTCTAAATACTAATGGTGCTTGTCGTATCTTCCAAGGAAGGATATCTGCAGGAGAAACTATTTTATTTTTTGGTACCCAAATTTTCTTGGGTCCTTTATGGTTAGTAGTATGCATATTATGTGTTCTTTGATGCATATAACTAGAATGTTGATTAAGACGATATTTATTAGGGTTTCTCTTTTGAAAGAAAGGTTTTTATGAAATTTGAGTCTTGTTAGCGTGAAACCCTAATCGGTTTTATCACTCGAGATGTCTACATTTTCCAAGCATTTCATTCATTTTCTTAGTGCTTTACGTGAAGGTAGCTAAATCATTTGATGATTCTTAATTCTTAGTTTAAGATGATTAATCTCTTCGATCATCTATGATTTTATTTTCTTCTCTAATTGCTTCTTTAGATAGACATTTTCTCTCTATTACTTGATCGTCTAATATTTTCTCGTACTTTTTCTTTAACGGTTTGTCTTGTTTCAAAATAGCATGAGAATCTTCTAACAATTACGAGTAGGCATCATGCAAATTATCGTAGTCGATTTTACCTCCTCATCACTATCTTCCTCGGCTACGGTAGATGTTTGCATGTTCAGATGATTGAACACATGTCGATTACGATGAATCTAGATCCTCCACGTTGCCATCATGCTTTTCTTGCCTCTCTACTCTTCTTTGGTTTCTTCTTTAGATTCGGACATTCGGACTTGTAGTGTCGGTGATTGCACTTTCGTGAAGATGATAGATGACTTCTCTGGCTTAGCTTCATCTTTGACATTCTTCTTGAAAGTCTGGTTTGCTCTGGACTTCTTCTTCCACATGCATCTTATCTTTCTAGAGATGAAAGATAACTCGTCGTCTTCATCACTTGACTCTGGTTCTGATTGGCTGGAGTTGTCATCCTTTGATTCTTCAATCTTTAACGCTTTTGATGATTTCCTCCGTCTTTGAGTCTTGTGATTCTTATGTCCGGCCTTCAGTGCTATCGACTTGTCCCGTTTGGGTTTGTCTTCAACATCGAGTTCAACTTCATGAATCTTCAAGGATCCAAGCAACTCGTCAAGTTTTAGCACGCTCAAATCTTTGGCTTCTTGCACCACAGTAACTTTAGGTCTCCACCTCTTTGGAAGACTTCTTAAGATATTTCGAACATGGTCTTGATTGTTGTACGTTCTTCCAAGTGCTTTCAATCCATTGACAAATTTTTGAAATTTTCCAAACATTTGATCAATAGATTCTTCATTTTTCATCCTGAAAAGTTCATACTGGTGCACAAGAATACTTATCTTGGATTCTTTAACTTGGTTTGTGCCTTCGTGAGCGATGGACAATGTGTCCCACATCTCCTTCGCAGTATCACATTCGTGGACTTTGTCATACTCGCTCCTGCTTAAGGCACACATCAAGAAGAACTTCGCCTTTGAGTTCAGTTGTATTCTCGCCTTCTGGTCAGCCGTCCATCTGACTCATGGAATGGAATTGCCATCTTCTTCTACTGGTGTATAAGGTCCGTTCTCTATTACATCTCAAAGGTCGACATGAGTAGATTCTATGAATAGCCGCATCCTATCTTTCGAAGAATGATAATCTTCTCCGTTGAATCTTTGGAGGTCTAGTAGTGAGGCTCCTTCTGCGATGTATACATGTGATTACATCATTATCTTTGATCCACACTTTGCTAAAGTGATCCTTAGATACCGAGCTCTAATACCAATTGAAGTGAATCTGCGTTAATACAATACTTATAAAGCGATATAGAATGCACGAGAAGGGGGTGGTGTGTATTCCCCTTTTTGAAAAAAAATCTTTCAAAACTGTTTGTTAAAAATAAAGTTCCTTACAGAACTTCCGATAAATTCTAATTAATCAAAACTTTGAAAACTTGTTTACTGATTAAGTATTGATAAAACTTGAATCTAAAATAGAGATAGAGTGAGAGTGGTTGACATAACAATTTATCCTGGTTCAACCCAAACCGTGGGCTACGTCTAGTCCTCAGAGTTCTTTCTGAGATTTCCACTATCTCTTTTAACGTTACAAGTATTCTTTTCGAGCCTCTTCAGGTCTCTACAACCAGTATTCTTTCACACTTAGCCTCTATAGGCTATCTGCACTACTTTTTCTCAGAAAAGTGTTTGCACACTTATTACAGTAAAATAACTCTCAGCTAATTTGAACAGAATGCTTTTTTGCTAATTTTTGATCACTTTTTCTAACTTTGGCTAACTTTGGCTAACTTTACAATCTTCGACTTCGACTTGTATTTATAGCCTTCATCTCCAAGCGCTTCTTGATTCTTGTTTCTTGAATCTTTAAAAAAGCGGTTATTTAGTTGAGTTCGTAACTAACTTTCGGCCGACTCCTTAAATCTTCTTTTGAATTCGCATCTGTTTTCTTCGTCATATTTTATCATCGTGTTTACTGCGTCTGCGTCTATTTTACTTAAATACGTATACCTTTACTTAAATGCGTATGCCTTTTCTTTGCTTAGCATCTTAAATACGCTTTACTATTCACATCGTCTGCGTCTGCTTTGCTTTAGCGTCTGCGTCTGCTTTTCATTTTGCGTCTGTTTCATTTAGCGTTTGCGTCTGTGTTCCTTCGTCTGTATGACTTCGTCTGTATGTCTGACTTCGTCTTTCTGACTTCATCTGCTTTTTTTTTTCTTTTATTTTGTTCTTTTATTATACATCAAAATCATATCTAAGTAAAGTCATTTAGACTTAACAGAGGAATCACTTGATTAAAAAAAACATTTAGTTGGGGTTAAAGGAGATATGAAAGCCTATAAAAAAGTAAGTTATAATGTGAAGTGGCAGATGAAAACATTGCTTGATGAACATCAATTTGAGAGAAATAGAAGGGAAAGACTGAATTTTGAAATTGGTAGTGAAAGTTCGTTTTCTAGTTTCTGTGGAAGATGAAAACATTGCTTGATGAACATCAATTTGAGAGAGATAGAAGGGAAAGATTGAATTTTGAAATTGGAAGTGGAAGTTCATTTTCTAATTTTCGTGGTGATTTTGAAAATGTTGAAGGTGGAAGTGATAATGATAGTGGCGGTAGTGGTATTGGTAGTGTTCCATCTCAGGCTCATGAAGAATCTGATGTGAGGAAGAGAAGAAGGCAGGTGGCTAGTTTTTTGCACCATGAGCAACTCCTGGAGCCCAACCATCAATTTGTAGTGCAACGCAATCAAGAGATGTAGCTCACAATGTTGATATGGTGGTTGCTAGATGGTGATATGATTCAGGTTCATCATTCAATACTTCTCAGTATTATTATCAACCTATGATGGATGCAATAGCCTCTTATGGCCCAGGATATAAAGGTTCTTCGATTGATAACTTAAGAGGTAGATTTTTTAGTTGCGTTATTTCTGAAATTAGAAATTATTTGGCTAGAAGAAGAGTGAATTGGGGTGGTTATAGATGTTCAATTATGTGTGACGGTTGGACAAATAGGAGACAAGAGCCTAGTATAAATTTTTTGGTTTATTCTTCAAATGGCTCTATGTTTTTTAAATCTATTGATGCTTCTTGCCTTATTAGAAATATTGAGACTTTGTTTGCGATATTTGATAAAGTTGTAAATGAAGTAGGGCCGAAAAACATTGTTCAGTTTATTACTAAACAATGATTCTGCTTATAAAGCGGCAGTAAAAAAGGTTGCAGCCTATGTATAATTTATTTTTTTGGACTCCTTGTATTGCACATTGTACTGACCTAATGTTGAAGAATATAAGGGATCCTAAGTATTTTCCTGTTATTATGAGACTATGTAGAAGGATAAAAAGGTAACAAATTTTATTTATAATCGTGCATGGGTTTTGAATTTGATGAGAAAGGAATTTACCAATGGTAGGAATTTGTGTCTTGCTGTGACAAGATTTGCTACAAATTTCTTATCACTTCAGTCTTTTATTTCGATGAAGAAGGAGTTAAGACAAATGTTTACAAGTAATAAGTAGATTGCATCTAAGCATGCTAAGTCTAATGCTAGAGTGGAGGGTTGTAATAGTATACTGGAAGATAGAGAATTTTAGTCCCAATATCAATTTGTTATCTGAGTTTATGAGCCTTTGGTGAAGGTGCTTCGCTTGGCTGATATTGAAGAAAAGCCAACAATAGGTTATATTTTTGATATCATGAAGAGAGCGACGGAAGCAATCAAGGCCAATCTGAAAAATAGGCATTCTTTATACATACCATATCTTTCAATCATTAATGAGAGAAGGGAAAGTCAACTTTCTTCTCCATTGTTTGCAGCTGGGGTATTGAATTGTAGTTTGTATTTTAAACTAGATCTTACAAAGCAAGTTGAAGTTAATAGGGGAATGCTTTTAACAATTACAACAATTTCTCGCATTGACGCGATGCAAAATCTTTTAAGCTCACAAATGGAGCTTTACAAGTTATCTTATGGAAATTTTGGAATGTGGATTGCTATTCAACAAAGTGGAAAACTTTCTCCAGATATTAGTTATTTTCTTTTTCTTATTTTTTGAAAATTAATTATCACTTTATTTTGTTTATAACACTACTTTTGTTATCTTATAACTTACAGTTTCTTAGTGGGATCAATTCAGAAATGGTGTTCCAAAATTGAAAAGGTTTACGATTCAGATTTTAAGTCAATATGTGAATGCAACAGGTTGTGAACAAAACTGGAGCACATTTGAATTTATCCACACAAAAAAAAGAAATAGACTGGAGCATAAAAAGTTGAATGACTTGGTTTTTGTTTGTTACAATTTAAAGCTTCGGGAAAGGTATGTTATTTTCATTATTATCATTATTAATTTCGATATAATTGCTTATAACTTTCTAATAATTAAATTTAATTGATTACTAAAAGTCTTAATAGCACAAGTATTTCAATTGATCCAACTTTCATTGATAATATTGATCTTTTGGTGGATTGGGTTTTTAAAGAACCGAATTTGGTTGATGTAAATGATTTGGATTTGAAAGATATCATTATTAATTTCGATATAATTGATAATACATGTCATTTAGTGCATTATATTTGAATGATAATGATAATGAAGCTCATCTCAATGATGAGGATTTTGTACCAAATGATCACTACGGTCGGTGCAGTTCTAGTGGTTATCCTCCCGTTGCCGATTGAATTTTGTTCTAGGTTTTATTTTTTTCTTTTAATTTTACTTATATTTGATGTTTATATTAAATTCTATATATGTAATGTAACTGTAATGTTTTGTTTTAGGTTTAACTTCTACTTTATTGTTTCTTCGTCATCAACTCTTTTTGTAAATTGTTTAAGGATATTTATTGCTCTTTTTATTGGGTGTTTTGAATCTTTTGATGTAATATATTTATTAAAATGATGAAATTGTATTATTATAATATTTTAAATACTTTGTTGAATTCTTAATTTTATATTTGTATGATGATGACTGTCTTTTGTTATATTAATTATGATTATTATTTATATATAAAATATTTAAAATTATTGTTATTTCATATTAATTGTCATTATTATTTATTATTATTATTTTGAAAACAAGTTGATGTAAGCGATAAACTAGTAAAGTATACAATTACAACTATACGATATACCAATAGACTAATTTGCAAAATTTAAAATATTAGGAATTATTTTATAAATTTAAAAATTATCCGAAATGGTATCTAGTATTGATCAATCTTAAATGATATCATATCAAAAGCGAATCCAATACCAAATCTAGTGCGGTATTCATAACATTGATTTAGAAGTTAAAGGAAAAACAAAGAAGGGGGAGAGAGAGAGAGAGAAAAGTAGAGAAGTAAGAGAGGGGGAGGAAAAGTAGAGAAGTTAGAGAGCGAGAGAAATTTAAGAGAAATCCAAATTGCTTACATCAATGCTTCATTTTGAAAATTTAAGTTTTTTCCTTTGTTCTAAATCCTCACTTATGTGTTGGTTTGCCTTTTTATGCTCCAAACACAGTGAGAGTTGTGTCTTTCCCACATCTCTTACAACCCTCTTGCCACATTTCTGAATAGGCACATTTTTTGCAAAATTTGGAGAAGAGAGTTGAGAAATAATGAAGAGAAAGCGAGAGAGTAGAGAAGAGATGGTGATGAATCTGAGGTAGATTTTGGAAGGCGAAGCGAGGGAGTTGTAAGAGTTAGGTTGGAAGTTGAGAGAAATAATTAATTGTGTTATTTAATATTAATTAATTAAAATTTACAAAATTATGACATAGACATGTATTCAAAGTTATGAATATCGTCACAAGAGCTCGGTGCAGTTGAGCTCTGGAATAGAAGCATCTTGGTATCGATTCGATTACAGGTATCATTTGAAGAATTTTTAAAATTATGAAATAATCCTAAAATTTTAAAAATTGCAAAATAGTCATATTAATATATTATCTGATTATCTTGTACACTTTACTAGTTCTTTCGTTTACATCAACCATGTTTTCAAAAATCTTAATAATAAATAATAATGACAATTAATATGAAATAACAATAATTTTTAAATATTTTACATATAAATAATAACCACAATTAATATAAACAAAGACAATCATCATCATGCCATTATAAAATTAAGATTAATACAAAGTATTTAAAATATTACAATAATATAATTTCATCATTTTAATAAATTATATTACATCAAAATATTCAAAACATCCGATAAAAGAACAATAAATATTACAAAAAGAGTTGATGACGAAGGAACAATCAAGTAGCAGTTAAACCTAAAACAAAAATATTACAGTTACATTACATATATAGAATTTAACATAAAAATCAAATACAATTAAAATTCAAAGAACAGGAAAAACAAAACCTAGAATTCAATAAATCAATGGGAGGAATCTGCTAGAAGCGCTCGACCCAGTGATCATTTGGTACAAAATTCTCATTATTGAGAGGAGCTTAATCATCATTATCATTCAAATTTAATGCACCAAATGACATGTCAATGCTTTCCCATTCAAGATTATCTTCCAAATTTAAATAACTCACATCAACCAAATTGGGTTCTTCAGAAACCTAATTTGTCAAAACATCAATACTATCAATGACAATTGGATCATTTGAACAACTTGTGCTATTAAGACTCTAGTAAACAATTAAATTTAATTATTAGAAAATTATAAAAATTATATCAAAATTAATAATGAAAATAACATACCTTTCGAAGCTTTAAATTGTAACGAATATAAACCAAGTCATTCAACCTCTTATGCTCCAATCTATTCCTTTTCTTGGAATGAATAAATTCAAATGTGCTCGATTTCGTTCACACCGGTTGCACTCACATATTAACTTAAAATCCGTATCGCTAACCTTCTCGATTACGAACAGAGCATCGAATTGATCCCAAGAAGCGCAAGTTATAAGATAACAAAAGTAGTGTTATAAACAAAATAAAGTAATAAATAATTTTTAATAAATAAGAAATAGGAAATAAGTAATACACGGAGAAAGTTTTCCTCTTTAATCGAATCATAGCGACATTCCAAAATCCCATTACACGACTTATAAAGCTCCATTTGTGAGCTTAAAATTTCTTGCATTTTGTCATTAGGAACAATTGTTGTAATTGTGAAAAGCATTCCTCTACTAATTTCAACTTGCTTTTCAACATCCAGTCTAAAATATACACAAGGACTCAAAAATGCCCCAACTGTAAACAATGGAGAAGAAAGTTGTCTTCTCCTTCTCTCATTAATGATTGAGAGATATGGTACGTATAAAGAAGGCTTATTTTTTAGATTGGCCTTGATTGCTTCCGTTGCTCTCTCTATAGCATAAAAAATATAACCCATTGTTGGCTTTTCTTCACTATCAGCCAACCGAAGCACCCTCACCAAAGGCTCACAAACTCGGATAACAAATTGACATTGCGACCAAAATTTCTTATCTTTTAGTATGATACTACAAACCTCCATTCTAGCATTAGACCTAGCATGCTGAGATGCAACCCACTTATCACTTGTAAACATTTGCCTTAACTCCTTTTTCAACGAAACAAAAGACTGAAGTGATAAGAAATTTGTTGCAAATCTTGTCACAGTAAGGCGACATAAATTCCTACCATTGGTAAATTCCCTTCTCATCAAATTAAAAATCCATGCACGATTATAAATAAATTTTGTCACCTTTTTTGCCTTTTGCATGGTCTCATCAATAACAGGAAAATACCTAGGATCTCCTATATTCTCCAGCATTAAGTCAATGCAATGTGCAACACAAAGAGTCCAAAAAAATGAATTATAGGTACTCTGTAACCTTTTCCTTGCCGCTTTATAAGCGGAATCATTGTCAGTAATAAACTGAACAATGTTTTCCACCGCTACTTCATTCACAACTTCATCAAATATCCCAAACAAAGTATCAGCATTTCTAATCAGGCCAGATGCATCAATAGATTTTAAAAACATAGAGCCATTTGAAGAATAAACCAAAAACTTTATAATAGGCTCTTGTCTCCTATTTGTCCAACCATCACACATAATTGAGCATCCATTAATACCCTAACTCACTCTTCTTTCAGCTAAATAAGTTCTCATTTCAGAAATAACACAACTCAAAAGTTTACCTCTTAAGTCGTCAATCGATGGCTCTTTGTATCCTGGACCATAAGAGACTATGGCATCTATCATAGGTTGATAATAATATGATTGAAAAGCATTAAATGACGAACCTGTATCATACCACCATCTAGCTATTGCCATATCTACATTGTGAGCCGCATCTCTTGTCTGCATTGTACTACTGATGCAATCATATTTTTTATATTTTTAGAACCTTATATTTAGTATCTTGCATGTGTTTTATGGATATCTATGGCCTTTTCATCATGTTTCATAATTATTAGAGCTTTAGACACATAAAATACGAAAAGTCCTTAATAGGTTGAAATTAACACTGCTTTTCAATCTCTAGCAGATTTGACCTTTGAATCTTTGGAAATTTTTATCTCGGGATTGGTTTATTGGAAAATTCTAAGATTTGGCAGGCATAATCTTAACTCATTGAAGACTGTTTCCACCAAGTTTTAGAATTTTTGGAGCTGTCATTTGAGAGCAGTAAATTTGTGAAAAGTGACGTAAATAAGTCCATAAGCATGAGGAAAAGGGACGCACAACAAGAAAGGAGGACCAGCGTGGAGGATTTAAGTTGCAATTTTAATTGTCCAAGCAATTAGCTACATCAAGGTTTTTGAGAAATAAGCAAGCATCAGGTGGCATTTTAAAAGGGAAAATCACTAAATTGGATGGGCATCGTACGTAACGCAATAGTCATTAAAAAAACGAAAATCAACAACACAAGGGAGAGTCACGCAGAAGGCAAGAGTCACGCAACAAATTGAAGGAGAGCAAGTGGCATCATTTATAGGACAGCAAAAATGCAGTGCATAAGGAGAAAAACTCACAGGAGAAGAAACAAAGAGCAAGGGATTTAAGAGGAGACACCAAACTTAATTGTCCAATCATCAACAATACATCACAAGCTTACAAGAGTGAAACGCTGCGTAGAAAAGAAACAAAACAAGAGAGAAAAAGTCAGCTGGCAGCAAAGAGATAACAGAAGGATTGTGGTTAGGCGTGAAGCAAAGTTTGACATTCATTATACAACAAACAAAAAGAAAATAATGGCAGCAGATAAACAAAGAAATGGCGTCGAGGTTGGAGATTTTTCAACATGGAGACAAGAAGATGGCTGCAGCAGAGTTGAAGTGAAGAAAAGCAACGTGAAAGATGGTGGGCGTGAAGGTGACTAAAAGATGACAAAAAGAGAGAAAATGCAATCAGCTGGTGGAGTAAACAAAATGCTGGATTCTGCGTGATTGACGTGAGCTATTGGAGGCGTGGATATTGGAAACTTCAGCGTGAAATAAGCAACAGGAGATGAAACGTTAGGGACCACTCATTAAATATACAAAAGTTGGCAGCTTTTAGGTAGGGAATATATGATTCACAAAAGGGGCTGGATAGGAGGGACGGCAGTGTAACTTTGGCAAGGGAGTAGAGGCGTGTTTGACAAGAAAGAGGGAGCACAAAAGCAGCGACAACGACTTTTGGGAAGATTTATTTATCACAATCAAATAGGTAGGGACGACAGCAGACTTAGAGGAGAATTATTTTATCATATGAAAAGACAATAGTGGAAGACAGCTTTTGGGGAGATTGATATTGATCACCATAGGCACGACGGCGGTAGCTAGAGGGAGCTTGAGAGGAATACATATTTTATTATAATCAAAAAGCTAGTGAGAGCGATAACTGGGAAGGAGCATCGACAATCATATATTTTTATCACCATTTAAAGGAGAGTGTGTGACCTGGAGCAAGGGAGTTTTCTTAGTGGAGAGGTTTTTAATTGCAAAAATCATTACAACCTTGGGAAAGTGGACGACAGTTGAGAAGAAACAGGCAACAGTAGCTTTGGAGAGCAGAAGTGATTTCGAAAGGTTGAACTCCAATATTTAATTTGTCAATTTCAGCGACAGCTATATTAGATAGAGACTAGCATTATTTGTGGCTAAGTTTTTAATCTAGACAAGGTACTTTACGTTTGATTCATGTAGTTCGTGAGACTCTCGTGATTTAATTGTTTTTCGTTTATTTCTTATGTTTATTTGATCTATACGCTTTAATTGATTTATTATTGCCGTGTTTGTTGATTAATGAGGCCTGTTAATTAATTGACTTGGTGATACATTGCTGAATAGATTAGTTAATCTGTGATTGCTGTCTATCGAAGTGGCAAATTAATTTCAATTGAGAGATTAATGAGATTAAATAATTTGGTCTAAATAGATTGTGGCTTTTCCGATTCTGTTGACTTAGACAAGGGTCGATTAGAGCCTATCGTTGCCATAGATTATATTATGCGGTGCTTTACTTGAGAATAGTCTAATTGGTTAGAGTAATAATTTGCGGAGCTTTACTCAGGGTTATCGAATAATTACGAATGGATTGGTTGATATGTGCTCTTCATTGTCTGCTATAACTTTGTCCATAAGAGTGAACGAAATTCATATTTTTGAGTCTGTGATCGAATTACAGTATCAAACGGGAGAGTACCTTGGCTACGCTTTTCTTTATATTGCTTTCAAACTTCATTTTTAATTTCCTTCGACGTGATTTTGTGCTCTAATTTCGTGTTCTAAAATCAATCATTCCCAAATCAAATTAATTTTATTATTTTTTTATTTTCATCTATTTTATTTTTATTTTTGATTTCACACAAATAAATAATTACTACACTGGTCTTTGTGGTTCGACCCTATTCACCACTTTACTCGCTTAAGTGTTCTAGAGTAGGAATTTATTTTTGTTGGTTTGACATGCCATCAATTTTTGGCGCCGTTGCCGGGGAACGGTGATCAAGTTTTTGTTTATTTGTGTTGCTAATCAATTTTTCTTTAGTTGTTTGCATGCGGCATTGTGTTTCTGCAGGTGATTTATTGTTCGATCCGGAGATAGAGAAGACTGCAAAACAACTCAGGAAAGCTACTAAATTGCGTAAGAGACAAGCTTCTACTTCTACCCAAGTCTTGCCTGACCAAATTGAGAATTTGCCTACCTTTGAGACTGAGTTACTGGAAGATTTTGAAGAAGCATCGATGGCAGATCAGCAACCTATTCCACCTGCACAACTAGTCAGAAATCGAGCTCCTGCAACTCTGAGGGATATGCTTGCACCACCAATAGAGGATCAACCTCTATGTATACAGTACCAAGTTGCAGATGATGGGTTTGAGTTGAAGGCTGGGTTGATTCAAGCCTTGTCGAAATTTCACAGGTTACCTTCTGACGACCCGAACAGACTTCTCAAGGACTTTCATGTGGTATGTTCTGGATTCAAACCTAGAGGCATAACTGAGGATCAGTTGAAGCTGCATGCTTTCCCTTTTTCTCTAGAGGGCGCAGCTAGAGACTGGTTGTACTATCTTCCGCCTGGGATAGTGGATACATGGCCTGATATGGCGAGGTTATTTTTAGAAAAATACTTCCCAGCATCTAGAGCCGCTAGTTTGCGTAAAGAGATTTGTGGCATCAGACAAAGAGATACATAAAACATGTATGAATATTATGAGAGATTCAAGAGACTTTGCACAAGTTGTCCTCAGCATGGAATTACAGAGTAGCTCCTTATTCAGTACTTCTATGACGGGATGTTACTAAATGATAGGAAGATTCTTGATGCTGCTAGTGGGGGAGCTATAGTGAACAAAACGCCTCGGGTATCGTTCGGACACACACACTCGAGGTGTCCATGAGGTAAGTAGTTCTAAACTTGAATGTAGACTTGACAAAATTGCTGAATTGTTGGAGAGACAAGTTATTAATTCTTCCCATGCCAATAATGTCAATGCAAATGCTATAACCAAGGGACCATGAGTCCTATTTGTCACATTGTGGATTTCGGGTCATTTCTTGATGCTTGTCCGACTCTGCAAGATGATCTTGTGGAAGCTGAAGTTAAGGCGCTCAATGATAATTATCATCCTCAAAGGAAATATGATCCCTATTCGAATACTTACAACCCAGGATGGAGGGATCATCCCAATCTGAGATATGGGAATGGCCAGCAAGGTCAGAGTAGTCAGTAGTGTCAACCTCAGCTGCAGCAGCAGGAATAGCAGCAATATCCGAGGCCTAATTACGACGATCAAATTTCCACCTTGGAGGATCTCATGTCATAATTGACTACGACCCAATTGACGACCAATACACAATTACAAAGTTTGGTTCAGTTTCAGACTGATTCAGCACAATTTCAGGCTCAGACTAGCAAAAATCTTCAAGAGCTGAGGGAGCAAATTACAGCCTGTTTGGAAAGGGCCGAATTGAATTCAAGTATGTAATTGAATCCAATTCAGTCATTTGGAACAACAAAAAGGCTAGTGAATTCAATACCATGTGGGTTGAAACCCTCCATCCTTTGTGAATTCAATTCACTTTGTAAAATGAGTGAATTGAAATCAACAAGTTGCTGGGTCCTTTAATAAAAGCTTCCCCTCTTCTCTTCTCCAACCTTATCCTTAATAACAATAATAATAATAATAATAATTATTATTATTATTATTATTATTATAATAATAATTATTATTATTAAGGAAAAATAATCATACTAATAATATAAATAATATTAATAATAATTAGGGTCATAGTAATACTAATAAAAAAGTTATAAAACCCATATATAATTTCAAAATAATAATTTTTAAAATGTTTGATTTTATTTAATTAATAATTTATTAATAAATATTATATAAGAGATTAAAATAAATGTAATTAATTAAATTAAATTATTTTTAAGTTTATATAAAGTTTA
Organism: Erythroxylum novogranatense; assembly: GCA_029891385.1. Classification (NCBI taxonomy): domain Eukaryota; kingdom Viridiplantae; phylum Streptophyta; class Magnoliopsida; order Malpighiales; family Erythroxylaceae; genus Erythroxylum; species Erythroxylum novogranatense. The sequence continues at coordinate 7,489,300 of CM057225.1, read as the reverse complement.
TATTATTATTATCACACCAAAGGATAATAATAATAATAATAATAATAATAATAATAATAATAATAATAATGGCCAATGTATAATATTAATAATAAGAATAATAATAATAACCCATGTTTTTCTTGATTATTCCACTCCTCTTAATTAAATTCCAACATTAATTGAGTTTTATAATTTTATGTTTTGATATATTTTATATTTTATAATAAATATAAAAATTATATTATTAATTCAAATGTTTTATATTCAATTTAATTATATTTTTATTATATAATTTCTGTTAATATATTATTAAATTATTTTCAAAATATATAAACTTCAATTTATATTTGATTTAATAACTAAAATAATTTAAATAAATAATAAGTTTAGATAAAATGTTAATTTTACAATATTTCATTTTATTTAATTAATAATTTATTTATAAGTGTTATATAAGAGATAAAATAAATTTAATTAATTAAAATAAAAATTAAAACTAAGTAAGTTTTGTTTTTTAATTAATTAAAATTTTAAATTATAAATTAAATTAAATGAAATATTTTAAAATTAACCTCAATTTATATTTGATTTAATAACTAAAATAATTTAAATAAATATTAAGTTTTAGATAAAACGTTAATGTTTACAATGTTTCATTTTATTTAATTAATAATTTATTTATAAATATTATATAAGAGATAAAAATAAATTTAATTAATAAAAACTAAGCTTATTAATTAAATAAAATGAAACATTGTAAACATTAACTTTTATCTAAAATTTAATATTTATTTAAATTATTTTAATTATCTAAAACTTAATATTTATTTAAATTATTTTAATTATTAAATCAATAAAATGAAACATTTTAATAATTAACTTTTATCTAAAACTTAATATTTATTTAAATTATTTTTAATTATCTAAAACTTAATATTTATTTAAATTATTTTTAATTATTAAATCAAATATAAATTGATGTTTATATATTTTGAAGATAATTAAATTGATGTAATTGAATTCAATTCTAATATTACTAGATTTGTTCCAAACGGTCTAATTGAATTCAATTCTAATATTACTAGATTTGTTCCAAACATTGTAAATTGAATTCAATCAACTTCATTAATGTAATTGAATTCAATTGATTCATGAATTCAATTGAAGGTTTCAAACGACCCTTAGTCAATGGCCGTTGTGCGAATCGAGGAAATTGCCTTCTCGACTTCTTGTCAATCTGGCGGAATATCGATTGCCATTACCTTGCGTGTAAAAGAAATCGAAAGTGCTAGAGGATCGCAGAAACTTCAACATGACCATGTTGAAACTGTTGAGCTAGAAAAAGAAGTAGAAATTGAGAAAATCATAACAGCTAATCCAGAAAGGCCACCATTCCCACACAGGTTGGCTAAGAAGAAGAAATTGCAGAATGAAGAGGAGATCTTAAAGATTTTTAAGAAAGTGGAGATCAATATCCCCCTTCTCACATTGCTTAGACAAACACCAAGGTACTGCAAATTTCTGAAGGACTTGGTTACTAACATGACCAAGATGAGAGGCAATCAACGTGTGGTGATGAGTGAGAACGTCTCAACAGTGTTGCAAGGCAAGTTACTGATAAAGAAGAAGGACCCAGGTATGTTTACCATTCCTTGTAAAATTGGCAATGTTGGCATAGAACGGGCTATGCTAGATTTAGGGGCTTCTATAAATCTTATACCATTGTCCATTTATACTACATTGAATGCTGGTCCATTGAAGCAAGATGGTGTAATTTTAACACTGGCTGATCGCACCACTAGGTACCCCGAAGGATTGTTAGAGGATGTTTTAGTGCAGGTGGATGATTTGGTATTTCCTGAAATTTTTTTTGTGATGAGAATGGAGGATGAGAGGTCACCTGCGTCTAGAATGATGTTATTAGGATGCCCATTTTTGAGCACTTCTGGGACAAAAATTGATGTTCACGGGGGGACTTTAACTATGGAGTTTGATGGTGCCAAAGTTACATTCAATATTAATAACACCATTAAGCATCCTGTTGATTGTTGTACAGCTTTTGTTGTTGATTGTATTAACCCCTTGTCCGAGAAAGTTCTCGAGTTGTGTGTTGATGATTTTTTTGCAGGCTGCGATAATTGACAACATTACTCCTGCGAAGCTATCAGAGATCGAGACTGAATGGGTAGTTCCGCGAGGTATGGTCCATGCAGTACATGATTTGCAGGCATTACAGGTTGCATCTGGCATGTTACAGCAACCACTGAAGATTGACGGCAATAAATTACTCCCATCCATTCTTCATCCGCCGACATTGGAGCTTAAAGCATTACCTGCGCACCTCAAGTATGTCTTCTTGGGGGAGGCCGAAACATTACCTGTGATTGTTTCTAATCAGTTGAGTGAATTGGAGGAGGAGAGGCTTATCCGTGTACTCAGGGAGAATAAAGAAGCTATTGGATGGTCGATTGCAAACATAAAGGGAATCAACCCTACCATTTGCATGCATCGAATCCTGTTGAAGGATGATTGCAAACCCAGCAGGCAACCTCAGCGTCGATTGAATCCACCAATGATGGAGGTTGTAAAACAGGAGATACTGAAATTATTGGCTGCGGGCGTGATCTATGCTATTTCAGATAGCAAGTGAGTAAGTCCAACACAGGTAGTTCCTAAAAAAACTGGCATTACTGTTGATGAGAATGAAAAAGGTGAATTAGTACCCACTAGAGTTCAAAACGGGTGGCGTGTATGCATTGATTTTAGAAAATTAAATGTTGCTACCCGTAAAGATCATTTTCCTTTACCGTTTATTGATCAGATGCTTGAGAGACTTGCAGGTCATTCTCATTATTGCTGTTTAGAGCAGTTATTCAAAGCTTTCACCGATTCATGCCTTTTGAAGATCAGGAAAAGACGATGTTTACTTGTCTGTTTGGCACTTTCGCCTACAAACGCATGCCATTTGGTCTTTGCAACGCTCCGGCGACATTTCGGAGATGTATGGTAAGTATCTTTTCTGACTATGTAGAGGAAATTATTGAAGTTTTCATGGATGATTTTACTATGTACGGAGATTCCTTTACATCTTGTTTAGAAAATTTGAGGAAAGTGTTAAAAAGATGCATTGAAAAAAATCTTGTGCTTAATTATGAAAAGTTTCATTTCATGGCTAATCAAGGCATCATATTGGGACATATAGTTTCAGCTAGGGGCATTGAAGTGGATAAGTCAAAAAATGATGTGATTAGCTCGCTGCCTTACCCTGCAAATGTGCGGGAAGTACGCTCCTTTCTTGGTCATGCAGGTTTTTACAGGCGATTCATCAAAGATTTTTTGAAGATAGCTCATCCTATGAGCAACCTTCTACAAAAAGATGTGCCGTTTGAATTCAATGAAGATTGCAAAAAGGCGTTTGACATCTTGAAGGAAAAGTTGGTTACCGCACCTATCATCAAACCACCAGATTGGAGCCTCCCTTTCGAGCTCATGTGCGATGCCAGTAACTACGTTGTAGGAGCAGTTCTTGGGCAAAGGGTAGGCCGTGAACCTCATGTGATCTATTATGCATCAAAGACGTTGGATAATGCTCAACAAAACTATTCAACCACGGAGAAGGAGATGTTTACTGTGGTCTTCGCATTAGAGAAATTTCGATCATACTTGCTTGGTACGAAGGTGATAGTGTATTCAGACCATCTTTTCTTGATTTTAATGAGCAAAAGGATCTGAAGCCAAGACTTATCCGATGGGTTCTTTTTCTACAAGAATTTGACATTGAGGTCAGAGGTAAAAAAGGAGCAGAAAACTTGGTCGCAGATCACCTGAGTAGGCTGCAAAACACTTCTAGAGATAATCTGGTCGTTACTGAGGAGTTTCCTGATGAACAGTTATTTGCAGTGACTTTAACATGGCCTTGTCAAAACCCATGGTACGCAGATTTGGTCAATTTTATCACCCAGAATGGCTACCCAGTTGGTATCACATCTGCCCAACGCCATAAATTGAAGAATGATGCCAGGTATTATATTTGGGATGATCCATATTTATGGAAAATTTGTTCTGATCAGATTGTGCGAAGGTGCGTACCTGAATATGAGATTTCTTCCTTATTGCAATTTTGTCATGCACCTGCTTGTGGTGGCCATTTCGGCCCTAATAGGACAACTAGGAAAGTGCTTGAATCTGGTTTTTATTGGCCTGACATTTTTTGAGATTCTTATGCATTTTGTAAAGCATGTGACAGGTGCCAAATGACTGGCAACGTAGGCCGAAGAAATGAAATGCCTCAGACCCCGATCATTGTTTGTGAAATATTTGATGTATGGGGTATTGATTTCATGGGCCCTTTTCCATCATCATTTGGTTTCCAATATATTATGTTTCGAAATGGGGAGAAGTAAAAGCTACTCAAACTAATGATTCTAAGGTTGTTGTCAATTTTGTGAAGGCTAATATCTTTGTTAGGTTCGGCACTCCGAAAGCAATCATTACTGATCGCGGGACTCATTTCTGCAACAGAGTGTTTGCCTCATTGCTGAAGAAATATGGAGTTGTGCACAGGACCTCCACGGCCTACCATCCTCAAACCAATGGGTTGGCGGAATTGTCCAATCGAGAGGTAAAGAGTATTTTGGAGAAAACTATGAATTTTAGCAGGAAAGACTGGAGCTGCCGATTGGACGATGCTCTTTGGGCCTACCGCACTGCCTACAAAACGTCATTAAATATGTCTCCTTACAAACTTGTTTATGGCAAGGCCTGTCATCTGCCAGTGGAAGTTGAGCATCGAGCATTTTGGGCTGTGAAGCAGTGTAACATGAATTTTGATGCTGCGGGGCAACAAAGGAAGTTGCAGATTCAGGAATTGGAAGAATTACGAAACCATGCTTTCGACAATGTAGTTACATACAAGGCCAAAACTAAAGCTTTTCACGATAAGCAGCTTGCCGAGAAGAAGTTTAAAGTCGGACAAAAGGTATTTTTATTTAATTCAACTTTGAAACTTTTTGCAGGAAAATTGCGATCCAAGTGGATTGGGCCTTTCGTGGTCATCAAGATCTACCCGTGTGGTGCTGTGGATATCCAAAGCATGGAAACAGGAAAAATTTTCAAGGTGAATGGTCATCGTTTGAAGCCATTTTACGAAGGATATCAGCCCCAATCCGTCGAAGTTAATACTTTGAATGAACCTTCATATAACTGAATGGGGTCCGTGTCGGGCTAACGACATTAAACAAATGCGCTTCTTGGGAGGCAACCTAAGGTTTGCTTTCATTTTGTTCTTCGCAATTTAATTTTTAGTTCTTCATAATTTTGTTGGGTTTCTTGTTTTTCGACATTTTCTTTTTATACTCTGTTCCAACACTTTGCTGAATATCACTTAGTCGCAAGGTTTTTATTGTTTTACAAGATAGTATGGGCGCATCACTTCGCAGCTCCACCATCACCTTAGAGAAGCTTTCTCTCACTCTTTACCTTTTTACTGTTCTTGTCTTTCATTTGTTAACATTGAGGACAATGTTTCGTCTAAAGTGTGGGGGAAGGATTTAGGTTAAATTTTGCATGAAATTTTCAGGTTTTAGTGGGTGAATGGTTCAGATTTTTTTTGGTTTTTGTGCTTCAAAGTGTCACACCCTTGCTCTGGCTAGAACTTGAAGATTTTCACTTGTACTTGCATGTTTTAGTTCAAAAACCCATAAAAAATTGAAAAAAAACTTTTGAAAAAAACAAAAAGATTTTTTGTTTTTGTATGCTTTTGCACCTTAAGTGTTTAGTTTTGTCTTTTGATCTCCCAATGATTGATAAGAATATGAGCATTATAGGTGAGAGTTAATCTGTGATATTTGAATCATGAACTTGATGAATGTGTTTTTATGTGAGTTTTAAGCTTGATAGCTTTTGGATTGATTTTGAAACTACACCGTGTTAACTTCATAGATGATTGTCCCATGTGAGCTTTTGAACCTTCAACGCAATTCTTTGATGTGTGTTCATTCAATGCTTTGTATCTCTAGAACTCGCTTGATATCTTGTTGAGACTACACTTTTACATGCATGCATGAAGATGATAAAGGTACTTAGGATTTTAACCACTTGACCAAAAAGCCAACCCAAAGCATGTTATCCACTAGTGAGCCCATTTGAGCTTATTATCTGTTCTTTGCTTTACCATGTTTAACTTAACCTTTTATTAATTGATTTATCTTTCTAACCCTTATCATGGTTAGTAGAGCATGCTTGTTGAGTTAAACTTGAGAAGGTTGCGCATATAGGAATATCGTATTGTACTTAGGGAAGGAATTGGAAAAAAAAAAGAAAAAAAATATATGAAAAAGTTTGAGGCCAAGAAGAGAAAAGAAAGAAAAGGATTCCCCATGTGCTTGATTGATAAATGTTTGGGGAATGAAAGTTCAAAGAGAAAAAAACAGAGAGAGATGTGCTTAATTGTTTGATGATATGCAGGACGCGCACATATGTGTTATTGATTACCTGTTATGCTCTACTCACTCCGATACTTAGCCTTTTCTTACCTTTCCTTTACCTAACCCCTAACCCAACCAAGTTACATCCTTATTTAAGACCTTTTGATTTATGTCGTGCATGTAATTCTTAGTAGTGTATTCAAGATTTAAGAGCAAGCCTATGGTAGAGCATTGCATTGTTTGAATTTATAAGAGTTAAAACACATTTGAGCCATAAACACTTGAGTGTTGGAGTGTATGAAAATGAGAGGACCTATTATTTTGACATGGTGTAGATTTCCTCTAAGTCTATTTTGCTATCTTGCTTGGCTCTTACATTTAAAGTGAGTTCATTATGTTTATGGATTAAATGTCGCGGGTTCCTTCTTGTTTATAATCCTTGTGTGTCTTTGATGTTGTTGGGACGTTGGGAGAAAAACTTTGACACTTAAGAAAATGTCCCCTGCATTTGCATATTTATTTCTTTTTGTTTTTTTTGCATCCATACTTAGTTTTTGCATTCTCAGTTTTCTTAGGCTTTCAAAATTTATGTTTTTAACCTTCCTCGAGGACGAGCAAGAGCTAAGTGTGGGGGATTTTGATGCAATTATATTTTTTATATTTTTAGAACCTTATATTTAGTATCTTGCAAGTTCTTTATAGATATCTATGGCCTTTTCATCATGTTTCATAATTATTAGAGCTTTAGACACATAAAATACGAAAAGTCCTTAGTAGGTTGAAATTAACACTGCTTTTCAATCTCTAGCAGATTTGACCTTTGAATCTTTGGAAATTTTTATCTCAGGATTGGTTTATTAGAAAATTCTAAGATTTGGCAGGCATAATCTTAACTCATTGAAGACTATTTCCACCAAGTTTTAGAATTTTTGGAGCTGTCATTTGAGAGCAGTAAATTTGTGAAAAGTGACGTAAATAAGTCCACAAGCATGAGGAAAAGGGACGCACAACAAGAAAGGAGGACCAGCGTGGAGGATTTAAGTTGCAATTTTAATAGTCCAAGCAATTAGCTACAGCAAGGTTTTTGAGAAATAAGCAAGCATCAGGTGGCATTTTAAAAGGGAAAATCACTAAATTGGATGGGCATCGTATGTAACGCAATAGTCATAAAAAAAATGAAAATCAACAGCACAAGGGAGAGTCACGCAGAAGGCAAGAGTCACGCAACAAATTGAAGGAGAGCAAGTGGCGTCGTTTATAGGACAGAAAAAACACAGTGCACAAGGAGAAAAACTCACAGGAGAAGAAACAAAGAGCAAGGGATTTAAGAGGAGACACCAAACTTAATTGTCCAATCATCAACAGTACATCACAAGCTTACAAGAGTGAAACACTGCGTAGAAAAGAAACAAAACAAGAGAGAAAAAGTCTACTGGCGGCAAAGAGATAAAAGAAGGATTGTGGTTAGGCGTGAAGCAAAGTTTGACATTCATTATACAACAAACAAAAAGAAAATAATGGCAGTAGCACAAACAAAGAAATGAGCGTGCGTAGGTTGGAAATTTTTCAACATGGAGACAAGAAGATGGCTGCAGCAGAGTTGAAGTGAAGAAAAGCAACGTGAAAGCTGGTGGGCGTGAAGGTGACTAAAAGATGGCAAAAAGAGAGAAAATGCAATCAACAGGTGGAGTAAACAAAATGCTGGATTCTGCGTGATTGGCGTGAAATTGTTGGAGGCGTGGATATTGGAAACTTCAGCGTGAAATAAGCAGCTGGAGATGAAACGTTAGGGACCACTCATTAAATATACAAAAGTTGGCAGCTTTTAGGTAGGGAATATATGATTCACAGAAGGGGGCTGGATAGGAGGACGACGGCTGTAACTTTGGCAAGGGAGTAGAGACGTGTTTGACAAGAAAGGAGGGGAGCAAAAAAGACGACAGCAGCAGCTTTTGGGGAAGATTTATTTTATCACAATCAAATAGGTAGGGACGACAGTAGCAGCTTAGAGGATAATTATTTTATCACATGAAAAGACGATAGTGGAAGACAGCTTTTGGGGAGATTGATATTGATCACCATAGGCACGACGGCGGTAGCTAGAGGGAGCTTGAGAGGAATACATATTTTATTACAATCAAAAATCTAGTGAGAGCGATAACTGGGAAGGAACATCTACAATCATATATTTTTATCACCATTTAAAGGAGAGTGCATGACCTGGAGCAAGGGAGTTTTTTGAGTGGAGAGGTTTTTAATTGCAAAAATCATTACAACCTTGGGAAAGTGGAATGACGGTGAGAAGAAACAGCAATGAGCTTTGGAGAGGAGAAGTGATTTCTAAAGGTTGAACTCCAATATTTAATTTGTCAATTTCAGCGACAACTATATCAGATAGAGACTAGCATTATGTGTGGCTAAGTTTTTAATCTAGACAAGGTACTTTACGTTTGATTCATGTAGTTCGTGAGACTCTCGTGATTTAATTGTTTTCGTTTATTTCTTATGTTTATTTGATCTCTACGCTTTAATTGATTTATTATTGCCGTGTTTGTTGATTAATGAGGCCTGTTAATTAATTGACTTGATGATACATTGCTGAATAGATTAGTTAATCCGTGATTGCTGTCTATCGAAGTGGCGAATTAATTTCGATTGAGAGATTAATGAGATTAAATAATTTGGTCTAAATAGATTGCGCTTTTTCGATTACATTGGCATAGACAAAGGTCCATTAGAGCCTATCGCCATAGATTATATTTCATGAGCTTTACTCGAATAGTCTAATTGATTAGAGTAATAATCTGAGCTTTACTCGGGTTATCGAATAATTACGAATGGATTGGTTGATATGTGCTCTTCAACATCGCTATAACTTTGTCCATAAGAGTGAACGAAATTCATATTTTGAGTCGTGATCGAATTACAGTATCACACGGGAGAGTACCTTGGCTAGGTTTTTCTTTATATTGCTTTCAAACTTCATTTTTAATTTCCTTCGACGTGATTTCGTGCTCTAATTTCGTGTTCTAAAATCAATCATTCCCAAATCAAATTAATTTTATTATTTTTATTTTTATTTTTATTTTCATCTGTTTTATTTTTATTTTTGATTTCACACAAATAAATAATTACTACACTGGTCTCTGTGGTTCGACCATATTCACCACTTTACTCGCTTAAGTGTTCTAGAGTAGGAATTTATTTTTGTTGGTTTGACATGCAATCAACTACGAATTGAAGGTTGGGCTCCAAGAGTTGTTCGTGGTACAAAGAAACCAGTAACACTTCCATCTTCAACATTTTCATAATCACCACGGAAACTAGAAAACGAACTGCCACTACCAATTTCAAAATTCAATCTTCCCCTTCTATCTTTCTCAAATTGATGTTCATCAAGCAATGTTTTCATCTGTCACTTCACATCATGACTTACTTTTTTACACGTTTCTACATCTCCTTTAACCCCAGCTAAATGCCTTTTCAATCGGGTGATTCCTCCTCCTTTCAAATGCTTGTTACAAAACAAGCAAATGGTATGATTCTTTTGACCGGGAACCGTACCAGCGTGAGCCCAAGCTGGATCATTGTATCTTCCTGAACTAGATTGATCGGGAGTATTTGAACTTCCTTCCATTTATCTGTACACAAAAATAAATAACACATAATTTCAGTACACAATGACAATATGCATATCTATCTTATATAATATAACTCATTCTGTAATAATCACAAAACTAACGATTTCCAACTTCCAACTTCCAACTTCCAACTTCCAACTTCCAACAATCACAAAACATTAATAACTTCCATTTCCAACAAGTTCCAATTTCCTACAATCACAAGACATACATCTTCAATTTCTATTTTGATCAATTTCTAATAATTTCCAATTTCCAACAATCTTAAAACATACATCAACAAATTTCATTTTATCAATTTCCAATTTCACACAATCACAAAACATACATTAACAACTTCCTTTTTTTATCAATTTCTAACAATTATCAATTTCCAACTATCACAAACATGCATTAACAAATTCCATTTCCAACAATTTCCAATTTTCAACAATCACAAAACATACATCTACAATTTTCTTTTTTGTCAATTTCCAATTTTCAACAATCAAGAAACATAAAACAACAACTTCCATTTTTATTAATTTCTAACAATTTTCAACTTCCAACAATCACAAAACATACATTAACAACTTTCATTTCCATCAAGTTCCAATTTCTCACAATCACAAAACATACATCTACGATTTCCATTTTTGTCAATTTTAACAATTTCCAATTTCCAACTATCACACACATACACCAACAAATTCCATTTCCAACAGTTCCAATTTCCTACAATCACAAGACATACATCTTCAATTTCCATTTTGATCAATTTCTAACAATTTTCAATTTCTAACAATCTCAAAACATACATCAACAAATTCCATTTTTATCAATTTCCAATTCCACACAATCACAAAACATACATTAATGACTTCCTTTTAATCAATTTCTAACAATTTCCAATTTCAAAAATCACAAAACATACATTAACAACTTTCTTTTTATCAATTTCTAACAATTTTAATTTTACACAATCACAAAACATACATTAACAACTTCCTTTTTTTATCAATTTCTAACAATTTTCAATTTCACACAATCATAAAACATACATTAACAATTTCATTTTTATCAATTTCTAACAATTTCCAATTTCACACAATCACAAAACATACATTAACAACTTCCATTTTAATCATCATCAACAATTTCATTTTATTATAAAACCAATATTTAATTTGATAAAAATCATGAGAGTACAAAATTATTTGTATTTTATTTATAGTATCATAATTTTCAAATTAAGAGTTACAAAATTTTCAATTTCATTCTAAGGATCTTAACTCTTAACAATAGCCCTTTTATATTGCCAATCAAGTATCAAACCAATGCAAATTCAATTTCTACATTTGTTGACTTAAAAAGGATTTTTCATTATATTCTAATTTTGTGCCTTAAATTGCAATTTTTTCTTGTCAACTTTCAAGGTAAACTGTTAACATGTTTCATTATGTTATAAATTTATGTCCTTAATTTATAATTTGCAACTTCATATAATCAAAACCAAATTGCAAACCAAAACAACACAATTGACATTTATTTAAGATTCAACATTTCATAAAATTCCAACCAAAAATTCCAACCAACACCACCGTGCATCATCCAACCAACACTGTGCATCATCCATGAAAATTCCAAAACCCAGATCAGTCACGCAACAAGCCAACATCACAAAAAAAACCATCCAACTATCCAAGTCTCCAATTGTCCAACACCGATCCAACCAAAATACCAAATCCACTAAAAATTCACATATTCACAATCCAACATTCCAACTATCCAAGTATCCAATCCAACACAACAAAAAGCAAGCAATTGGCATGAAATTTTAGAATTAAAAAAAATTATAAAACCGATTTCGAGTCTCTTGGCAGGTCTTCGGGCTTTTTCACGGGTCAAGGTGTCGACCAGTCTCTAGTGGCTTCGGTTGCATCTTTGGTGGCTTCCCTTCGGTGTCGTGGTGTTGTGGTGCGGTAGCGAGGACCAAAGAAGGTGGTGGTGGTATCGGGTCTACGTGGAGGAATGACGAAGCGAAGTCAGCGAGAATCGGAGAAGGAAGCGAGCGTCAAGGAGGCAAGCGTCGACGAGGAGGCGACCGATGTCGATGGTGGGAAGAGCAGAGGCGACCGGCGCTGGCGAGGAGCGACGCAGCACAAAGATGAGAGGGAGAGCAGATCAACTATGTGGGGGGAGAGAAGAGAGACCGAGTGTTGGGAGGGGGGTTAAAAAATTTTAGGTTAAAACTTTTAAATTTTACAATTTAGTCCCTAGGATTTTTCAACTTTACGATACCGGCCGGTATGTTCCGATACTGTCGGTACCGACCGAAAATCACTTGTACCGACCGGTATTTTTGGCCGGTATCAATGGTTCTGGAACGGAACAGATCTCACAACATTGCTTCTATTATACCTAACATCTTACGTTTTAGAAAACACATCCGATATAGTTTGCCTCGTTAACTCCATTAAAAAACACTAATATTGATAATATTTAAGAAAAATTGAAAGTTTAGACATTCAATTATCACTTTCTAAAATTTGAGCTATAATTAAGAAATTGTGAAAAGTTTGAAATTTTGTAATTAACCCAAAATATTAAAAATTTATTAAATTCATTTGAAATTATTTTAATACAATTTATATTTTATAACTAAAATTATTTATAAAAAGTCAGACATACTTTGTCGTATATTTAATAATATTCAATCACACAAAATTTACTTTTAAAATAATTCAAAAGAAATTAAATAAAAGTATTATTTAGTAATTTTAATATAAAACTTATTTTAAAGTGAAACTAGAAAATTCTACATCTTTTACTCCTTTAACTAAAGTGAATTCCAGCTTTTGACTTTATTCCAATTCGGAAACAAAACAACTACAAAGCAATTGCTGTGGAGTCCACATTGATTCAGGAATGGTTTGGCCTTTTTACACGCTTATGTTGATCAGAACTAATCCACCAGATTGAGACATCCACCGAAACTTTGCAATTTGCCGTCAAACATTTTAAATCCAAAGCATATCACTCTTACCTTATCCAACTATCTATAAGAGCTAGTCGCAGTCGCAGTCGCAGGTGGATGTTCCACAAAACTCAAAAGGAATGATTTTTTTTTGGAAATTTAATAAAAAATATATTAACAAAACATAAACTTATACACGATCCTCGAGATCCTACGAGCAGTAAAAAAAGCTACACTAAATAGAATGTACAAAAATTACAGATAAAATATCAAATTAACTATAACGATATAAGTTCTTGGCTAATGTTGTCTTGCTTCCCTTCTTTAATCAAATTGACAATTGCCTCGGTAAGTTCATTCTTGTGTTGTTCCTCATTATTGTAGATTCTCCTATTTCTTTCCCGCCACACATAATAGATCACCATACAGAAAGAAGTCTTGATGATTAGTCCATCCCTCTGACTTGAATTGGAGTACCGAATTGTTAAAATGTCAAGTGTGAGTAAGAATCTCACATTAAAAAGGACAAAATTGTAGAATAATTCTCATATGTTACGAAAGAATTAATTAAACCCCGAGATATAAAATGTTACTCTATTAACCTTATGTTTTTAATTTTTTCAGAAAAAACCCTTGGCAAGTGTGTTGTTCTTCCACGCTTTAAGAACATGAGTTAATAAAATTTCAACTCGGTGTTTTTGCTAATTTTATATGTCAAGATTTTTTTAGCAACTTTTGAATAACACAGAGTTATTAAGGCAATAAATTTCATTAAAAAGAGATGAAATTAGTGAAGGATATATAAGTAGAAATGACCTATAATCTTAATGTCTTAAAGTTTTGAGTTGAAGTATAGTGTCAAAGCTTATAAGTACGTTCCCTTATTAAGCTCATGATAAAGTTTTCTTATGAAAGTGGGCTGCCCAAATCCAATACAAATGATAGATTTCAATGTTTCATTCCAATCAAAAGAGAACCTTGGAAGTTGAATTGTGTTCAAAATTCTACTACATACAAATTTGCTATAACTGCACTCAAAGAACACATGATTTCTACTCTTATTTACTTGTTTACATAAGACATAGAAAATCGCATTTTTTGGACTCAACTTGCTTCCATATGGTTTTTGCCCATGGGACTAACTCCATTGGCTCCATCAATAGATTATGAGTCGATTTGTTATTGAATACCCCACTAGCTTGTAAAGTCTATATCAACTTATCATTCCTTCGTATAGTAGGCAGCTCAAGTAAGTAGTTCTCCGATAATTGAAAATGCCTAATATAACAGATCCTATCCCTCTCTTGGATGAACCATACAATTTTAGCCTCCTTAAGAATCCTACTTTAAGGCTTGCAAGTCATTACGCAAGTGAAGAAGACTGAACTTAGTTCAATTATCATACCACAACCATATGTCTTCTCAATCCCCTACTTTATACTTCATAAAGGATAAATTTGCTCCCTAAGGTTCAATATGCTCTTAAATATTCATGAATATTAACGGTTCTTTTGGAGATGCCAAAAGGGCTGAGTTACTAATGCTGTAATGTGTAAGGGACATTACGGACCTGTAAGGCAAGTATGATGTTGCTAGTCGCAGGTCGTATCACCAAATAGTTCGTTCATATCCACAATCAAATTCTTGTAGAAAGAAGAATATCACTTTTTCCAAGCATGCCTTCGCATATGTACCCAACGTTTTACTACAAGGAAGAAGCCTCTTGCGTTACGCCTCATACACAAGGGCTCCTTACGCAAATATTCCATTTTGTTTTCTGTTTTTTTTTTTTCCTTTAGAATTGATAGATCTTCAAACATTTTTTGCCTTGTATAGTACTTTCTGATTTCATTTTTCTTGCTTTCGATTATCCCTTAATGTTGAAATTGGATATTCTTCTTTATCATATTTCACATAGGATTCATATACACTGGAATTATGGTATTACTTCCTTAATTTTAGCAGTTTAATTAATGTAAGGAACGTTGGTAAGGTTGGATGAGGTGCCTCATTCTTAATTAATAACTATTAGATATATGGTGTACATATTTACTTATATTTTTGACATAATTTTATAAATTGCACTTCTAAGATATTTTTATTAATCAGAAAATCATAGCTAATTGATAATCCTTATTTAACTTAGATTCAAAAGCTGTATAGATAATCTTCTAGTTGTGAAAGAATATCATCTTAGATTAAACTTTATCTTGAAAGGGTATATGATGCATCATGTGGGTGTAAAGCTTAGGGGTAGAGCTGGAAGCTGTGTGTGACCATGCATTGATTGAATTTGTTGAATAGTTGAAGATATGTGGGTGACGTTTTTGTTAATTAGAAAACATTAACGTGATGATTTAATGCAATCGAAAAATGCATCATTTTTCTACGTTTTTATTTAGCTTCTGGAGTTGCTCACGTCTGGGTAATTCTAGTGCATTGTGCTTGTATTTTCTGGCCAAGAGATTTATGACTTTGCATTGATTTTGTAGGGTGTTAATTAAGCTGGACGTTCATCTTTATGGAGTGGCTCTTGATTGGACTATTTTGTATGTTATGTGTAACTGCTGTTGTGGATTGTGTGTTATGTGTGCAGCCGTGACTTGGTTCAGATTTCTACGTAAATCAGCCCATTATTGTTGCGATAACTTCTAGAGTTATTTCACTGAAGTTGAATCTTTCCGGAAGTTGTTATTCTCTTTTATCTCAGATGTATGTTGTTATGTTCTGAGTTGATTGATCACTTGAGTTCTTTGTTTAATTGTCTTCTATTAAAAGTTATTTAGAAAAATCTTCTGTCGAGGTTAACATGAGTCGGTTGTATTATTGGGTGTGCAAATCTTTCACGAAAAGTAAGGTTGAGAAATAATTATAAGGATTGAATGGTGTTGGCTCAGTGTGACCTTACGTAAATCTATTGCACTTTCGTAAAATTAATTAAACTAGGTAAGGGCTCCGCAGATGTAGGCAAGGTCTGCCAAACTGCATAATTAACAAATCTCAATATGGTTTAATTTGATGCTTTTTATTTTTCTGTTATTTATGTTTACTATAAATAGATCAGAAAGTTTACGAAATAACCACTTATACGGTTTTTCAATAACGTCTTGTCTTAATGTAATAGAAAATATTCTTATGGGTATAATTAGCAATATAGAGCACCATGACAACCAATATATGGGAAGTAATTAGTTAGTAGTTTATCAAAAAGTAGTATATTGCCACTCTTCATTCTTTTTAGCACTCTTTATTTTATAAAAAGTTATAATTAAAATTTAATTGACTTATATGTGTTTAAAGCCATTTTACATATTTCCTTCTACTTTTAAATTGGTTTAGTTTACCCATCGCACATTTGGTGATCACGAGGATTGTGCCTACCTAGAATAGAAACCTACACATTTTTTGGGAAAGAAAACGTAAACTTTGTTTAGTATTAATAGATGAATATACTACTTGTCTATGAAAAGAAGCCCTTGTACTTATCAAGTTGGAATTGGCCCGAGAGGCTTTAGCTGTCTACCTCTATATAAACCCTTGTCTGCACTCTGAAGCACCAGAGGCAGAGAAACTAGCTAATCCTCCTTAGGAGCTATAAAAAATGTGTCCAAGCATCGAGAAGTGTAAATGTTTCCCTGTGCCTTATAATAAGGCTCAAGTAGGCCATATTTTCAGTCGTTGTGACTTGAATGGAGATGGTCTTCTTGACAGGAATGAGCTCAAAAAAGCGTTCGAGATCCTGGGGTCCCGACTCCCTAGTTGGCGGGCCTGTGGAGCTCTGCGGCATGGGGATGCAGATGGCGATGGGCATATAAACAAGGAGGAACTAGAGTTGGTAGTCAGATATGCTTTGAAACGTGGTTACATGATCAAGTAGATCATTTCATGGATCGACATGGCATGCACTACTATTCTGTTACTTTGTTATTGTTCTGAGATGGGCTTTTAGTGTTTAAATGGAGTTTGAATCGACTGTGGTCTGTCCCGTGGGAAATAAACTGTAGAATATTTTTACTTGTTTCCTTGCAGAGGTACCTTCCTCAGTGTGGTTAAGTTGGGTTGTTTTAGTGGAACCAAATCCAATATTCCAACGTTAGGGGATTCAAAAAATTCAAAATCAAATTCATTTAATGATCAATCTTTAAATTCAATCTAATACACTACAATAATTTGGTCCACTCATCTAGAATAGTTAAAATGGTTATGAAAACTATGCAAAATTACCTTTGATCGGGGTTGGGTGATAATGCTAATAAAAGGATATTGGTCATATTCAAAAAGTTTTGTAAACAAGTCAAAATTTTAGTTAGAAAGAGGTGTACTTAAGTGCTAATAAAAATGAATTACGTTACAAGGAGATGCACTTCCTCATAAAGTAGGGTGATTTTGGTATCCTTTTCATTAGATTAATCAACCAAGTACTCCTCAAAGTTTTTTCTTTTAAAGAAGAAATAATTTCATTTTCAGGCTCTAAAGGGTACTAGAAACTAATTACAATATAGAACTTTTAAAGAAATAAAAGGTACTAAGGATAAAACAAAATTAGCATTACATGTTAAGTAATGAGACTATTTAGAGACAACAACTATTCAATTTAGGTTCTATTTTCTTACGAGAGAGGAACTCAATTTTTGTATGAGATTATGAGTTACTACAATTTTTGTGATCCAACAACTCAATCAATGAGCAAGAACATATTTGTCAAATGTCGAATTCCTGAAAATCCTTGAGTTCCTTTTCTTCCAAATAGAATATACAGTACAATTAAGACAAAGGCTTAAGCATATATGATCATTCCCCGTTCTTTTGTATTTATTATCAGCGTAAATTAGGGTTTCATTGCAATTATTGTAGGGACAATCCAAGTTCAAGTAATGTAACATTATGGCCCAAATAGAGGAAGAGTATCCACATTGAACGAAAATATGATAGCTAGACTCAGGAACCAAATTATAAAGGCAGCAAACTTGATCAATTGAAATCTTGAGTCTATCTTTTGTTTTCAATTTACCTCTGGAAGCTAATCATGTGATGAAGGAGGCTTTGACCATCAATAATCCTTTCTAAACAATGTTAAATCAAGGAATATAATGAAGATGAGGTCTCTAATAGCTTCTAGACATGAGAAATTGAAGAATTTCCCATTACTAGTGGAGTTCTAGACATCTTTATCCTTCGAAAGGTGGTTAGGCAAATAGGTTGAAAGATCATAAAACAATCTATCCATTCCTCTTTCAATGGCTAGCCAAGCACATTGATCAATAATTTTGGAGACTTTAGCATAAGTTGAAATTCTGATTACAAGGGATGAGACTTCACTTTTTGTAGATAGAGGACTAAGAAGGGACTAATTATCAAGCCAAATTATGTGTCCTCTCCATTTTCAATATGTATTCTCAAAAGAGAATAAATGTTCTCTCTTGTCCTTTACATGAGTATAAAAGGCCGACAATGCTTCTTTTCCTTTAAATGCCAAAAGTTGGATTCTTTCGAGTAGAATTTATTAGTCCACTTGTTCCAAAGTGCTTCCTTGTCATTAAAGAGTCTTCGTATCTTCTTTGCCACTAGCATTGTTTGTATCAAGTTCATCGAGACAAATCCTAGGCCCCCTCTTTGCTTTTTCCATGACTCTCTTTGCCACTAGGATTGTATGTATCAAGTTAATCGAGACAAATTTTAGATGAGGTGAATTCATTTTGTACATTTGATTTTTTTTTGTTTAAAAGAAGTGTTCTAGTCAAGTAAAATTAGCCCCCAATTTCAATTATGCTTTAGGGGAAAAAAAACTCAAACTTAGAAGAACATTCAGAAACTGTATTTAAAGCAAGTCTACTCTACATATTTTCTAAACACGATAATTGAGAGACTTTTGATTGTCTAGAAGGTTTTATTTCTTTACGAAGCTACAAATTTCATTTTTTGTCTGTAAAAAGGTCAGTTTCTTTTAGTAACCATGTGTAACACAAAATTAGGGCAACGTATTAGCCTACATTAGTGTAATTAACGTGATATTATATTTTAAACATGAATTTTAATTGAAAACCGTCATCCATTAAATCCAATATCTCTCTCTTTCTTTTAGTCTTCCTTGTCCCAAAAGGTGGAATCAGCCACCCCAGTTGTCCCTACACCCGAGCCCGACCAGATTGTGAGGGGGGTAAATCACGATTTATCTCGATTGACCGCCTAACAGAGCGGCCCTTGCACTCCCCTTGCCGGGAATCGAACCTAGGTTCTTGTCTCAATTTTCTCTGCTAGATTGCCAACCGAGCTACCCGTGCGGGCATTCTTTTAGTCTTCCTGGATCATAATGCAGTTCCATGGGAATGAATTATAAGACAAACATAAAATAGCCTTAATGTATATAAAAAAGTAGTAGAAGATACCATACAAACCTTCCCCTACATTATTGCTCCTAATCTCGTCTACAGTTCTATGCTACTTATTCTTTTACTCTTCTTTCCGCTCAATAATTATGATACTTATTCTTTACTCCTGGTCTAGCTAAACATGAATATAATTCTTGTTTAAGACCGGAACTTTTGAGTAACATCTTCCCACATACATGTTTGGTCTTTTTTTTTTTCTTATTTGTATTCTCTAGTATTTCACTTAAAATCAGCTTCACTATTGAAAAAGGAAGAATCTTTAAATTAATTTAAAGGATTATTACTATTCCAAGTCTAAATTTAAAGCACTCATGAAGTATAAAATTATCCGGATTTGCATTAAATAACCGAATATGTTTCCTATTGATATCTTTTAATAGTTACTATTTTCCTCCATAAATACCATGTTAGTTAAATTAACACAATTACCAAGCTACCAAAATTAACACAAACTAAATACATACAAAACTTATCCATTATCTAATATTTATATATACAATCATGCACTATTTCTCAATAGTCTCACTTAACTTGGAGCATTAAGATCACAAATACCCAACTTGTGAAATTACATTTAAATGTTACTGCCCAAGAGCCTCTGTCAAAATATCTGCTGATTGATTCTAAATATGAACTTGAACAATTGTAATAGTACCATGCTAAATTTTGTCATGTACAAAGTGACAATCAACTTCTATATATTTGGTATGTTTATGAAATACTGGATTAGATGTAAAATGAATTACAACCTGATTGTCACAATAGAGATGCATCAATTGTGTGGATGAGTAACTCCTATATCATGAAGTAGGCTTTTGAGGCACTTCAATTCACAAGTAGTGGTAGCTATAGACCGGTACTTAGCTTCAACTAATGAGTGGAAGACAATTTGTTATTTCTTGCTCTTTTAGGAAACGGGTGACTGACCTAATATGATAAAATACCCAGTGAGTGAGCGTCAGGTGAGGAGGTAGCTCTCTTAGTCAAAGTCACAATAAACATATATTTGAAGATCACTATCAGCTTGAAAAAATATTTCTTGCTCGGGACTTCCCTTCAGAGAGCAAAAGACAACTTCCCATTGGTCCACACGTGGATGATGCATAAATTATGCTAAAATATGAACCAAATAACGAAGCTCAGCCCAAGAAATAGTCAAATAAATCAATCTACCAACAAGACGACGATATTTCTCACGATCATCAAGGAATGCCCCCTTTGCAACAGTTAGGCACTTATTCTGTTTAATAGAAAAAGATGTCAGCTTGCCCCTAGGAATCCTATTTCATAAATAATATCAGGTGTATATTTTCGTTGGCAAAGAAATATCCCTTTCAGTCCTAAAAAAACTTCAATACCCAAAAAATACTTTTAACTATCCCATGTCCATATGAGAACATTGACTCAGGTACTACCTGAATTTCCTTGACATGTCCCTATTATTGCTAACCACTATTAAGTCATTAACACAACCAAAGATGCTCAAAATAGAATTACGCTTGCCGTAACTAAATACTGAATAATCAAAGTGAGATTGGAGCTTGCCGTAAGCCATAAAGTGATTTCTGTAATTTGCACAGTTTTCCTGGGTCTGCAGAATATCTAGGAGGCAAGCATATGCATAAATCCTCTACTAAATCTCCATGCAAGAATGTTTAGTGAACTTCCATCTGATAGAGTTCCTAACTCTTTGTTGCAACAACTGCTAGAAAGATGGGTACTATAACCATTTTAGTGAGTGGTGCAAACGTTTCAGTAAACCTATATGCCCTTAACTTAAGTGTTGCCAAGAACCATCAATCAAAAGTTATACCGTTCAATTGTTCCATCTGAATGGCACTTGATTTTGTAGACTCATTTATAACGATAGCCTTTTTACCTAGGGATAAATCCTACAAAGTTGAAGCTCCATTGCATTCTAGAGTTGTAATTTCTTGTTTTGGCCTCACACTATTAGGGATGATGTACTACAAAAAAAACTTATAGGCTTACATCATGCTATATTCGCTGCTAGAAACTGCCTGTCTTAAAGAAAAGTTACCGCAAGTCACATAATGGGCAATATGATACATGACACTTGAGGAACAAGTTGTACTATACGAGTTAGCAAGGCGGTCACTGTGTATGGCAATAATAGTATTTCAACTTTTTTGAAGGTGATCGAACTCAGATTCCCCAACTAAGTGGTTCTCTAAATATTATGCGTGGCACATTATAATTGAAATCTCCCTATCATTAGTAGTGGTTAGGGTGGACTCGTCACTCCTCGTGTTAGACCCGTTCTTTTTTTCTTTATTAAATAGGTTTGTTTAAATTATTGGTAAGTTCATTATCTTTTGGCTAGTATTAATTGAAATAATTAGGGTTTTATTAGATTTTCTATTGGTTAGAATATCTGGGATTTTTAGAGCAATAATTAGTAATTGAAGAAATTGAGAGTTAGAATTTATAGCAATAATATTAAATTTCAGGAATTTTAATTTTGTATTATATTTTCAAAGAATAAGAATTATTAAATTAGGTTATGTTAGGAATAAATTAGAATTTGTTTAAATGGTTATAAGGCTTTAGGTTTATTAATTAAGTGGGCTAGGGTTTGTATGGAAGATTAAATGAAAAGGAAGGGAGCTTATGGGCTTTTAAGTGGGAGCCCACAAAAGTTAAGTTTGAAATAGAAAGAGGAAATGAAAATTTGGTGAAAGTTAGAAGGAGGAAATTTTGGGCTTGAAGACTTAGCTTAGGATTAAGTGAAAGAGTTAAGTTATGGAAAGAAGCTTAGAAACTTCCTAAGACTTAAGTGACTAACTAAATTGCATGGAGGAGAGGCCAAAGTGAGGTCGTTTTGGCTTAGGGATTAAGTGAGAAAAGAAGCAAAACCTAGGTCTTTTTAGCAAGGCATCCAAACTTACCAAAGAGAAGAGAGTAGGAGAAGTTTTGAAAATTCAAAGGAAGAAAGGAGAGGAGTAGATTCGCCATCCAAGGAGAAGGGAAGAAGAAGGTGTTTCAAGCTTGAGCAAGGTAGATTCACGTGGTTTATGAAAGAAAGCGAGGAAGGGAAGGAGTTATTTCATCTTTTGAAGAAGAGGAAGTCGTGGGTTTCAACCTAGGTAAGAAGATTTGAATTTTGGCTATCTATTTAGGGTTTCCTCTTTCTTATTTCAAATATATGGTTCAAGTAGAAGAAGAAGGTAAGAAGAGGAAGAAGAAACAAAAATCAGATTAGGATTGGTTAGGGTTTGAAATTATAGATTGGTTTGTTTGAGTTTTATCTTCTTTCATGCTTAAATGGATGATTGGATGAGGTTTTAGTGAAAGAATGAGCAAGGAAAGAGTTTTGTGTAGGTTTCTATAGAAAATAGAAGGGACGTCGTGATGGTTAAGTGGATTTGAAATTTTAAGGGTTTTGATGTTAGTTTGGTTAATAATGGTGGTTTGAAAGGTATTGGTGAAAGAAAATGAAAGAAGCAAAATTAAGAAAGCTTTATTAAAATTCCAGCATGTGTTCATGGCTTAGGATTGAGAAATTTTGAACTTTAGAGTAGTTTTGATGGGGTTTTATGTTGGTATAGCCTAGGAGAATTATAGGAAGGTTTAGGTGAGGTTATATTGGTTTAGATTTAAGTTTTTACAGTTGAAGAAAATTCCAGCATCTTACTCTTTTATTAATTAGCCTTATTATGCTTGATTTAAGGTCATTTGCGGCGTTTGGAAAGTGAAGAGGGTCAAAATAATCCATTAGGGCAAGTGAACCAAATTCCGAACCAACGAAGTCAAGGTGGGTAACTTTTTAATAATTAAGTAATAAGCTACTTAAATGACTCTTGAGTAGTTTCCTATGATTTTCAACTTTTGAATGAATAGTGGTTGTGATAGTTCGAACATGTTTTATGTGCCTTTTGATGTATATATATGTGTCAAGGTTTGTAAAATTGTTTGTTACATGATCACGTACCGAATTACAATGGCCAATTGTGGCAAATCCTTGTGAATGATTGCATGTATGGCAAAGTTGTGGAAACTTGATTGAAAGTGAACAAAATGTTAATATGAGATGTAGGAAGAATGCTAAATGTGAATATGTATGATTTCTTGGGTTTGTAGTGATCCCCTCTGTTAGCAAGTGCGCACTTGTCATAGGCTTCGCCCGCCTGCCCGCTAGTGGCATAGGAGATCCGAAATCGGACTCCCCTCTGTTCACGGCTACACATGGTCGCCTGTCGAACATGTGTAGTACGTCCTGTTAGGATCACTCAGACCATCTGTGATATGCTTTTGTGATGTTATCTGATATTTGGTGATTTTGTAAATGTCTTATTTGTTAGAAAATGAAATTGATGATTATTGACTTGAAATTATAATTGGCGATAAATGTTTTAGCTTATACTTGTTTATTAAACTGTTACCCACGGAGCCGTCGAGCTCACCCCCTTCCTTCCCTCCACAGGTTTAGAGCGAGAAACTGGGTCGTTGCATCGGGAATGAAGAATTACTCCGATGCTTTTGTTTTTAAAATCTTACTTTTGAAACCAATGCTTTAACTAGCATTTTGGGCTTTTATAACCGTTCTTTGGCTTTTGGATGTATTCGGGCTAAAATGCTCGTTAAAGCATTGTAATTGTCCATTTCATGTAAAGTTTAAAGGTTTTAAAGTTTCATTGTATATTTGTATATGTTTAAGAATGTATGGTTATGTATGATTATGAGATTTCATGTTTGGGATTGTAAAAGTAAAGATGGAATGGTATGTCTTAAAGAAATTAAATTGATGAATTGCTAGATACCTAGGCTTGCGTTGTTGCCAATTGGAGTTGGGGTGGTTTGATTTCGAATATGTTTGTGAATTGGAAGATAGAAGTATTTTATGCGGTAGGAGTTAGGTTGTAAAATTGGGCTAGGCGTTTTAGGGAGGTGCTGTCCATTTTTTTAAAATGGGCAGCCACCTTGTATTGTGAATTAGACCATCCTAAAGTTAAAATTTGGAAAAGAAGTATTTCTTAAAGTTGATAGAGTTTGGCAAGATCTTTAAAACGGGATAAAAAGGGTTAAGTTTCGAATTAGGATGAAAAAGTTATGGGCGTTTGAAATTTTCAGATTACTATTCATTTGGTAAATGTTACTATTCATTTGGTAATTTGCATTATTCATATGGTAATTTGCTTAATACCAACCTTAAACAAATCTCCATTTCTTTTAATGATAAATATGACTTTTGTTCCTTCTTAATTGTTTTAAATAACCTTATATCTTTCTGGTATAGTTATATAGGTCATACTCGATTCCTTTTGGTTAAAAAGTCATACATTTTCAACTTTTGCAAAGGTATGAAAAGGTAAGCTTAGTAAACCTATAATAATCGTTTTCCTATTTTCTTTGTATCTTTGTCTTTTGACCTTCGATTCGCATGAGATTTGAAACGTTAGTTAACTAGCTCAATTTTCTATCATTTTTCGGTAAAATGAGGGTGTCGGGTTTTAGTTGGATTTTAGGGCCGATGAGTGTCGATTTTGCCCGAAAGGTCGTTTTGCGACCTACAAAGGTCCGATTGAGGCGTTTTCTGATTTCATTTGACCTAGAGGTCTAGGATTTCGTAGTAGCTTAGGTATAGGAGCAATGATGGGCCCTAAACAGATCAAAGCTATTGGAAGAGACTTAGGGTCGAGCTATCCAACTTTATTCGGATGAAGTGAAATTAAGTCCAGTTTGAGGGTTCTTTCGTGGTGAGGAATCGCTTCCTCGTGGGACGCGCGTCCAGATGTCACGCAGGTCGTCGGACACGTGTCGCACCAGGGAGGGGTTCCAACACTTATGGTATCAGAGCTTTCGGTTTAGGTTCGGGTAGAAGGAGAACGTTAGGGATTGCATGATTTGTGTCCTTTTGTATTGTTTTCACTGATTTTACATGCCTATATGGTAACTTCGACTACATGATGAATTGTAACCTGATTTTAGCCTGATTTCTTTTGAACTAAAGTTTTTCACTGGTTTTATTTTGAAGGAGTAAATATGCCACCTCGGCGTAGGTCCCGCGGAACTCTTTCTCGCTCTAGTTCTCGTCAGGGGAGCACTGATGAGTCTCATGTCCCACAAGATGCGAGGACACACTCGGCTCTGGCTCTGAGGCACCTAGTGTGCAACTTTGAGGAGCAACCTCCTCCTGCCTCGCTATACTGCGATGGATCCAGATTTTCCAAGCTTTGCCCAGCATTCACCGTAGCCTTGGGACGGGATCTCAGCTCCAACGCCACTCCAAAGTGATTGGTAGGCGGTATGATAAGTTCTGAAAGTTTGGTGCGGTGGACTTTCATGGTACCACTAATCCAGGAAGTGAAGCTTGGATGAAGAGGACGAGAGGGTTGATGCATGATGAAATGCAGATGAAGAGAAGTTGAGTATGCGGTGAGTCTTTTGCAGGGGAATGCTCTTCATTGGTGGGAGTCGGTATCACAGAGTCAGGCGGTACCTCCTGTGTTGTTATGGAAAGATTTTGGAGAATTATTTCAGAAAAAGTATTTCTCCCGGGTTTATATGCAAGAAAAGGCCAGAGAGTTTATGAATTTGGCTCAAAGGGAGCTGTCATCACAGTGAGTATGAGTGAGATTCACCTAACTGTCTCGGTATGCAGCATATATGGTGGCTAATGAAGAAGATAAGTGCAGAAAGTTTGAGGGAGGCCTCCACCTGGGAATCAGGGAGAAGGTAGTGATTCATAATTTCTCTGATTATCAGCAGCTGGTGGATGCGGCACTCCAGGCAGAAAAATTAGAGAACATCAGACAGGAGGTGAGTAGGAAAAGAAAGGGCAGAGAGCAGTTTCCTCGGAGAGGGGGTAGTGTTCAGACTGCTTCCAGGGGTGAGAAGAGTTTCCGAGTGCAGAGTCAGGGAGGCAGCAGTGCCCCTCAGCAGAGCAGGCAGTTCAGAGCAGAGTCAGTGCAGGCCTCCTCAGTGGGAGGAAATAGCAGGACAGAGAGAAACAGGAATCCGACTCCTCTATGTGAGCATTGTGGGAACCCCCATCGGGGTGAATGTCGTAAATTATCCGGTGCTTGTTTCAAGTGTGGAGAGAAGGGACATCGGATTCGAGACTGTCCTTTGTGGGCCCGAGGGGCAGGATCTCAGTTACAGGTTCAGAGGAGAGTGGAGACAGTGGGGACCAGACCAGTTTCTGGAGTGGGCAGTTCTGGGTCAGTGAAGAAGCCTATTCCGCCAGGGAGACCGAGAGGGCAAGCACAAGCTCGGGTGTTTGCTATGACTCGAGAGGAGGCTGCAGCCGCACCTGAGGTTGTAACTGGTATGGCTCAGCTCTTTCATTCTGATGTATATGTTCTTTTTGACTCGGGTTCCACCCATTCCTTTGTCTCTGCGAGTTTGTTATTGCACGTATGCGTCGGTTTTATTGGATGAGTTTCTATTTGTTAGTACTCAGTTAGGGAGGATTGTTGTCGTGAGTGGGATCTTTAGAGGTTGTGAGCTTGTGATTGATGGATCTAGTTTAGTAGTAGATCTGCTACCTCTGAGATCTGAAGGGGTTAGATGTGATCGTTGGAATGGATGTGATGGAGAAGTATAAGGCGAAATTGGATTGTGGTAAAAAGGAAATGGAGTTTGATCTAGGTGAGGGTCAGAAAGTAGTTTTCAAGGGAGATAGAAAGTTGACACCGCCACGGTGGTTTCGACTTTGTTGGTGATAGGCGATGGGAAGAGGCGTGAAGCCTTCTTGGCGTGTGTTCTGGATACCAGTGTGAAGGAGAGTAAGGTGGAGGATATTCCCATTGTGAGGGAATTTCTTGATGTGTTTCCTGAAGAGTTGCCCAGGTTACCACCGGAGAGGGAGATTGAGTTTGCTATTGATTTGGCTCCGGACAGACTCTATTTCGATTCCACCGTCAGACAGATGGCTCAAATTGGTGAAGGAGCAGTTAGAGGATCTGTTAGATAAGGGATTCATTAGACCGAGCACTTCACCCTGGGGAGCGTCGGTCTTGTTTTTTCGAAAGAAAGATGGAACCTGGAGGATGTGCATTGATTACAGGAGAATTAATAAAGTGACCGTGAAAAACAAGTATCCATTGCCTCGGATAGCTGACTTGTTTGATCAGCTGCAGGGAGCAACGATCTTCTCCAAGATTGATCTCAGGTCTGGCTACCATCAACTCAGGATTAAGGAGTCTGATGTGAGCAAGACAGCCTTTAGGACTCGGTATGGCCATTATGAGTTTTTGGTTATGCCTTTTGGATTGACCAATGCTCCTACCGCTTTTATGGATTTGATGAACAGGGTGTTTAAGGAGTTTTTGGATCGATTTGTTATCGTGTTCATCGATGATATTCTAGTGTATTCGGGAGTGAGAGAGACCATGAGGAGCACTTGAGGATTGTGTTCTGAGACCGAGGAGAGAGAGTTGTATGCCAAATTCACAAATGTGAATTTTGGCTACTGAGGTGGTCTTTCTTGGTCACATTGTTTCTAAGAATGGGTGCATGTAGACCCAAAGAAAGTTGAAGTAGTGGAATCGCGCGCGCCCGACGACGGTGAAAGAGGTGAGGAGCTTTACGGGTTTAGTGATTACTATAGGCGATTTGTGGAGGATTTTCCTTAATTGCTATTCCTTTGACTAAGTTGTTAAGGAAAATCGAAGTTTGTATGGAGTGATGAATGCAAGAGAAGTTTTGAGGAGTGAAGCACGATTGACTAGTGCTCCGATTCTAGCGTTTACTGGAGATGGGAGTTTTTACGTGTATAGTGGCGCTTCGAGAAAGGGGTTAGGATGTGTGCTTATGCAGGAAGATAAGGTGATAGCATATGCCTCACGGCAGCTAAAGCCTTATGAGGTGAATTATCCGACCCATGATTTGGAGTTAGCAGCAGTGATCTTTGCTTTAAAGATCTGGAGACATTACCTATATGGGGTTCAGACGAGGATCTTCACAGATCACAAGAGTCTCAAATATCTGTTGAGCCAGAAGGAGCTGAATTTGAGACAGAGGCGATGGATTGAGCTGCTCAAGGACTATGACCTGTTGATTGAGTATCATCCAGGTAAGGCAAATGTAGTTGCATATGCCTTGAGTAGGAAGTCTTCCATAGCATATGTTCAGACGGTGTATTTGCCGCTATTGGAAGAGATGGCTAAGCTCAGGATCAATCTAGAGCAGGATGAGACAAGTTGCATGGTTGCCACTTTTCGGGTGAGGCCGATTCTTCGAGATAAAGTAAAAGAGTTGCAGGGTCAAGATGCAGAACTGAGTCGATTATGGGAAGAAATTCAGAAGGGTCAGAATTCTGACATGGTAATGAGTAATGATGGGCTTCTGACAGTCAGAAATAGGCTGTGCATTCCAGATGTCAAGGAGGTGAAGGATGAGATTTTGGATGAAGCGGACAATGCACCGTATGCTATGCATCCGGGTAGTACCAGGATGTACAGGGATCTTAAGGAACATTTCTGGTGGAGAGGTATGAAGAAAGATGTGACCGAATATGTGAGTAAGTGTCTGGTGTGTCAGCAAGTTAAGGCTGAGCATCAAGCACCTTCAGGACAGTTAAAGCCTTTATCTATTCCAGAGTGGAAGTGGCGAAGGTGACTATGGACTTTCGATGGGATTGCCCAGACGATGGGAGGCATGATGCCATATGGGTGATTGTAGATAGATTGACAAAATCAGCCCATTTTCTGGCAATCAGACAGACAGATCCGCTGCATGTGCTAGCTAAGAAGTATATAGATGAGGTTGTGAGATTGCATGGGATCCTGGATTCGATTGTGTCTGATAGGGATCCCCGTTTTACTTCAAGATTTTGGGGCAGTTTGCAGGAGGCCTTAGGTACTAAGTTGAATTTTAGTACTTCTTTTCATCCTCAGACAGACGGTCAGTTTGAGAGGACCATTCGGACTCTTGAGGGAATGCTCAGGGCTTGTGTAATGGATTTTCGAGGAGCTTGGGATGAACACTTGCCATTGATCGAATTTGCTTACAATAATTCGTATCATTCTAGCATTCAAATGGCTCCTTATGAGGCTCTGTATGGGAGGAGATGTCGGACTCCGATGTGTTGGGATGAAGAGGGAGACAGGAAGCTTTGGGGCGAGTTGATTAGGATGATGATAGATAAAGTCAATGTGATTAAGCAGAGATTAAAAGCAGCTCAGGATCGAATGAAAAGTTATGAAGATTCTCATCGGAAGGAGATGGAGTATGAGGTTGGAGAGAAAGTATTCTGAAGACTTCTCCTTGGAAAGGAATTCTGAGATTTGGAAAGAAGGGTAAGCTGAGTCTGAGATATGTGGGGTCGTATGAGATTCTGGAGAGGATTGGTCCTTTGGCATATAAGTTAGCCTTGCCTCCTGAGTTATCTCAGATTCATGATGTTTTTCATGTCTCAATGTTGAGGAGATACCGATCAGATCCGTCTCATGTTATTCAGGCTGAGGAAGTTCAATTGAGTGAGGATTTGAGTTATGAAGAGCTTCTAGTGCAGATTTTGGATACAAAAGAAAAGGTACTTAGGAATAAGACAATACAGTTAGTAAAAGTGTTATGGAGGAACCATTCGGTGGAAGAGGCCACGTTGGAGCCATTGGAAGCTATGAAGGAGAAGTATCCTCAGCTTTTCATTGATTCGTAAGAATTTGAGGGCGAAATTCTTTTAAGAGGAAGAAATGTTAGACCCGTTCTTTTTCTTTATTAAATAGGTTTGTTTAAATTATTGGTAAGTTCATTATCTTTTGGCTAGTATTAATTGAAGTAATTAGGGTTTTATTAGATTTCCTATTGGTTAGAATATCCGAGATTTTTAGAGCAATAATTAGTAATTGAAGAAATTGAGAGTTAGAATTTATAGCAATAATATTAAATTTTGGAATTTTAATTTTGTATTATATTTTCAAAGAATAAGAATTATTAAATTAGGTCATGTTAGGAATAAATTAGAATTTGTTTAAATGGTTATAAGGCTTTAGGTTTATTAATTAAGTGGGCTAGGGTTTGTATGGAAGATTAAATGAAAAGGAAGGGAGCTTATGGGCTTTTAAGTGGGAGCCCACAAAAGTTAAGTTTGAAATAGAAAAGAGAAATGAAAATTTGGTGAAAGTTAGAAGGAGGGAAATTTTGGGCTTGAAGACTTAGCTTAGGATTAAGTGAAAGAGTTAAGTTATGGAAAGAAGCTTAGGAAACTTCCTAAGACTTAAGTGACCAACGAAATTGCATGGAGGGAGAGGCCAAAGTGAGGTCGTTTTTGGCTTAGGGATTAAGTGAGAAAAGAAGCAAAACCTAGGTCTTTTTAGCAAGGCATCCGAAACTTACCAAAGAGAAGAGAGTAGGAGAAGTTTTCGAAAATTCAAAGGAAGAAAGGAGAGGAGTAGATTCGGCCATCCAAGGAGAAGGGAAGAAGAAGGTGTTTCAAGCTTGAGCAAGGTAGATTCACGTGGTTTATGAAAGAAAAGCGAGGAAGGAAGGAGTTATTTCATCTTTTGAAGAAGAGAAGTCGTGGGTTTCAACCTAGGTAAGAAGATTTCGAATTTTTGGCTATCTATTTAGGGTTTCCTCTTTCTTATTTCAAATATATGGTTAGAAGTAGAAGAAGAAGGTAAGAAGAGGAAGAAGAAACAAAAATCAGATTAGGATTGGTTAGGGTTTCGAAATTATAGATTGGTTTGTTTGAGTTTTATCTTCTTTCATGCTTAAATGGATGATTGGATGAGGTTTTAGTGAAAGAATGAGCAAGGAAAGAGTTTTGTGTAGGTTTCTATAGAAAATAGAAGGGGACGTCGTGATGGTTAAGTGGATTTCGAAATTTTAAGGGTTTTGATGTTAGTTTGGTTAATAATGGTGGTTTGAAAGGTATTGGTGAAAGAAAAATGAAAGAAGCAAAATTAAGAAAGCTTTATTAAAATTCCAGCATGTGTTCATGGCTTAGGATTGAGAAATTTTGAACTTTTAGAGTAGTTTTGATGGGGGTTTTATGTTGGTATAGCCTAGGAGAATTATAGGAAGGTTTAGGTGAGGTTATATTGGTTTAGATTTAAGTTTTTACAGTTGAAGAAAATTCCAGCATCTTACTCTTTTATTAATTAGCCTTATTATGCTTGATTTAAGGTCATTTGCGGCGTTTGGAAAGTGAAGAGGGTCAAAATAATCCATTGGGGAAAGTGAACCAAATTCCGAACCAACGAAGTCAAGGTGGGTAACTTTTTAATAATTAAGTAATAAGCTACTTAAATGAATCTTGAGTAGTTTCCTATGATTTTCAACTTCTGAATGAAATAGTGGTTGTGATAGTTCGAACATGTTTTATGTGCCTTTTGATGTATATATATGTGTCAAGGTTTGTAAAATTGTTTGTTACATGATCACGTACCGAATTACAATGGCCAATTGTGGCAAATCCTTGTGAATGATTGCATGTATGGCAAAGTTGTGGAAACTTGATTGAAAGTGAACAAAATGTTAATATGAGATGTAGGAAGAATGCTAAATTTGAACATGTATGATTTCTTGGGTTTGTAGTGATCCCCTCTGTTAGCAAGTGCGCACTTATCATAGGCTTCACCCGCCTGCCCGCTAGTGGCATAGGAGATCCAAATCGGACTCCCTCTACATTCACTGACTACATGGTGCTTTGTCGAACATGTGTAGTACGTCCTGTTAGGATCACTCAGACCATCTGTGATATGCTTTTGTGATGTTATCTGATATTTGGTGATTTTGTAAATGTCTTATTTGTTAGAAAATGAAATTGATGATTATTGACTTGAAATTATAATTGGCGATGCATGTTTTAGCTTATACTTGTTTATTAACCTGTTACCCACGGAGCCGTCGAGCTCACCCCCTTCCTTCCCTCCACAGGTTTAGAGCGAGAAACTGGGTCGTTGCATCGGGAATGAAGAATTACTCCGATGCTTTTGTTTTTAAAGTCTTACTTTTGAAACCAATGCTTTAACTAGCATTTTGGGCTTTTATAACCGTTCTTTGGCTTTTGGATGTATTCGGGCTAAAAATGCTCGTTAAAGCATTGTAATTGTCCATTTCATGTAAAGTTTAAAGGTTTTAAAGTTTCATTGTATATTTGTATATGTTTAAGAATGTATGGTTATGTATGATTATGAGATTTCATGTTTGGGATTGTAAAAGTAAAGATGGAATGGTATGTCTTAAAGAAATTAAATTGATGAATTGCTAGATACCTAGGCTTGCGTTGTTGCCAATTGGAGTTGGGGTGGTTTGATTTCTGAATATGTTTGTGAATTGGAAGATAGAAGTATTTTTATGCGGTAGGAGTTAGGTTGTAAAATTGGGCTAGAGCGTTTTAGGGAGGTGCTGTCCATTTTTTTTAAAATGGGCAGCCACCTTATATTGTGAATTAGACCATCCTAAAGTTAAAATTTGGAAAGAAGTATTTCTTAAAGTTGATAGAGTTTGGCAAGATCTTTAAAACGGGATAAAAGGGTTAAGTTTGAATTAGGATGAAAAAGTTATGGGCGTTTGAAATTTTCAGATTACTATTCATTTGGTAAATGTTACTATTCATTTGGTAATTTGCATTATTCATATGGTAATTTGCTTAATACCAACCTTAAACAAATCTCCATTTCTTTTAATGATAAATATGACTTTTGTTCCTTCCTAATTGTTTTAAATAACCTTATATCTTTCTCGGTATAGTTATATAGGTCATACTCGATTCCTTTTGGTTAAAAGTCATACATTTCAACTTTTGCAAAGGTATGAAAAGGTAAGTTTAGTAAACCTATAATAATCGTTTTCCTATTTTCTTTGTATCTTTGTCTTTTGACCTTGATTCACATGAGATTTGAAACGTTAGTTAACTAGCTCAATTTTCTATCCTTTTCGGTAAAATGAGAGTGTCGGGTTTTAGTTAGATTTTAGGGCCGATGAGTGTCGATTTTGCCCGAAAGGTCGCTTTCACGACCTCAAAGGTCCAATTGAGGCGTTTTCGATTTCATTTGACCTAGAGGTCTAGGATTTCGTAGTAGCTTAGGTATAGGAGCAATGATGGGCCCTAAAGCAGATCAAAGCTGTTGGAAGAGACTTAGGTCGAGCTATCCAACTTTATTCGGATGAAGTGAAATTAAGTCCAGTTTGAGGTTCTTTCGTGGTGAGAATCGCTTCCTCGTGGGGCCAGCGTCCAGATGTCACGCAGTCGTCGGACACGTGTCGCACCAGGGAGGGGTTCCAACATTTCGCCTTTTAATGTTGGACCCCACCCCCCACCCGTAGGTGTTTGCAGTTATCTGATTAGCCAAATGGTAAGAGGCGAGCATGTGGAAGCTATAAAACCTTGAGGTCATGGGTTCGAGCCGTGGCTCACCCATGACCAAAGAGGACAATACTTGATTAAGGTTGGATGCGTGGTATAACTCAAGAACACTCATGAGATAACTCGCAAACACCTACGGGTGGGGTTGGGGTCAGTCCACCTCGTTCTTGTGTAGGGTGGATACATACATGGGACTCCCCTTTCTTATGAGTCTCAGATTGATTAACGAGGCGGGGTAAAAAGGCAAGTAGTGAGGTGTTCATTTCATCTTTGTCAATGGCAAGAGGCATGGAACCTATATTTGTAGGAGAGGAGCATAATAAGTCATCATGTTGAGATTGACAAGGAAACTCATGTTCTATAAAAACAGTATCCTGATCAAACTATAAATTTATTGCTCTCCAAGTCATAAAGATGTCATTCCGGCTCCTCAAAATGATAGCTCACAAAGATACAATGTCTCCCTCACAGTGCAAATTTATCCTTATCACGAGTTCAATGATAAGCGTAACAAAAACATTGTTGGTTTTTTTTATGCAGAGAAGATATGTACGGAGAAGACTCTCAATTTTTATTAAATAGAAGCTTGTTAATTTATAGTCTTTCTTAAACTAAAATTCAAAAATTAGATAACATCTAATCTAAATCAGCATAAAATAAAATCTAATTTATTTAATAGCTATCAAATCAATATTTCTAAACTGATTTTAAAAATCAAGCACTAAATATCATAATCAAATTTGCCTAAGACCTAGTCTTTGATCATTTATTTCGTAAGAATCTTCAAACCTAACGGATTTTCCAACAAAGCCCTCCATGCCTTAGGAGTGCAGAGCTTTAATGTCAAAATAATTCATCCTCCTCAAGTTGATCGTTTACAGCTTGCTTGGCTTCTATCACATTTTGTTGCGCTTTACACATCCTTTCAACATGTCCTAGTTGTCCACACTTGTTGCATCTTATATCTGGCTTCCACCAGTACTTGTGTTCTGGATGATTTGTTTTTTTGCAATACGAACATGGTGGAAAACTTTGAGCATTGTTGTTATTAATCCTTTTTTTCTTGTATGACTTTACTAGAAAAGTGTCTTCCACGATTCTTTCTTGCCTCATAAGTCTTTTTTGTTCTTGTTCCTGTAATGCACTTAACAATTCTGTCAAACTGATTGTTGTCAAATCCTTTGAGTTTTTGAGTGATGAAATTGTTGCCTCAAATCTATACGGGATGGTTACTAGAATTTTTTGAACTATTCTAAAATCATCAAAATTAGAACCAAGAAATCTTACGTTATTGGCAATTGTAATGAGCTTGTTGGAGTAATCCTTGATTGTTTCTGACACCTTCATTTTTTGTATCTCAAATTATCTGATCAAGTTGAGCATTTGCATTCTTTTGATTCTTTTGTTCCCTACATAATCCTCTTTTAAGAAATCCCAAATTTCTTTGCTTGTTTTGAGCATCATAATTCTGGAAAAAATTGTTGGTGTGACTCCTGAAAATAAGCAAGCTTTTGCTTTGGATTTCCTCTGTTTCTTTTCTTTATGGATTTTGATTTAAGCCACCGTTGGATTTGCAGGCAAGTCGGGAATGTCGTAGTCTTCTTCTACAGCTTCCCACAAGTCATTTGCTTCAAGGAAGGCCTCCATTTGAACAACCCAACTTAGATAATTTCTTCCATCAAACACTGGCAAAGTAATGACAGTGAATGATGATTCTGAATTCATTGACGTATGATTTTTGATTTGTGGTGTGGAAGCGTAGAATAAGTTACGAGTTATAGGTTTGTAGGTTTAGAAGTCCCTTAAGTTCAAGAGAGCTCTAATACTAATTGTTGTTGTTTTTTTAATGTGGAGAAGATATGTATGGAGAAGACTCTCAATTTTTATTGAATAGAAGCTTGTCAATTTATAGTCGTTCTCTAACTAAAATTCAAAAATAAGATAATATCTAATCTAAATCAGCATGAAATAAAATCTAATTTATTTGATAGCTATCAAATCAATATTTCTAAATTGACTCTTAAAATCAAACACTAAATATCATAATCAAATTTGCCTAAGAACTAGTCTTTGATCATTTATTTCGTAAGAATCTGCAAATTTAAGGGATTTTCCAACAAACATCCAAAAATTCAAATGGGATTAAACATAGGTTCCTTTTCAAATAAAATCTCATATATAATTTTCCTATTATGTATTGTTGTGGGAGTTCAGTTAATTAAATACCCAGTAACTGGAATACACTTACTCTAGACGCAAATAGGTAAGTTGGCTCGGAAACTAAGTACTTACACAACATGCAACACTCCACTTGACCATTTTATTATAAAGGAACTTGCAAAAAGAACCCTTTAGATAATACATCACACTCAGGCCCACCAAACAATAATCATACCATAAAAACCAATTCACATCAGCAGAGCTTCAGTATATATTCTAGAAGACAATATGTTATAACAAACAATCAGTAATTATTATTCTTTCTGTTGTAATAATATCTAGGAATATTCCAAATACAAAAGAGTGTATAAGTATACACAATTTACTGTGTATCATTCTTTCAAGATATACAAAATAACATTTCTTCTATTTTTTTTTTAGATTTACATGGTATCAAAGCCCACACAAACTAATGTCCATGGCTACCATATCTTCCTCTCCTTCTTCTTCCACTGCTACTGCTGATTCATCTTCTGATCAGCTTCTCAATTTTTCTTCTCTTGCTAAATCTCTGAATTTTATCATTACTAAGCTTACTCGATCCAATTATATTCTTGGAGAGCCCAGGTTCTTGCTGCAATTCTCACCCTGGAGAAATTCATTTCTCCTTCTTCTGTGATTCCTGCTGCTTTTATTTCTTCAAATGATAGCTCTCCTCAGCCCAATCCTGAGTTTCGCTTATGGCGTCAATCTGATCAATTACTCCTCTGCTAGTTACTATCCACTGTTGATGATGATATTGCCAATCTTATTACTCAATCTCAATCTTCTGTTGATGTTTGGATTACTCTTGAGAAGCGTTTTGCTCAAACCAGCATAGTTAAAGTCCTACAATTAAAACGTCATCTATCATCTATTAAAAAGGGATCTGACACTATTAGTACATATATACAGAAGATAAAAATTATTAGAGATTCTGTTCTTTTGGCTGGTCATCCAGTCTTTGAAACCGAAAGTTAATTCGATTGCTCTTGTTGGCTTAGGACAAGATTATGATCCTATTATGTATCTGTTATCAAATACTATGGCCTTTTCATCTTTACAAGATGTTCAAAGCTCTATTCTTAGGCATGAGACTTGCCTGGACCAACAAAATGTTGTGTCTCAAATCTCTACACCATCTGTGAATCTTGCCAGTTTTTCTTCTAATACTCGTTCTCCTAATTTTTCTAGTGGTTGATATGAGGGTCGAGTAAGAGGAAGGGGTGGTTGATCTAGTCCTCAAATATTTTGTCAACTCTACCAGAAGCCCAATCATTTAGCTCTCCAATGTCATAAACGTTTTGATCAGCAATGGCAGGGTCCTTCGCAGATTTAGCAGCCCTAGTAGCGATCCCCTTCATAGACTGTGCACACCTACACTGGTTATAATACTTCTCCTCAAGCTAACCATGTGCATTCTGGTCCTCCTCATACCTATATGGTTCCACAAAAACAGCAAGCTACATCGTCTGAACCATCCTCTGAGTCCACCTGGTTTGTTGACAGTGGTGCTACGAATCATGTCACTCCTGACATTCAAAATTTGGGTACCAGCTCTCCTTATACGGGCAATGGTCATCTGGCTGTAGGTAATGGTAACATTTTACCCATCACATATACTGGTTCATCCTCTTTTAAATTCAATACTTCATCTTCACCATTACATCTTAAACAAATTTTACATGTACCTTCCATAACTCTTAATCTTTTGAGTATTGCTAAACTTACTAAAGATAATGATATTGTTGTTGAATTTTTTAATAATGGTTGTTTCTTTAAAGACAAGCTTTCAGGGAACACTCTTCTACAGGGCACTCTGTAGGATGGTTTGTATCACCTCACAATAACTAAATCCTCTTCCTCTCCTGGTCAATCTGCTACACATTCCTCTTCTCCTTCTGTTTCTCCTACTGCCTATGTTACCACTATTGATGTATATGTGCTACATGCTACAATAGGACATCCATCCCCCTTTATACAATCTATGATTGCTATATCTATAAATCTCCATGTTGATATTAAAACTCTTAAATTCTATGATGCTTATGAGGTTCGCAAGTTACATCAACTTCCTTTTAAAACTCACTCCATTAATGTCATATAGATATTATATTTTTTTATTGATTCTTATACCAAATTCACGTGGTTCTATCCACTAAAACTCAAATCAAAAGCATTTTCGACCTTTTTAAAATTCAAAACACACGTGGAATTACAGTTCAGTCATAAAATAAAAGCTTTTCATCATCGATACCGGGGGATATTAATCATTCATACCTTACCTTACAGTACAAGGCATCACACCACGATTTTCTGTCCCTAGACGCCTCAACAAAATGGTGTTTTAGAAAGAAAACATCATCACTTTACCGAAATGGGACTAATCTTAGTCTCCTATGCCTCTAGACCTCTCACTTTTTGCCAAGAAGCCTTTAACACATCTACTTATCTCATAAATCACTTACCTAGCCCTATCATAAACAACAAATCTCCTTATGAGCTTCTGCATAACAAACAACCATCCTATGATCATCTTAGCCCTTTTAGATGTAGCTGCTATCCTTGCTTAAGGTGTTACTCCTCTCACAAATTCAACTATCATACTACTAAGTGTGTTTAAATGTTTAAACACACTTAGTAGTATGAATGTTTAAATGTTTAAATGCTCATGGACAGCTCTACATTTCTCGCTATGTAGTATTTAATGAAACAGAATATGCTTATCTATTGTTTTTTTCCTAAATCATCAATCTCTAACCCTTCATCCCATAAAGATCATTCTCACCAACACATCTCCCTGTTACAAGATGCCTCATCTTCTCCGCAACATCCTGTAAGTAGTTACTAGCAGAAGGATTGTTCTTCACAGACTTTTCCAACATTACTTCCATTACAGGTAAATTCTCCTTCTTCTTTATCTCCAGTATTACCTATACAATTTTTTTTTCCTATCCGTTTACTAGTACAACTTATTTCTTCCTCATCTTCCCCTCTCTAAACAAACACTATCCCTACCCATCATTCTCTCCCAGCCACTAATAATCATCCAATGCAAACTTGTTCTAAGAGTGGCATCTTCAAACCAAAACTATATCACACCCCTCTACACACCCCACCCTTCACGAAACCCATATATATTTCCATTGCCTTATAGGATCCTATTTGGAAGGCTGCCATGGATGTTGAAATGCATGCCCTACACAAGAACCAGACTTGGACTCTTGTCCCCTATCATCCTCAAATGAATGTTTTGGGCACTAAATGGGTTTTAGAGTCAAGCATCACTCGGATAGATTTACATTTATTTGGGAGTGCCAACAATTGAAATTTGATGGAGAATTCCTTCTTTAGTAAAAAATGTCTTTAGGGCTAGGAAAGTTATTTCGTTATCACTTTAAACAATTTTTTTTTTGCTATTAGACTGAGGGGTAACCATAATATAGAATTTTTTTAAAAATGTAGCAACTTCAATCTTCTTGGCTAATAAATAAATCTAAATAGCTCATGACTAGTCATTTACAATAGTAAAGAATAATGGGCATTATATGATGAAACAACAAGATGAGGCCATCACAAATCAAAGTGAATCATTCCAAAAGGTTCAATTACTTCATTGATAATAGTAGGAAAGACATCTTGAGTTTGTTTAGCTGGTAAACAATTATCATAAGTTCATTGTTGGAGATTGCTATAATGCAATTTAATACTACAAATATTAGGAAGAATTGAACTACTTAATGAGAAGGATGCTTGAGATGTCGATGTCATAATGTGAAGGAGTCCACCCCGCCGCTCGATGCGATCGCTCGAGATAAAGTCATAACACATAATAGAATGACCTCACCATGCTACTCATTTGTACCAATCAATGTGCTCATATTTCGGTCTTGTATCACACAAAATTTATTAGAGAAATTTATTGCACAATTCATCTCATCAATCATTTAAGATATGGGGGATTATATTCTAATTCAAACTTGAGATATATAGAACATGTCGCAACATCAAACCATTTATGAGATTAATTTCCCCTTGTTTTGTTGTTGTTGTTTTTTTTTCCATTTATTAATCCCACGGGCGTCAAGTAACATGATATAAATTTGTGAGCAAAGTAAGATCCTAGTCATAAAATTTGAGGTTTCAGGTCCAGAAGCTAGTGAGTTAATTTGTTCTTACCTATAAAGTTTTCGCTGGTGGAATTTTTATGAGTTTTAAGAAGATTCATAAGCGTATTCCATTCATCATCAATTAAAGCTAGAAATCCTCTTCGGTTTGTGTTCCTTGGCCTACCAATACTAAGGGGCTACATTGCTTTATTATGATGGGTTTGCACTACATTAATAGTATCTCCCACTCCACATCCTTATCCTGTATTATTGACTCCCATCACCATATATATTTCTGCGTCTATTATACCACCAATCAACAAAAGACAATCTATAGCCTTGTGCCCTACCTTGTTGCAATAGGTTTAGGTAGGTTTAATGCCTGAAGTAGCCCCATCGTTGTCACTTCCTGAAGCCTAAGTTTTTGCAATATTTTGGCCAGTAAATGTTAAGGAAAATGCTCTTGAATCAGATATCGATTGAATTTAATAGCTCGAAAATTAGTAACAAAAATAAATATAGGCCAAACAAAATGGGACAAAACACAACTATTTACGTAGTTCGGTTAATGTGATCTACATTCACAACTGGAGGGTGAGCAATTTTACTAATATGTGAAAATTTACAAAATGTACAAAGAGGTTTAATAAATTTCTCTAAAAGAGAAATGAAAGAAGAAAGAAGGAATGTAACATCCCGTTACCGGAGTAACGGGTATGTCAGTAATTTGGATCGGGTTAGAATTGGGTACAGGCAAATGTGACATTGTGCATGCATTATTGTTTTTATAGATATCGGTAATAGATTATTGACTGCACAAGTATATATCTATATACGTACATACATGTATGACGATTCCCGAATTGATTGTGTATCGGAAATTGGTTATAATTGTACAGATGAGAATTGGTTGTGAAAATTGGAAATTTAGTAATAAGTGTATAAATTAGGTTTTGAATATGGAATTGGAATGAAATGGAATTTAGAGGAATGGAAAGTGGAATATGAGTATAGGAATGGGTATTTGCTAATTTTGTGAATTTATGGGAACTTTTCTGGGATTTTTAGAGTAATGGATCCGGACCGAAAGATTGGCTTAGTGACTGATTAAATTGATTCCGGGTCCGAGATTGATTGACAATTGATATGAAACAATTGAGATTATAATTTCAGGATTTATTAGTTATGGTTATTGCGAAATGGGGAGAAAAATAGAATAAGAATTAGACTGATAGACTCTAAGTTTGGACTTGTGGCAACTAAATTGCCAAACAAGCCTTTAAAGCTTATATATATATATATATAAGTTTAAATGTTCATTTCTCACCATCGACGGTCGTGGGTGAGCATCTGGCGATTTGGAGTTCTTGGAAGATTTTTGAAAGTTTCTAGCGTGAATCAAGTAAGTTTCTATGTGTTTATGCCTTAAATTGTTTCATTTGATCATTGATTTGAGTAAGAAATTGGTTAGAAATTTGGAAAGTTGCGATGATAGGGTTTTCGTTGGTTTTGATTTGGGTTTTTGATAAAAGATGGTTTAAATGATGGATCGAGGCTAGAAATGAGTTGAGTGTAGTATACTAAGTTGATTGGGAGTGATTTGAAGTGAATCGGATAGATTGTTATCAAAAAATCTGAGAAATTTCTGGGTTTCGGACGATTTTTTGGGTTCGCACGTCGCGACTTGTGATGAACACGCCGCGGCGAGCCTTTCTAGCGTGCACGTCGCGACGAATAAATAAATAAATTGTGCGCCGCGATGAGCTGAAATCAGCAGCACGTCATGACGAGGATGATGTCAGGCATGGCCATGGCGACTTTGTCACACGCCGCGACGAGACCTAAGCGCACGCCGCATGGCGAGCGGATGTGGTTACGTCGCGGGAGAGAAAGGAAGCGTGGTCGCGACGAAGGCAGGAGACTTCGCCATGGAAGCGACCATCGCGTCATGACGAGGACGCTGAATTCGAGTGGTGGTGCTTGTTTTAAAAGGGTTTATTCTTAATGAATTGGCTATGGACTAATTGAATTTTGAGACTAGGAATTGCAAATTAGAAGAAATGAAATTAAGTGATTATGAGATGATTGTTACAAGTAATGAGCTTGAGGATTGACTTCAAATGAATTGGTGTCTAAATGATTAATTGGAATTTGGAGACTAAGAATATTGAATGGATAAGAATGGAAATTCGAATGTAATTATATGATTATTGGAATTGAGTGGTAAACGATTAGTGATTGTGATTCTAATTGAAATGTGATCTTAGAGTATGGAAATTTGTAAATTGATAAATGAGATCTGGAATTGTTATGGACTAGAGTGAGAGTGATCCAATTGAGAAATTCGGAATTGAATCGGAAAGTCATAACATGTATAGTATTTATCGAAATTGCTATTGATTATTGAATTTGGCATGATTGGTAATGTGATTTATTTGATTTGATATAGAGGTTCGATGGATCGACATTCCACGGACAAGATTGGGACTTCCAGTGCCAGAGTTTCGGAAGTGCGGTGAAGTAACCTAGTTGGTTTTCACCTTATGTGTTTATAAATTATATGCATTGATTGCCATGAGGAAGCGGATGGATAGATGTGTGATTGATTTGATTGATTTCAACCATGGGTGTTCAAATATTTGATCGTGATATTGAAGTGCAAAGATGAGTAAATATGTATGAATGCATGAATGAATTAAATTGTAAATGCATTAGCGAAAATGATTGGAATCAAATGATGAAATTGGAAGTGACACATGCATTCATGCATCATTGAATGATCGATAATGGTAGTTGTGACCGGTGGTACTAACGTATGCAGAGCCACAGCTCAATGCACGTGCCCGCCATCGGGCTTATCAGGCGCATCACGCCTAACGATATGAGAGCTTTAAGCTCAACACACGAGACCTCAGATCCAACGATTGATAGAGCCTCAGGCTCACTGCAGGCATATCATGCCCAACCATTTCAGAGCCACCGCTCAACGTAAATGATTTCAAAGCGCACGGTCACAACAACGAAAAGAAAATGAAAGTGTCACATGTACATTGCATATGTGTATGACTGATTGAAAATGTAAATTGACTGCAAATGACTGAGAGATGTGAATAAGGAAATTGCATGTGATATTACTGTAAATGCTACTGTGCATTATATGTATATGATTGTGAATGCATGAGTTGGGTGAACCATCGATGATGGTTTCTCATTGAGTTCGCAAACTCACCCAATATTGCATCTATTTTTCAGGAATTGAAGAGTACCCCGTTAGTAAAACGGGAGTATGTTTGCAGGATTCAAGTGAAGGTCAGGGTCGGGATCAGTGTCGTCACATCAACATTAGTGTAGTGAGTTTATTAAGTGGGCCCCATTTG
This sequence comes from Erythroxylum novogranatense, assembly GCA_029891385.1. NCBI lineage: Eukaryota > Viridiplantae > Streptophyta > Magnoliopsida > Malpighiales > Erythroxylaceae > Erythroxylum > Erythroxylum novogranatense. Next base: position 7,445,944 of record CM057225.1, on the reverse strand, counting down.
TCTATGTGTCATTGTATTGTATTACTGAAATGTTTAGAAATGGCATTGGGCCCAGTTGGGTCATACATTTCTATATGTACATGATGATTGAGCACTATTGAGTGCTAGTTAATGACTGAATTGTTCATATTTGAAAAATGTTTTCATATTAAATCGGGCCCAGATTGATTATCGTTTTCCGCACTCAACTGTTTTAAAAAGGAGAAAAATGTTATAATGAGATTTAAAAAGGTATTGAGTGTTTTAGTACGCCACCCTCGTGGGGCACGGGCTCGGATATCACCGTAGATGTCGGGTTCGGGTCTTGTCGGGAGTGGGGTGCTACAAGGAATGTTGGCTTTGTGTTTTTGGTTCTTGTTCTGAAGCCTCAACATTTTCTCTATTTATAGCAACATTTTAGAGCATTCGTCCAAGCTCAATTCTGTTAAATTTTCAAACTCTTTGTGATCTTCACATAGGAAAAATCCATGACAAAGCATGCTTGAAGACTTTTGGCCAAGCATGGCCAAAAGAGTCTTCCTTGGTTGGCCAAGCATGACCAAAAAAGTCTTCGTTGGCCATCAATTTTTTGAATCTTGAGGGGCTAATGCATGTAACAAATCTCCACCTTGACTTGGTCCCGAACATTTAGTGATCTACTCCACCTTCTCCGACAATGTCCAAAAAGAGCTATATCATCAATTAAAAATGCCAATCAAGTCTAAGCACTGTTTGAACTTGTAAACTAGAAAAACCTTCGTAAACATGTCAGCAGGATTGTCCTTAGTGTTGATCTTCTTAATAAGGACCTTCTTCTTTGCAATAGGATCCCGAATGAAATGATACTTCACATCAATATACTTCATCTTCTCATGATACATCTGGTCTTTCGTCAAATGAATAACACTTTGACTGTTACAATAAACAGTAGTAACCCCTTGATGAAGGGATAACTCGCCAAATAAACCTCTCAAACATAATGCTTCTTTGATAGCCTTAGTAACTACCATATATTCTGCTTCAGTAGTAGATAAAGTCACTACATGTTGTAGAGTAACTTTTCAGCTAACGGCACAACCTCCAATGTAAAATACATAACCTGTCAGAGACCTGCATTTTTTGAGATCACAGGTATAATCTGAATCTACAAAATCAAACAGAGTGTTCCTGGTTCTACCAAACTCTAAAGAAAAGTTTAAAGTGTCCTTTAAGTATCTGAGAATTCATTTCACTGCCTGCCAATGTTCTTTTCCAAGATTGGCCATATATCTGCTAACGACACTATCAACTTGTGAAATATCAGGACGGGTTCATACCATTGCATACATAATATTGCCGACGACACTAGAATATGGAACTTGTGCTATATAATTTTCCTCTTCCTGTGACTGTAGTGATTGAGTAGCAAATAGTCTAAAATGACTAGCAAGAGGAGTACTAACTTCTTTGGCATCTCGCATGTCAAGTCTCTCCAAAAATTTATTGAAATAATTCTCCTAGGTCAAGAATAATTTACCAACCTCTTGATCACATCTTAGCTTCATGCCAAAAATTTTCTTTGCTGCTCCTAAATTTTTCATCTCAAATTCACCATGCAATAAGGCCTTCAAAAGGTGAATATCTGTGACATTCTTGGTAGCAATGAACATATCATCAACATATAACAACAAATAGATGAATGAGCCGTCATCTAACTTCTGAAAGTAAACACAACTATCATACATGCTTCTGGAGAAATCATGACCCAACATAAATGAATCAAACCTTTTGTTCCACTGTGTTGGGGACTGCTTCAATCCATACAATGATTTTTTGAACAAACATACCTGGTCTTACTTTCCTGTAACTTCAAAACCTTCAGGTTGTTTCATATAAATTTGTTCATCTAGTTCTCCATGCAAGAATGTTGTCTTGATGTCAAGTTGTTCTAATTTCAAATCAAATATGGCAACTAATGCAAGTAATATACGAATAGAGCTATGTTTCACCACTGGTGAGAAAATAGCATTAAAATCAACACCTTGTACCTGACTGTAGCCCTTTGCAACTAATAGTGCCTTATATCTTGCATTTTCAATACTTGAAGTACCTTCTTTTCTTTTGAAAACCCATTTGCAGCCAACAATTTTCTTACCCTTTGGCGGCTTCACCAGAACCCATGTGTAACACCCCACTCCCGCGTAACCCGAACCCGACATCGTTGGTGATATCCGAGTTTGTGCCCATGAGGGTGGCTACATACATCGATCGAAACTCAAGATCAAAATATATTTTTCATTACACTCATGTGCACGGAATAGACAGTAAACAATCTGAGCCCACTTTCATAAATAAACATTTTCAGTTATTACAATCATTCAATAATAATTTACAAAAGTCATTTAATGAACAAAAGCCATAACCAAATTGGGTTCACTATAAATACAGAGCATTCTTTTACGAGATTTCGCATATAACTAATGAGACACTAATGCGATTTAAACCGATCCCGACCTCTATCTCGTCTTTGCATATGGTAGACATACTCCGTGTCAAACGGGTACTCTTCAAGACCTGAAAATGTTTACAAATTTTGGGTGAGTTTTATGAACTCAGTGAGGAACCATCATTGATGGTTCGCCTAATTCATGCATCGCTTAATTGCGCCACAAGAATAACACAAAGACACGTGCAATCACAGTTTAGTTTGCAATAACACGCTTAGAAGTACCATATCACTACATACAAGCAAATCGCAATTGAATAAGGCACTCATGCCTTTTTCCCATTTCAAGTAATCAGTCAAGTATATATACAATGCATATATGACACTTTCCCATTTTATTGCAGTGTTGTGATCGAGCGCTTAAACAGTGAACACTATTCAGTAGACGCGTCTAGGGAGTAGGAGAGCCCTCTGAGTATGCACTAACTCTCTTCGAGCTCAAGGCTCTTTTCAGTATCAGTGATCGAGCTCAAGGCTCTTTTCAGTATCAGTGTTCGAGCTCAAGGCTCTTTTCAGTATCAATGTTCGAGCTCAAGGTTCTTTTCAATATCAGTGGCGTCTCAGGTCACGACTATTATTATCTGTTTAAGTATTTGTATATGGAATGCAACATGCTCAATGTATCACAATATCCTACAGTCACAAAATCACATTGCAGTCCAATCCAATTTATCAGTATCAAACATATCATTCTCAATCATACAGATTTTTATACAGTCACAATTTATCACATTCATGCCCGATTTACACTTCAATGCCCAATTCCCATTCCTTCTGGTTCAACATTTCAGTCATAATTGGTTTTCACATAAACACCATTATTCTCATGTAATTATCAATACAGAACTATAAACAATCAGAAATTGAGGAACCAACTAGGTTACTCACATGTACTTCCGAGCTAATACCTGGAAGTCTTAGTGGCATCGGTGGATTGACGCTCCAAATGTGCCTCTATACCGATTCATGTGATGCAATGATTACCAAAATCCAATCAAGAATATTTCGAATGCACATGTAACACTTAAAATGTGTACAATGCATGTTCATGATTTTCTCGGACCTAAATTCAAATTTTCAATCACCAAAAATCCGTCTAAAAATTAGAAATCTAACGGCACTGACAGTACTCATTTCGGACCTCTATAGGTCCAAAAATAAATAAAACAGTGACCAAAGAATCATTTCCCGGACCCACGTCAATTTTCCGTCCAAAAATTTCCAATTTCTCATGTAATGAAATTCAATGTTTCACGAATCCGATGCCTCAAGAATCAGGTCAATCGGATGTCGAACGGAAAAGTTATGACCAAAAGGAGGAAAAATACACATCCTAGTCGACTAGTGTAGGTTATAGTCGACTAGTGCAGGAAAAATACATGTCCTAGTTGACTAGTGCAGGTTGTAGTCGACTGGTTTAAGAATCCTAGTCGACTAGTCCTATAAAATGACAGATCTGAAACAATTTCCTCCTACATGCCAACTTGTCTAGGCCATAACTCCCTACTCTGAACTCCAATTTGGACAACTTTGATGTCTATTTCATAGAAAAAAGAGAGTTCTACAAGTTTTATGAAGGACACAAAAGCCAATTTCACCTCTAAGGGTGTCAAAAATGTAATCAAAGTTACTGCCCAGCCAATGGGTTCTAAAACAGTACAGTATCTTGTAAATTCAATAACTTCTCATTTCCTTTGTCAAAATTACACAATAAATATGCTCAAAAGATCCCAATGTTATCTACAACTTTCATGAACAACATGAAATCAAATTCATTTACTAACTAGGCCAAACAATTCACCAAAGCATCTGCCCACTGGAATTTCCTAATCTGAACAGTACATTTCAAAGCAGCATATCTCCTAGCAAAAATGTCAAAAAAAATCACTACCTTATATCACTGGAAAGATAAGATCTCATACTTAAATTTTCATGCAGGACTCAGAATCCAATTCTATCATTAACAAGCTCAAAATTGTCATGAAAGTTTCTGACCTGACCACTAGTCAATGACCTAACTTCAGTCCAATCTTTGAAAATTCATAAGTCCCAATTCTGTTATCCAAAATTAACATGCTATATCTCATTTTCAAGATAATTGCTTCCTATAAAACTTTCTAGAAGACCATTTGTGTCAATTCAAATCACGGAAATCTCTAAATTTGTTTCCAATCAGAATACACACAAAACCTACACTTATGGCTAGGTTCCAACATAATGCACATAGTCAGTCATTAGTTAACAGTTCATAACTCCCAACGTACATATCGAAAAATTGCAAAATTAGTGGCAATGGAAAGCTAACAAGATAGAATTAAACTTTAATTAAGACCATTTTCACTAATTCCTTCTAAATTAATTTAGAAAAATCATCAAAACAATTAGGTCATCAATCCGGGTACTGTTCCTACAGCCCATGTCTCTGATTTCTGAAGTCAAAATTTGACCTCTTAAAGCTACAATTAGACAACGCCTATTTCACATAAAATTGTAGCCAATCAACTAAAGTTTCGTTTGGAACAAATCACACCTCATTTGCACAACCACACCATTAGTTATGATCAAAACAGTGTAATCAGTATAAAACCAATTTTCCAGCTTTGGTACTAACCTTAGATCCTATCATTTCCAATACCAATAACACATCACTAAGCATCCAAATGGACAAGAAATCAGTCACTAGATCATTCATACATTCACTTGAACATAAATATCCAAAATTCCATGACATTAATGCACATAAAAATTACAATAAATGCTTCTAACAACCATATGAAAGAACATAATGAAAGCTTAGCATAAACCTTACCTAATCAAGCTTTTCCAACTTCAATCCTCCAAGTTTCTCCCAAATCTCTACCTTCCACTCACACCCTTCCACAATCACCATCATAGAAAGGAGGGGAGCACTTCAAGAAGAGGAAGAGTAGCAAGGATAAGCAAAACAAATCAAAAAAAGAAAGAGGGAGAAGAAGGCTACGACCATGGAGGAGGAAGCTTCAAGAAATGTCTTCTTTTCTTTTCAAGTGTGCAAGTGTCGTATGAGAAAGGAGGGAGCAAGACAAAACCAATAAATGCATTAAGACACTTAGTATGTTTCTAAAAAAACAACAAAATAAGGAAAAGACAAAATATGTAATAGGATTTCCTTAATTTGACTCATTCAATTCCAATGACCCTCATTTCACTTCCAAAATAATATACCCAATATTGTCGTGCCATTGGGTAGCAATTTTCGCTACCGAAAAGCAACTAATTCGCTACTTGGTGATTTCTCCGGTCCGGGAATTTTCTCCGGAAAATTCCAGAAAAATTCCCAAAAATCTCTTAAAATGGAAAACTCACTATGACTCACTCAGAATAATTTTTCACACATAATAACCACGTTAATCACAATAAAATGCCGTTTAGGCCTAAATACCGGAAATGTCATGTATGCATGTACAGTTATTTTATGCGCACTATTTTTGCTGATCACCAGTACCAGTATGCATAACAATGTCAAAGCATTCCTAATCACTCTTACCCCTAACCAATTTATTATTTTACCCTTCCCGTCGGGGGTGGGATGTTACACCATGTATCATTCTTGTGCAAAGATTCCATTTCTTCATTCATAGCCACCACCCACTTATCAGCATCAACATTTGAAACTGCCTCTGTATATATGGAAGATTCACTGTCTCCACCTGTTTCCTGTGCCACTGATAAAGCATATGCAACTAAATTTGGATACCTTTGTGGTGGTCGAATCTATTGTCTTGGTCTGTCTCTTGTTATGGAATGTTCTTCTTCTACTGGTTCATCTTAAACATGATTAGGATATGATTCATCAGCTTAATCTGTTTGATGTGGAGAAGATGTTACATGCCTTGGCCCCTCAAGAGTCAAAAAATTGTTGGCTAAGGAAGACTCTTTTGGCCATGCTTGGCCAATCAAGGAAGACTCTTTTGGCCATGCTTGGCCAAAAGTCTTCAAGAATGATTTGACATAGATTTTTCCTGCATGAAGATCATGGAGAGTTTAAAAATTTGACAGAACTGAGCTTGGACGGATGCTCTAAAATGTTGCTATAAATAGAGGAAATGCTAAGGTTTCATAACGAGCACCAAAAACACAAAACCAGCATTGCTTCTTTCTTTTCTCTTTTAGAGAAATTTATTAAACCTCTTTGTACATTTTATAAATTTCTACATAATAGTAAATTGCTCACACTCCGACCATGGATGTCACATTGACTTAACTATGTAAATCTTTATATTATATTCCATTTGGTTTTGACTATATTTATTTTTGTTATTAATTTTTAGGCTATTAAATTCAACCGATATCTGATTGGAGAGCATTTTCTTTAACAAACTGGTATCAAAGATTCTCCTGTTGATCTAACTTACCGTATGCTTTGTGGTTGCCACTAAGGTGGACCCTCCACATTAGGAAGTAACTTAGATTTTTATTGTGAGTATAAACAAAGCCCACTACCTTGAATTTATCTTACGGAGCCCACAACCTCAGTTTTATCTTATGGGGCCCACTACCTCGATTTTGTAAGCGAAATTCAGCTTTGCTTGTGGGGCCACCATCTAGTGTTTTTTGTAGGGTCCGCTATCTCGGTTTCACGTGTGGGGCCACCTGTAGAAAAATAGTAGGAATATCATTTTTTGCAGTCATGACGATAACGAAGACCTCTATTAAAAAGTTTGACCGGAGTGTTAACTTTAGTATGTGCCAGCTCAAGATGCAAGCCATTTTAATACAAGATGGATGTGAGATTGCACTTGATGGAGTGGAGAAAAAACTAGTAGATATGGCGTAAGATAAATTCATGGATCTAGATAAAAGGCTAGATCAACCATCATATTAAATCTCTCTAATGAGGTTTTGCAGGAGGTTACCGGTGAAAGCATAGCAAAAGATATGTGGGACAAACCTTTTGTATCACTGTCTTGGGGATTGTTTCAATCTGTACAAAGATTTTTTAAACAAACACACCTGGTCTTCCTTTCCTGCAACTTCAAAACCTTTTGATTGTTTCATATAAATCTGCTCATCTAATTTACCATGCAGGAATGCTATCTTGACGTCAAGTTGTTCTTGTTGGGACCCGATTCGGAAACCGGATCCCAACCGAAGGAACGAAACACGACGGCAAAAACATAAAGAAAAACGCAGCACAAACTAAAGAGAAGGTGAATCGGATAACAAAGCGAAATACAAAGCAAGTGAAAATCAGAACCGGAAAACGAAAAGTAACCAAACGGATCCGAAATTAAATAAACGAAAGCGAAAGAAGCAACATGGAATCAAAATACGAATCGAAAGCGGATCAAAAATCAAAGAATACAAATGAAGACAAATCGAATAGCATAACAAATGTCCGACATCCGTGAACATACCGCTTAACGAATGAACGCGTTGGAAATCCTAAGCTAAACCGATCCGAAATCCGGTATAATTTTTTTTCTTTTTCTTATATTCACCTTTATTCGAACTAAGGCAAATCAAATACAATGAATTCCCACTTTTGGAAATTCATTCTCATGCAAATCTCAAAGCTTGAATCATATTCTTATATATCCATACAAATCTTAAATTACATTTTTATCCCAAATTTTATCGAAAATTTGACAGCATAACGGCTGCATTTTTCCTAACCCAAAACCTGCAAATGGAAAAATACACTTCTAAAATTCCCAAACACAACCCAGAATCATCGGACTCTCCCGTCTGGAATCCAAACACCAGTAAACGCAAACCTATACCTTACACTTCCATAATTCTCAATCAACAAACAATCTCATTATCCATATCTCAAATTCAATCCAATCATAGACCAATCGAAGTCATATACAAACTTATATCTCACATTCAATACATAAATCACTTACATTCCGAAGTAGATACACTATCAAACTTGAATGGCATTCAAAGCCATTTACAAACCATTTCTAAAAATCCAAACTACACAATTTACAAAATAAGCAAAAACGAACAGTTGGCCTGACTTTCTTTCATCCAATCTCCTGCTTGAAACCTGGAGATGGGGATGAAAGGGGGGGTGAGTTTGGAAGCTCGTGGATAATATATTTATATATTGAACAATAAGTAGAAAATCATTTGGAAGCTCGTGGATAATATATTTATATATTGAACAATAAGTAGAAAAACAATAAGTAGAAAATCATTTTAAACATTTCATAGAAGAAACTCTTCAAAGCTTATTTCTCAAATCCTTCACTTTTTAAACCATTCATAAAATATTTCCAAAATCTTACATTTACAAACATCAATCTCTCATTTTTCAAACATCTCAAATCTTTCAGATTTCATGACCAAATACAAAACATGAATGCACCACACTTAGAAACGAAAAAAAAGCACATAACACATCAAATGGTCTGGATCGGTCCAAAACAGAACGTACTACACATTCCCGCATTGCTTTCCTGCGTCAGGAATGAGCGAGATTACACTTTCCCGCATAGCGGTCCAGTGTAGCCGTGAAAGGAGTCCGAAATTGGAGCTCCATGCCACTAGCGGGCAACCGCGAGAAGGCTATAAAACTAGACAAGTGCGCACTCGTCCCACAGATGGGACTTGACCAAACCCACATAACACATAATTGAAAACAAAATTTCAGATTGCCCGAAGGCACGTTTCAAAATCTTGATTTTCAAAGTTTTCATATCATAACGTCAAATCGTATCAAAATGCTTGACACATGCACATTCCACATATTCACATCAATCTATATAACAATCATAGTCAATAAATCAATAAATCACATATAAATCAAATGCATAAAAATGAATGCAATTATTTCTTTCAAACATAAATCAACATATACAAATGCATAAAGCAGCATTGTTCACATTTTTTTTAAAATCCTTTGAAAACATAATTTCAGAAATATTTTCCTTTCTTGATTTTTCAAATTCACATAATTTACTCATAATTCAAAATATAAATACATTACCCACCTCGAATTGATGCTAGAAACTTGTTCTAAGCTTCAATTTGGCCATTTCTCCTTTCTTCCTTCCAATTTAACATTCCCTAAAGCAATTTCATCAAAATTCAACCTCATAAATAACTTAATCCTTAAAATTGATGTCATAAATCATCAATTCATACTAATTCCAAGATATTTAAGTCACCAATTTCTAAAATCCCCAAATTCCAAATTTGACCTAAACCGATTCACTCAAATTCAATATCATATTTAACTTAATTTCTCAAATTGAGCTTAGAAAACATTAATTCCTCACATATTCAAGCTATCTAAATCTCTAATTTTCAAAAACCCCAATTTTCAAAATTGGCCTAAACCAATTTACACAAATTCAATATCATAAATCACAATTTCTTCAAAATTGATTTCATATTTCACAAACCCATACTATTATCTATGATTCTACACCAATAATTCACAAAATTCACAAAATCACAAATTTGACATAATCCCTAACCCACATAAATCCAAAATTAGATCCAATTTATCATGACATCTTCAAAATTGAGCTCATAATCCATGAACCCATATCATTTCTCATTTTTTAAACTAAAATTTCATCAAAAATACAAAGTTGAAAATTTTCTCTTACCTCTTTTCTTCTCCAAATTCGAATTTTCATGGCTTGAAAGGAAGCTCTCTTTATTTCCCACCTTTCTTTCTCTTGAATCAACATCAAAATCCTTCTTGAAACCCCAAAATTTTTGAAATCTCCAAGCTTTTCTTCTTCTTTCTTCTCCACGGCAATTCTCCTTCATTTTCTCTCTTATTTCTTCTCATCATCATGTTTCACTCTTTAAAAAAATGACAACCCCTTGCGCTTTTAAAGCCATGTCATTAAATGATAAATAAAAGACTAAAATGCCCCTAACTTGTTACTTTTAGACATGCTTACTTGCGGACATGTTTCGCACTATCAAATCGAAGGAATTTGTCAAAACTTCCTTCTAGAGAAATGTTCCTCTATGTCTTAATTTCATAATCTCACAAGAATCATCCAATTCGGAGCACTACATCAAAAGTTATGCTCAAATCATTTCGGGTATATTCATATTCTAACACATTTTCCATGTACGATTATTTCCATCCAGAAATTAACATTCTTAAACACAAAATTGAAACTCGATGTCTTCATAAAAATTGTAGCCTTATGTCTCTAGTTTAACTCAAAACAAGAATCACCTCATTTAGATTCCCAGATTAAAAGTTATGCTCAAAATACTCTCAGATATTCCTAATCCAAAAACTGCACTCTAATCCGAACTTCCCTTCAAACTTTGAAGGTCTTAGGGGCAAAATTGACATTTTATTTCTTCATATGACTTGTAGCCCCATGTCTTAACTTGATTTCTCCTCAAGAATCACTTCAATCGGATCTCTACAGATCCCGAATTTCTCAAAATACTGAACTATATTCAGAAAATTTCCCGACTCACTTTGATTAATTTAATCAACCTTAATTTAATCTCAAAAATTCACAAATTTTTCATAAAAATGAAATTCATTATCTTAGGAATCCAACGCTTCAAGAGTCAACTCAATCGGATGTCAAACAAAAAAGTTATAAGCAAAAGAGCGAGAGGAGGACATTTAGCGATTAGGCGTGGGCACGTCTAAGGAACTTAGAGACTAGACGTGGCCACGTCTAAGGATGAAATCTGGATCTGCAGGAAATTTTCAAAATTTTCAAATCATATCTTTTGCTCTCGAACTATAAATTTGACAAATTTGGTCTCTATGGAAAGCTTGAAGGAAGATCTACAACTTCCATGTAGAACTCAAAGATCAATTTCATCTCTAAAGGGTCAAAATTCAGGTCAAAGGTAACGCCCAATTTAATATATCCTAAACAAATGCCAAATTTGAAAATTCATATCTTTCAACTCCAAAATCCAATCATGTCATATTTTATATCGATGCAAAACTTGGAAAGTCCTCTACAACTTTCATGAAGGACATAAAATCAAATTGACCTCAAGGAAGTCAATTTTCCATTCAAACGTTCTATCCTCTATTAATCATGCTAAAAACCATAATGTAAACTTGTAACAATCATAACTTATTATTCCTTAATCGAAAAATTCCACACTTTATATCAAAATAAAGATCAAATCAAATCCTTCTACTTTCATGAAGAACTTCAAGGCTCAATTAACCTCTAACTAGGTAAATTTTCCAATCAAAGCTTAGGTCCTAATATAAGTCAATCTATAACACACCTAAACTTTGATTATTCATAACTTTCACTTCGATATCGAAAAATTGCAAACTTTATGGCGATGTAAAGCTCATAACATAAACTACAAGTTTCAGAAAACCATTTTCTCAAATTTTGCCTAAATCAAAAGTCAACTCTCAAAGGCAAAAAAGTCAAACTTTTCATATTTTCATATTTTCACACTTTTTCTCTTTATTTCTTAATTTTCAATTTCTCATCCACTTAAACTTGTATAATCCATACAAATCTATTCAAATTTCAAAATCATCAAACTCCATCAATTCTTTTTCTCATCAATTTTTCTTAAAACATCATCACATCTATTACAAACTTCATATACAAACTTACTTATTTCATACTTTTTATATTTCTAAAATTTACTTAAAGATCGGAGTCCAACAGTTCTAATTTCAAATCAAGCATGGCAACCAATGTTGTTAATGCACGAATAGAGTTATGTTTCACCACTGGTGAGAAAACATCATTAAAATCAACACCTTGTTGTAACACCCCACTCCCGTAGGACCCGGACCTGATATCGATGGTGATATCCGAGTCCGTGACCTGTGAGGGTGGCGTGATACATCAGTTAGTCAAATCACATTACAAATTTTTGTTTTGAAACAATCATACACTTACATTTTATGTATGTTGCGGAAAACAATTTACATAACAAAACCGGTAAATACATTGACCACGAGGGTCCTCTTATAAATACACAATAATGTAACACCAAAGTCCTCACACTAATGCAAATGCAACTGATCTCATCCTCTTCTATCACTCTCAAGAGATCACTATACACCCGTTGCCTAACGGGGTACTCTTCTAAGTCCTAAAAAAAATAATTACAATTTTGGGTGAGTTTTGCGAACTCAGTGAGTGACCATCATCGATGGTCCGCTCAATCGTGTAACAAAATCAATTCATAACCTATATTCACATTGCTGTCTATTTGATCTCATTTTACAATTCACATACATCTAACTTTATCTCACAAAATTGCCCATTTACACATTTACAGAAATTCACATTCATATATCCCATTTTTGATACATACATATTTTACTCACTTACCATTTATTATCATTTTGCTGTGACCGAGTGCCTAAACTGTCCCATTGAAGGGCTCATTAATATCTGACCCTTATCCAGGGTTGGATATAGGGCTCATTATACGTTGAGCCTGAGGCTCTGAATCACTCATGAGCTCGAAGCTCATTTTCGCACGTTGAGCTAAAAGCTCTAATCGGTGGTAACTCTAGTCAACAGCCCTAATATTTCATACAAAGCTAGGCATATCACAATTTTTCATACATTTTACAATTAGAAGTACCCCATGATTGTTATCACATCAGTATATGGCATTTAGCCTGTCATTCAATCAAATGCAGCATGTAACATTTTTTTTCCAATATATTTTAGAGTTGTGACCGAGTGCCTGAACTGTCCCTATAAGGGCACATTAACCGTTGAGCCAAAGGCTTTGAAACTGTTCCTTTAAGGGCTCATTAATCATTGAGCCAGAGGCTCTAAAACTGTCCCATTAAGGGCTCATTAATCGTTGAGCCAGAGGCTCTGAAACTGTCCCAATTAAGGGCTCATTAATCGTTGAACCGTAGGCTCTGAAACTGTCCCATTAAGGGCTCATTAATCATTGAGTCAGAGGCTCTGAAACTGTCCCATTAAGGGTTCATTAATTGTTGAGCCAGAGGCTCTGAAACTGTCCCATTAAGGGCTCATTAATCGTTGAGCCAGAGGCTTTGAATCACTGTAAGGCTCGAGGCCCAAATATAACGTTGATATAAAAGCTCTGATCAGTAGCTGTTCCGGTCACAACTATCATTAATTGATTTTGCATTCATGTATGAACGGCATGTGACACAATTCAATCATTTTTTTCACATAATCATTTAGGCCACAATTCAATCACTTTATTCACGTATTCCTATATCCCAATCATTTCCAAATTATCACGATCGTACAATTGATTCACACTTTGTCACATTAAAAATACAATCACAATTTCACATACCCATAACACTTCTATATCATGTCATTCCAATACTCCGGACCTTCTGTCCAGAGTTCACAATTAACACTGTCCCACCATTATACTCCAGAGAATTAAAATCACTGAATTATAACACTTAATAATTGGAGAACCGTCTAGGACACTCACCTGACTTCCGTGCTAACGCCTGGAAGTCTCGGTAGAAATGTAAAGATATGTACTATGCACTTTCGTGACATTCTGACACTATCCCAACAATCCCCCTCATAGCCTTTCCTCAATATCAGAACTCAATAGACACTAAAATCGTTCATTTTGTTTCAGAAAAATCCCAAAAATTATTCTCCAAATAGATACGGACTATCTTTTTATCGAAACTACAATTTACACTACACTTCCATGCAAAATTGAGAACTATAAAAGACTGATTCAGCACTTTCCTTTTTCATAAACATATAGACCCTTGTCTCTAGTTCATAACAAATCCGAAATTATCTCATTTGAATATCGATATAAAAAGTTGTGGTTTAAAAACCAAAACATAACTTGTCCAGGAACAGTAGCTCGTCGCGGCGTGAGAAAGCTCGTCGCGGCAAAGGTTGAGCTCGCCGCGGCGAGGGCACAAGTTTGCACCGCGAAGTGCATTCTAGCCTACGTCGCGGCGCACGTGCGTTCGCTTCATGGCCATGGCGTACTGCGCCGTAAGCCGCGGTGGCGAGATGAGCACGTCGCGACGTGCGAGTCCCGTAATCCTCCCGAAACCTAATTTCTTAACAATTTCAATCCAATTCCTCCCATTTTTCAAAACATAAATCATCTAAACACTTAAACATCACTTATACTCCATTTTCAACTCATTTTAAACCAATATAAACATAAAACAATCAAAATTCATCCATACACGATAACCCTAAAAACCAAACATGTAAATCACCCATTCGATAACTTTTAACACTCAAAACAAGAATCAATCAACTAATCAAGAGGAAAGAGGCTTAAACTTACTTGATTTAGCTTTCAAAATCCTTAAACTCTTCGTGATTTCGTCGAAAACCATTTTCTTCTTCTCTTCTTCTTCTTCCACGGTTCCTCCTCTTTTTTTCCCATTTACAAACCCTAATTTCCCTTTTTATACCCTTACTAATTATGAAAAGTCCATTTTGCCCCTTCCTTTAACCTTAAGCCTTATAATCTTAAGTATCATACCCAAATTGCCCTTATACAAATTCTTATAACTTTACTACTTCAATTCAGAAATTCAGACTCTTAGGGACTGAATTGAGATTCAATTCTTTCAGAATCACTCCCTTTCATGCCTATCAATTTCCAATTCAATCAAGTCATTCACTTTGACTTTCATAAATCTCTCCAAATTTCAATGGCTCATGCTAAAACAAAATTCCTAAATCATGTCTTTAATTGGAGTATTAATTGGACAGTCATTTTCAGTACCGGAAATCTCATCGGTACCTACTTTGCAATTTTATGAAGAATACACATAAATTACTCTAATTCAATTTTACAAACACACAAATTCACATTTTTCACAAAGACACAAAAGCCGGGAATTGTCACGAGTGCATGGACAATCTTGTGCATTTGCAAAAATTACTTTTCATATCTGTATAGAGGCCATTTTATGCATGTATGCAGAAATACATGTACAAAATCACAACCCGATCCAAGTTTACTATTATATCCTTCCCATCGGTGATGGGATGTTACAATTCTCCCCTCCTAATAAAAATTTCGTACTCGAAATTCATTTTGACACTGAATACGATAGGGGTACTGTTTTCTCATACACTCTTTATTTTTCATTTCATCATTCTATTCGATATTCCCTTTATAACACAACAATCGCCGTTATCAATAGGTTTCTCAATTCTCTGTTTAGATATCATATGTCCCTGATGAGTTTCAGAAAATTCAACTCATTAATACCAATTTCAGCCTCACATATTTATCACATTAAGACTATCTTTGCCATAAAATCACTTATAAACCTAACGTCCCATTTGCCACTATTTAATATGAACCACTTTTGTCACACTTAGATTCCCTTATCACTTTGTATCACAACTTCTATGAAATCCACCAAAATCCATGTGTCTTTCAAAACCACTTTATTCAAATTTTAAAACCATCTCACTTACCACTTTACTCATTAATGGTATCTCAAATTTTCTTTGACTTTTACTGAAGATGACCAACTTTTCTTGTTTTCTCATCCAGAAAAATAATGAGTTTGGCCGTAAACACCGTACCCTATACCTTATATGCTGAAATATTCTAGGTGTATGCGCCTTCTACCCTTCTCAAATAGCCCCCGTTACAAGGGACTCAAACATAAAATCACTCAGGTCGACATTTTTGACCACCAATTTGCTCTTTTGAGGTCCACTTACAAGGACCTCTCGTGATTTGTTAGTACACATATTTTATGTCATCAAAAACCTCAAATCCACAGTTCGGGCTTTCTTAATTCCTTTTTGCAAAACTGATATTACTATTCCATTATTGGTAAATTGTTCCTCTTTGCTCCACTTTCACTTATCACTATACCCACTTTCTTACACTTAATTGAGTAACCCAATATCCACATTTGTGGCACTCTACTATGCGATGCTCTATTCAATACCGTTGATCGAAACAATAACTGTGTTTGGACAGGTTTCTTTATATATAATCCTTCAATCTTTTCAAATTCCCATTTTTCATTAATCTCTACTAATCTGTCTATTTATAGGTAAATCAAATTTTCATTACTGGCACAGCATCTTTCAAAACATAAGTCTAAATTCAGCTCATAAGACTACAATTGTCCTTAAGTACACAACATCAATTTACTATTGCAATAGATTGTGTCTTAATCTCTCGTGGGAACTTTTCATAGACATCAAAATCATGAATTCCTCAAAAATTCTTTTTACCAAACTCATTGCAGCCACATGTATTTTTGCACACTTTTTCAATATACACTAAGTCTCTCATTGATATCATATTGCTTGTTAACGCTAATAGATATAACCTCAAAACTCATTTTTCTCATGTATAATTCTTGTAATTTCTTGAATAACTAATCCTTCAATACAGTAGTATTGTCACTTGCTATCCTCTATTGTCTTAGAAATTTCCTTTTTTTTAACAAATTTCAACAGTTTTTTCAATTTCCCGATGATATCACATTTATTTATGCCATTCGGAAGTACTTTTTGTGGGTTCCCAAAATATTTCCATAGCCTATGACGTGATCCAAATTTATTTCACATTAACAAGACTATCACCTCGAATTGCCGAAGTCCACTTATATAGTTGGATACTTTACATCAACAAAAGATATACACTCCCAATAGCCTTTTCTAACTCTTATGCTTGAGTCTTTGCTATTGATGTAATTTCAATATTCGCTTTTGACTCTCTGATTAGTCATTCCAAATTTATTACCTCATTGATCATACATTGAATTTACCAACTTATCCCAATCTCATTGATTTCTTGTTACTAACCATGCTCTTTTTCATAACTTCTTGTTCGTCAATTGATTTCCTTGTTTTCTTTGTATCTCAAGAAAAAGTATATCAATTCGTATCACAATTAATAAGATCAAAACATCCTCGATAATGAGGCTCAATGAGGCATCGATCCATTTTAGTAACTTAAATACCCCAGTAGATACCAAATCCTTACATCTTACTTAGAGATGTGTTACAGTCAAGTCTCCCATTAATCACATTTGCAAATGCTATAAAGCCTTAATTAACTCTAGATAACATATCTTTCCTTATTCCTGTCCATGGTTGGGGCTTACCATATGATCATAACAGAAACCGATTTATAGGCTTATAACGGCCCTGCACTTTTTCCTTACATTAACACATGTAACACACGTATTAATAGCGATTCTACCCCAATTTTTCGGTATTTATCACTTCTTCTAACATTTTCCATACTACCCATCATATATCACATTTTATCACTTATAAAATCATGTTCCTCTCATTTCCTCATCCATGTGTATATTCTCAATCCATTCAAAATTATAACTGCAGAAGCATCAATGGAAGGAAATCTCACTTTCACTGAAAAAATATTTCGTTATATCATAACTTTTCTCACATTTCATATCCACGTCCCATTGAATTATTTCTTTTAACCGGCTTGTGCACTTTAATCTCACCTTTACCGTTTCTTTCTAACAATTCTTCACTTACGATATAATATTTTTCATAATACGCACATCAACACTATTACAGTGAATCTTTACCTGCCTTTTTCTCATTTCCACTTATTCCATTTTATTGGACATACTCATCAGAATCACAATTTCCTAGTCATCCCTGAGCTTTTGATCAAACATAGACATATTTTTTTATGCTAACTCATTAAATCTTATCACTTTTAACCGATACTCTTCTCATGTCCAAATTGACCCCTCCAGGGTATCGCAAATTTCGTTTTCTTTCAACCCAATTTATACACTTTAAGTCTCATTATTCAATTTGATATCACTTCTTTCCTAAATAAGCCCATGCAACTGTTTTCACGTTGCTAACACATTCGAGGGTTATAACCACAGTACAATGTGAATATCATTAACAATTTGTAGGACCTCGGCCTCTCGGGCCTCAGCCACTCGGGCCTCGCGCCCTCGCGGTTTAACTTTTCCCATTCCCAATTGCCCATAATCCACATTGGCTTATATGCTGATATTTAGTTTCTTTTTTTACACGGAAACACTTAACACTTATTCAAGCGTATGACTCATACCCATGGGACTCAGATTAGGGATCATTTGCCACGGTCTACTATGACATGTCTTTACTGTATACGATTTCACCCATATTTCAAAAAATGCCCATGTAAGTTCGTACTTCTAGGCTATGATACCACCTAAATGTAACACCCCACTCTCGTAGGACCCGGATCTGACATCGATGGTGATATCCGAGTCCGTGCCCTGCGAGGGTGGCGTGATACATCAGTTAGTCAAATCACATTACAAATTTTTGTTTTGAAACAATCATACACTTACATTTTATGTATGTTGCGGAAAATAATTTACATAACAAAATCGGTAAATACATTGACCACGAGGGTCCTCTTATAAATACAAAATAATGTAACACCAAAGTCCTCACACTAATGCAGACGCAACTGATCTCGTCCTCTTCTATCACTATACACCCGTTGCCTAACGGGGTATTCTTTTGAGTCCTGAAAAAAATAATTGCAATTTTGGGTGAGTTTTGCGAACTCAGTGAGTGACCATCATCGATGGTCCGCTCAATCGTGTAACAAAATCAATTCATAACCTATATTCACATTTCTATCTATTTGATCTCATTTTACAATTCACATACATCTAACTTTATCTCATAAAACACTTTCACAAAATTGCCCATTTACACATTTACAGAAATTCACATTCATATATCCCATTTTTGATACAAACATATTTCACTCACTTACCATTTATTATCATTTTGTTGTGACCGAAAGTGCCTAAACTATCTCATTGAAGGGCTCATTAATATCCACCCTTATCCAAAGGCTTTGGATATAGGCTCATTATACGTTGAGCACGAGGCTCGAATCACCATGAGCTCGAAGCTCATTTTCGCGACGCTGAGCTAAAAGCTCTAATCGGTGGTAACTCCGTCAATGTTTCTAATATTTCATACAACGCTAGGCATATCATAATTTTTCATACATTTTACAATTAGAAGTACCCCATGATTGTTATCACATCAGTATATGGCATTTAGCCTATCATTCAATCAAATGCAGCATGTAACATTTTTTTTTCAATATATTTCAGTGTTGTGACCGAGCGCCTGAACTTTTCCTATAAGGGCACATTAATCGTTGAGCCAGAGGCTCTGAAACTATCATATTAAGGGCTCATTAATCGTTGAGCCAGAGGCTCTGAAACTGTCCCATTAAGGGCTCATTAATCGTTGAGTCGTAGGCTTTGAAACTGTCTCATTAAGGGCACATTAATCGTTGAGCCAGAGGCTTTGAAACTGTCCCATTAAGGGCTTATTAATCGTTGAGCTAGAGGCTCTAAACCTGTCCCATTAAGGGCTCATTAATCGTTGAGCCAGAGGCTCTGAAACTGTCCCATTAAGGGCTCATTAATTGTTGAGCTAGAGGCTCTGAATCACTGTGGGGCTCGAGGCTCAAATATAACGTTGAGCTAAAAGCTCTGATCAGTAGTTGTTCCGCTCACAACTGTCATTAACTGATTTTGCATTCATGTATGAACGACATGTGACACAATTCAATCATTTTTTCACATAATCATTTAGGCCACAATTCAATCACTTTATTCACGTATTCCTATATCCCAATCATTTCCAAATTATCACGATCGGACAATTGATTCACACTTTGTCACATTAAAAACACAATTACAATTTCACATACCATAACACTTCTATATCATGTCACTCCAATACTCCGGACCTTCCGTCCCGAGTTCACAATTAACTTGCCCCACCATTATACTCAGTAGAATTAAAATAATCAATTATAACACTTAATAATTGAGAACTGCCTAGGTCACTCACCTGACTTCCGCGTTAACACCTAGAAGTCTCGGTAACGTCGGTGGGATGAGTTCCAAATGTGCCTCTATCACAAGTCAAAAACACATTTATTTAACACATCGTCCAATTCAGCAATAATGCATATGTAGAAATGTAAAGATATGTACTATGCACTTTTGTGACATTCTGGCACTATCCTAACAATCCCCCTCACAGCCTTTCCTCAATATCAGAACTCAATAGATACTAAAATCGTTCATTTTGTTTCAGAAAAATCCCAAAAATTATTCTCCAAATAGATACGGACTATCTTTTTGTCGAAACTACAATTTACACTACACTTCCATCCAAAATTGAGAACTATAAAAGACTGATTCAACACTTTCCTTTTTCATAAACATATATACCCTTGTCTGTAGTTCATAACAAATCCGAAATTATCTCATTTGAATATCGATATAAAAAGTTATGGTTTAAAAACCAAAACATAACTTGTCTAGAATGCTTTCGCGCGCGCAAAACGCAAGTGTGCTCTTCGCAGTATTCTTGCTTCACGCCAGACGTGCACGTCACTTCACACCGGGCATGCGCCTTCATACCACGGTGTGCGCATGAGCACATCACGACGTGCGAGTCCCGTAAGCCTCCCGAAACCTGATTTCTTAACAATTTCAATCCAATTCCTCCCATTTTTCAAAACATAAATCATCTAAACACTTAAACATCACTTATACTCCATTTTCAACTCATTTTAAACCAATATCTCTTACAAAACAATCAAAATTCATCCATACACGATAACCCTAAAAACCAAACATGTAAATCACCCATTCGATAACTTTTAACACTCAAAACAAGAATCAATCAACTAATCAAGAGGAAAGAGGCTTAAACTTACTTGATTTAGCTTTCAAAATCCTTAAACTCTTCGTGATTTCGTCGAAAACCATTTTCTTCTTCTCTTCCTCTTCTTCTTCCACGGTTCCTCCTTTTTTTTCCCATTTACAAACCCTAATTT
Source organism: Erythroxylum novogranatense (assembly GCA_029891385.1). Classification (NCBI taxonomy): domain Eukaryota; kingdom Viridiplantae; phylum Streptophyta; class Magnoliopsida; order Malpighiales; family Erythroxylaceae; genus Erythroxylum; species Erythroxylum novogranatense. The sequence goes on along the minus strand of CM057225.1, from coordinate 7,424,667 downwards.
CCCTTTTTATACCCTTACTAATTATGAAAAGTCCATTTTGCCCCTTCCTTTAACCTTAAGCCTTATAATCTTAAGTATCATACCCAAATTGCCCTTATACAAATTCTTATAACTTTACTACTTCAATTCAGAAATTCAGACTCTTAGGGACTGAATTGAGATTCAATTATTTCAGAATCACTCCCTTTCATGCCTATCAATTTCCAATTCAATCAATTCATTCACTTTGACTTTCATAAATCTCTCCAAATTTCAATGGCTCATGCTAAAACAAAATTCCTAAATCATGTCTTTAATTGGAGTGTCAATTGACGGTCATTTTCAAGATCGGAAATCTCATCGGTACCCACTTTGCAATTTTATGCAGAATACACATAAATTACTCCAATTCAATTTTTCAAACACACAAATTCACATTTTTCACAAAGACACAAAAGCCAGGAATTGTCACGAGTGCATGGACAATCTTGTGCATTTGCAAAAATTACTTTTCATATCTGTATAGAGGCCATTTTATGCATGTATGCAGAAATACATGTACAAAATCACAACCCGATCCAAGTTTACTATTATAACATTCCCATCGGTGATGGGATGTTACACTTGTATTGATCAGAACCTTTGTAATTAAACGTGTCTTATACCTTGCATTTTCAATACGTGAAGTACCTTTTTTTCTTTTGAAGACCCATTTGTAGCCAACAATTTTCTTACCCTTTGAAGGCTTTACTAGAACCCAAGTATCATTCTTGTGCAAAGATTTCATTTCTTCATTCATGGCCACCACCCACTTATCAGGATCAACATTTGAAACCGCCTCAGATATGGGGAAGGTTCACTCTTCCACTGCTTCCTATGCCATTTATAAAACATATGCAACTAAATTTGCATATCTCTCAGAAGGGTCTAATCTCTCATCTTGATCTGTCTCTGGTTATGGAATGTTCTTCTTCTACTGGTTCATCTTAAACATGATCTGGATCTGGTTCATCAGCTTGATCTATCTAAAATGTAGAAGACATCTATAAAGGACCTGGTTCACTCTCTTAATCCACTTGTTTCTGTGTACTATCCTCTTTTTCTAAATTACAAGGATTGCAATAATCTTTTCTAGGATACAACATATAGGACTCATCAAATGTAACATCCCTACTAATTACAAATTTAGGTGAGTTAGGATCAACACACCACAAACGATATCCTTCACCCCTAAAGCATAACTAAGGAAAATAAATTTCTTAGCCCTAAGCTCTAACTTTCCCTCATTTACATGCATATATGCTAGACACCCAAATATTCTTAAAGTAGAGTAATCAGTAGGAGTACCTGACCAAACTTCCTCCAAAGTCTTGAAATTAAGAGGAGCACAAGGAGAGTGGTTAACAATGTAGCAAGCTGTAGCAATGGCTTCTGCCCAAAAATTAAGTATCAACCATGTATTAGAGATCATACACTGAGTCCTTTCCAAAAAAGTTCGGTTCATACGCTCGGCAACTCCCTTTTGTTGTGGAGTCATTCTGACAGTGTGATACCGAGTAATACTTTCATTCTTGCAAAATTCATTGAATTCACCTCCAAAAAATTCCAAACTATTATCTGTCTGTAGCCGCTTAACATGTTTTTTCTGTTTTCCTTTCAGTCAAAACTTTCCATTACTTAAAGGTTAAGAAAATATCATTTTTATGTTTCAAGAAATACACCCAAACCTTGAATAATCATCAATAAATGTCAACATATATCGAGCACTACCTTTAGATGGAGCACAAGAGGGTTCCCAAATATCAAAATGAATATAATCCAAAGTATCTTTAGTTTTGTGAACAGTTGGAGAACTGAAACTGACTCGTTTTTGCTTCCCAAAGATACAATGCTCACAAAAATCTATCTTACCAATACTTTGACCACAAAGTAGGCTCTCTTGCTTAACAACGTTAAACCTTTCTCACTCATGTGTCCTAAACGTATGTGCCACAATTTGGTAATGTTACCATTGGTAGAGACTGCTGCATCACCTGCTACTGTAGATCTCTACAAAACATACAAACTACCAGACCTGCAAGCTTTCATCAATAGAAGAGCACCTTTAGAAATTTTTAAAACTTCACCTTTAGATGAGAACTTGCACCCTTGAGAATCAAGAGTGCCTAAAGAGATGAGATTTTTCTTCATACATCATACATTTTGATCCAGACTGTATCTTTACTAACAACTTTACAGGCTAGATTATTACCCATCAAAACAATTCCACCATTCAATAACTCATAAGTGAAAAAATACTCCCTGTCGGGACTCATGTGGTAAGAACAACCCGAATCTAAAATCCACTCCTTATTAGACCTAACTTTATCTTCTGTGGCTACAAAGATAATTCCCTCATTCTCATCTACTACTATACTAGCCCCGACAATGTTGTTGTTATTTTGTTCAACTTTATTTTTCTCCTTATATTTCAATTTATAGCAGTCAGTCTTTATATGCCCCTTTTTCTTGCAATAATTACAAATTTTATTTCTATTCCTAGATTTTGACATGCCTTTGGATCTACTTCTTTCAAAATCTCTATTTTCAAATCTACCCCCTACGAATAGTCCTTCTGCCTGACTTCCACTAGTCTCCCCAGTGATGTCCCTATCAATGTGCTCTTTTGACTTTAATGCAGACTTAATACTATTATATGAGACCGACTCTTTTTCATAAATCATAATATCATGAAAATATTTAAAGGACTGGGGAAGAGAACATAACAACAATATGACTTGATCTTCATCCTCAATTTTTACATCTACATTCTTCAAATATAAAATAAGATAATCGAATTTATACAGAAGTGAAAGAATAGATGTACCTTCTATCATCCTTAACATGTACAACTTTTTTTTTAAATAAAGTCGATTTTCCACCGTCTTCTTCATGTGCATAGCTTTTAATTTATCCCACATACTTGTGCTTTCACCAGCAACCTCCTACAAAACTTCATCAGACAGATTCAATATGATAGCTGATATAGCCTTTTTATCTAGATCCATGAATTTATCTAACGCCATATCTGTTGGCTTTTTCCCTACTCCATCAAGTGCAGTCTCACACCCATCTTGTATTAAAATAGCTTGCATTTTGAGCTGCCACATATCGAAGTTAACGCTTTGGTCAAACTTTTCAATAGAGGACTTCGTTATCGTCACGATGACGACAAAAATTGATATTCTGACTATTTTCTACAGGTGGGCCTCACACATGAAATGGGACAACGAACCCCACAAAAGCACTAAATGCGGGACCCATAGGCAAAGTCGGGACGTGCTCCCATAAGCAAAGGTGAATTTCATTTACAAAATCGAAGCAATGGGCCCCACAAGATAAAACTGAGGTAGTGGGCCCTGTAAGATAAATTCTAGACATGGGTCCCGTTTAGATTCACAATAAAAATCTAAGTTACTTTCTGATGTGGAGGGTCCACCTTAGTGGCAACCACAGAGCATACGGTAAGTTAGACTAATAGGAGAAGATCTGATACCAATTTGTTAAGGTAAATACCTTGGATCGAATGCGGTTTAATTTAATAGCCAAAAATAAGAATAAAATAAAGATAGACAAAATAAAATGAGACAAAACACAAAGATTTAAGTGATTCGGTCGATATGACCTACGTCCATGGCCGGAGGGTGAGTAATTTTACTAATATGTGGAGAATGTATACAAGTACAAAGGTTGGCACTAAAGGCTTTTAAAACTCGTCAAATATACAGAAAATAATTGAAGAAAGAATAAGAAGATTTGTAATGTTTTGGTGACTGAAAGAGAGGAATGAATGGTGTGTTAATGTCTCAAACCATGTCTTCTATTTATAGCTAAAGTCCCAAGCTTCTATCCAAAATTTCTTTAATCTGTGACAAATTCTAAACGGTAGCTATCTATTGTTGACTTAGTGGAGGAGGCCAAAGCATGCAACCAATAGCCAATAATTTTTGACTTATTGAAGGGACCAAGGCATGCAACAGAATGTTTTTACACACATTTCAAAGTATTTTTCATTTATTTTAGCATTCATTATCTCATATCGAGTATGTAAATCTTTTGTGATTTGTCAAAATATCCAAGCGAGCAAGTTTGAGTTGTAAGTTACTTAGATGTTTTGTAATAATTATATTGGGAGTATCTAAAGTGGTTTTAGGTTCTTCTTTTCCTTGAAGAAATATTAAAGAAAGTTCTTCTTTGCCAAAATAAAAAGATTGTACAAAAGTTATTGTTTGCTTTGAAAAAAAAATATAATAAAATTCAAGACAAGTATTGGGAGTAGATATAGGTAAAGATTATTTGTCAAACTACTATAAATTGGTTTGTATTTCTTATCCCTTGCTCTTTACTTTGTTGTTTACAATAATAGTTAAATTCCTTTCCTTTACTTCATTCCAGCATTTGTGATAGTCTGTGAACATTATTTTACAAGTTAGCATATATTCTTTAATTAAAATCTTAAATATACTCAATTCACCCTTAAGTCTTAGGTGCTATTAGAGAATATCACAATCATTTAAATCTTCAAATCAAGTTGAAGACTAGCTTGCTCTGGTAATATAAACAATTTTGAGAAATTTGTATTTTGCTATTATTCTAAAAGTGATTACAATATATATCTCATATGATCTAGACTAAATTATTTGTACAAAACACAAATACCAAATTACCTAAACTAACACAAATGCTAAATTGCATAAACAACACAAATTAAATGTATACAAAAACTTATCTAATATTCACATATACAATCATACACTATTTCTTCATGGCTTGTTAGTTATATTAAGTTTAACCGAATTATTACAAGTAAATCACTCTCATTTAGTGCCCGTATCTGACTATTCATTTAGTTATATTAAGTTTGACCGAATTATTACAAGTAAATCATTCTCATTTAGTGCCCGTATCTGACTATTCATTAATGGGATGCGAATTCCGATGCGGTCACAGATTTATCTTTATATTAACGCACAGTGATAATATAGAGAAGTTAAGGTCCAAAGTACGCACCAACAAGCAATAGGTTTCTCTGTAAGTGCTGAATAGTCCTCATTTTCTTCAGTTCTCAACGTTCTATTTTATTTAAAGGAATAGATTGCAAAAAAGTTACATTGTCCCTTTGTTTTTTTACCCCGTTCATTTAACCACTTCATTTGGCAGTAGATCGTGGAAGGTCTCGTCACAAACAAAACAGAAAATGGCGAAGTCAACTTCTTTAAAGCTGACCATCTCTTTGGTCGCTTTGATGCTAATTGCAAGCTGTTAGTTCTATTTTTCTCCTTCCATACACGCGAAAACGACAATAGTTTTGTGTGGAATAATGTTGTTTGTATTTGTTGCAGGTTTTTCATCATCGAGTATGCCGAGGGCCGAAGGTAGGCTGGAGTTCGTGGATGCTATGCCAGGTTCGCCCTGCAAGACTAAGGATGATTGCCGAAGCATAAAATGTTCCCCAGGCCCAAAAGGGTGCAAAGTTGTGTGCATGGCCAGCAAATGCCAATGTGAATGTGACTTCAGAAGTTGAAAGAAGATCTGTTCCAAAACTCTGGTGAATTTTCATATAATAAAATAAGCATAGAATAATAGTAAAGATGCTGTTTATGACTGTCCTTTTATGTTTATACTTAAAGTTGGAAATTGACTCTACACAAATGATGGTTGGGACATTAAATATAAACAAATCCTATCTCTAGCACTTGGAAATGCTTGAGAAATCTTGATTCAATACCTACAATATATATTTGGAGGCACTTCCTTTTGCACCACTTTAATTAAGTATATATACTAAGAGCGAATGGGATGGACGACCATGCAATCCATCCCATTCGTTCATTTAACTGACGGCCTATATTGATCGATCCGTCATCCATTTAATCCGTGATTTACATTATTTATTATTGAATGTTGTTTCTTCGTAGCGCGATATACACGCAATCTTCCGACCTGATCTTCAATCTTGAGACGCAATCTTACATTGTAATATTTTGTCGGTGACCCGCCAGACGACCGCCAATCGTGCCTTATCACACCGCTTATATGTGTTCATATGTCTTCATTCATGTTGTGTCCTTTCTCTCTTTGTTTTTCCTCTCGCCCTGCGTTCTCCGCTTTCTCCGGTTGTTGTTGTCGAAAAGTATCGATGGTTTCCTCCGATTCGTGTTGTCGTAGTTGTTGTTGTCGAAAAGAGTATCGGTGGTTTCCTCTGTTCTGTTGTCTAGTGTTGTTCTTTGTTGATTGGTGAACAACGATACTCTTTCGCAGAACAATACTGCGATGACAACGACTTATCCTACGTAGATAAGAGAAGATGAGGCTGCGTAAAGAAGATTTACAAGTTATGGTTTCCGGTTGGTCTTAGGTTTAACCCGTGTTACTTGTAAATCTTCTTAACGTTTTCTTATCCTCTCTTATCTCTGCTTCGATATCGTGGTTGTCATATTTGTTGTTTGATCGTTCTTGTGGATTGTTGTTCTTTGTCGAAAGAGTTGCTTCATGTTGCTTTTGTCCTTTGTTACTTGTAAATCTTCTTTAGGATTTTTTTGCATGATAGTTTCAGATTTGGCTATTTTTTCTTTGTAGTGCGGACTTGGATATGAGGATATTTATCGGATATTGTAACCATAAATTGCAATCGCTACTTCACCAATGAAAGCGTAGTCTTGAAGCATAAGGTTTTTTGTTTGTCTGATGGTTTCAGTATTTGGCTATTTTTGTTGTAGTCGAGACTTGGATATGAGGATATTTATCGGATATTGTAGCTTCATAAATTGCAAAGCGCTACTTCACCCGTGAAGCGTAGTCTTGAAGCATAAGGTTGTTTAAGGTTTTTCACCAACCGTCGGAGGTTTTGGTGTGTCTGAGATGTTTTCGAGGCTCAAATGGACTTGGATATGAGGAGATTTTCATGTTGCCATCGTAACACGGATGGCTCGAATAAAGAATGCGAGTCGAGACTTACAAAAGAGTGCCCCCAAACGCAGTAGGCGTAGTCGGACTTAGCTATGAGGAGATTTATCATAAATTGCAAAATTTGTTACTTCACCACCATCATCCTCTTTCCTTGTACATATATTTTTCTCATGTCGAAGCGAACTCCTCTGTGAAAGCGAAGTTTCTGATTATCACCAGAATCATCCGCTTTAATCGAAAATGGATCGTTCAACAAAGAAGGCAGAGTGCAGACTTGGATATGGCTGATTCATCGTCGTCTTTGTCCATATAACTACTGAAGGCTGCAGCTTTGAAAAGTTTTATTACGTATATATATTAAGAGCGAATGGGATGAATGACATGCAATCTATCCCATTAAGTTTTATGTCTTAGTTTTGGTTCTTTGCAACTTTTTACGCTTTATGTCTTACTTGATGTGCTTTTCACTTTTCAATATCTCACTTTGATCGTTTCACCTGTATCGTCGCTTCTGAATTCGGAGGTTATTTGCTTTGCTTTCCATCGCCCGCTTTTCTCACCTCTAACAGGCGAAGTGTAAAATATAACCGGAGTTGAAAAAGTAGACGAAGTTTTAATATAACCGAGTTGAAAAAGTAGGCGAAGTTTAAAATATAACGGAGTTGAAAAAGTTGTGAAGTTAACAATCCAGACGGAGAATACAAAAGTGAGGCGAAGACATAAAGATAGACGAAAAGCGAGACGATCTGAGAAAAAGCGAATAAAGCCTGTGAGCGAATCAAAAGCGACGGGGTTTTAACTTTTCGTATCTTGCTTTCATCATTTCACTTCTATGGTCTCGCTTCTTAATCGAGAGGTGATTTGCTTCTTCTATCGTCTGCAGCTTAATTGGAGGTGATTTGCTTTGCTTTGCTTTCAGTAATCGCCTTTTCTCACCTCTAACGAGACGAAGAAGGGAAAAGCAGGCGAAGTTAAAAATCGCTGCAGTTGAAAAAGTTGGCGAAGTTCTAAATATAGGCGGAGTTCAAAAAGTAGACGAAGTTAACAATACTGATTTGAGTATACAAAAGTGAGGCGAAGACATAAAGGCAGATTGAAAAGCAGACTATGAACAAAAGCAGACGATGTAATCATTTTCATTAACTCATGCATTTGTACATCTAGATATACAACTCTCATGAAGACTGAAAAATGAGATTGACCTCTAACTATGCCCAAAACACTTGACTAACGTCTCCACTTATCTTTCGATGAGAAAATCACCAAGGAAAATCATTTGAAGCGAAAATCACCGAAGAAAATCATTGAAGCGAAAATCGCTGAAAAAATTCAGTGAAGGAAAATCACTGAAACAAAAATCAATTGAACTCAAAATCAGTGAACAGAAAATCAGTGAAACAAAAATCAGCTGAACCGAAAATCAATTGAAACAAAATCATTGAAGCGAAAACCAATTGAAGCAAAAATCAGTGAAGGAAAATCATTGAAACAAAAAGCGGTGAAGCGAAAATCACTGAAGCAAAAATCAATTTGAAGCAAAAATCAGTGAAGGAAAATCGGTGAAGCGAAAACCAATTTGAAGCGAAAATCAGCTGAAATAAAAATCAGTGAAAGAAAAGCGGTCCGTGCATAGATCGGTGTTTTCGGGATAACTTGAGCTATAGAGCTCAAATGACCCGATTCTTGAAGCATTGGATTCTAACATATTTCTTTATCTTCTAAACCTCTCAAGTCATCCACTCCACTCTCAACATGCTATAATCTCACTTAAACTTACATCATCCATCTACCCACATGAATTCCAAAATAATGCTAACTTAACTTACTTAATCAATCTAATCATGCTTAATTTTAAAAAAATATTTTGGGCTGACACTTTTCTTGAATTCTTTATTCTTTTCGTCTTCTTTATTTAAAGACGTCCAACGCATGGCTGAACATATCGTCTTTTATGTCTAAATTTCTACAATGCTACTACAGGATGGGTGGACAGCGGTTGAACACGAAGGTTATAAATAAGAGTCGAAGTCAACATATTATTTATGCTTTCGCATTCTCCGTCTTTTTTGTTCGTTTGTTTTTCATTCAAATCATATATGTCAAGTCGTTTTTACTTAACATGCGATTCAATAGGTTAAAATCGCATAGATTTTTTCTCGCGTAGATTGAAGAAGCGAAGTTCAAAATCGATGGATTGAAAAAGTAAGCGAAGTCTTAAATATAGGCGGAGTTTAAAAGTTGACGAAGTTTAAAATATAAGCGGAGTTCAAAAAGTAGCGAAGTTAACAATACTGCACGGAGTATACAAAAGTGAGACGAATACATAAAAGGCATTTAAAAGCGAGCTGCGAACAAAAAGCAGACGATGTAATCTGTTTTCATTAACTCATGCATTTGTACATCTAGATATACAACTCTCATGAAGGTGAAAAATGAGATTGACCTCTAACTATGCCCAAAACACTTGACTAACGTCTCCACTTATATCGATGAAAATCACTGAAGGAAAATCAATTTGAAAGCGAAAATCAATTTGAAAGAAAATCGGTGACGAAAATCGGTGAAAAAAATTCAGTTGAAAGAAAATCATTTGAAACAAAAATCAGTGAACCAGAAAATCACTGAACCAAAATCAATTGAAACAAAAATCAGTGAATCAAAATCATTGAAACAAAAATCAGTCAAGCGAAAACCAGTGAAGCAAAAATCATTTGAAGGAAAATCAGTGAAACAAAAAGCAATTGAAGTTAAAATCAGTGAAGCAAAAATCATTGAAGCAAAATCAGGTGAAGGAAAATCGGTGAAGCGAAAACCATTGAAGCGAAAATCAGGTGAAATAAAATCAATTTGAAAAGAAAATCAGTGCATAGATCGGTGTTTCGGGATAACTTGAGCTATAGAGCTCCAAATGACCCGATTCTTGAAGCATTGGATTCTAACATATTTCTTTATCTTCTAAACCTCTCAAGTCATCCACTCCACTCTCAACATGCTATAATCTCACTTAAACTTACATCATCCATCTACCCACATGAATTCCAAAATAATGCTAACTTAACTTACTTAATCAATCTAATCATGCTTAATTTTAAAAAAATATTTTGGGCCGACACTTTTCTTGAATTCTTTATTCTTTTCGTCTTCTTTATTTAAATGCGTCCAACGCATGGCTGAACATATCGTCTTTTATGTCTAAATTTCTCCAGACAATGCTACTACAGATGGGTGGACAAGCAGTTGAACACGAAGGTTATAAATAAGAGTCGAAGTCAACATATTATTTATGCTTTCGCATTCTCCGTCTTTTTTTGTTCGTTTGTTTTTCATTCAAATCATATATGTCAAGTCGTTTTTACTTAACATGCGATTCAATAGGTTCCGCTCGCATAGATTTTTCTCTCGCGTAGATTGAGTTTTCAATTAATAGGTACAATCTTCTAGCGCTATAATAATGTCAAACATCGCCAATAGCGTGTTGCGGAGTAAACGAACACGATTCACGTTTCAATTCATACGTGATAAGACTTCTCGACACCGTCATATTGATTTATTTGTGGCAAGGAAATACACCGTAACCCCCAAAATGTATGAATGACTCTCAGAACTGTTTTTCTTCTATGCAATAATCTTCTAACTGGTATGATAATGTCGATTCTGCCAAATACCAATAACGTATTCCACAAGTATGCAAAATGAGGATTTGCAAAGAGAAGAGGACGAACACGATTGACGTTTCAATTCATAGGTGATAGATTTCTTACCGCTACTTGACGAGTTTACCTTCTACAATTATTTTATGTTTTTCGCAAGAGGAAGGCGACCGAGCGTAGATTGTAATTGTTGACTGCGGTTTGACATCTCGTATTTCTTCTATGCAATAATCTTCTAAGCGGTATGATAATGTCAATTCTGCCAAATACCAATCACGTATTCGAGTAAGCAAAATCGGGAATTTGAGAAGAGGACCATAATGATTGACGATTCAATTCATAGGTGAAAGATTTCTTACCGCTACTCTGACGGAGTTGACCTTTTACAATTATTTTACTTTTTCAAGAGAGAAGGCGACCATATGAGATTGTTTGATTCTTGACGAACATGTTATTCAATTGAGTTATGTAACTAACTCAAACTGATTCGTAATTCACACGTGCTTTGGTTTAAATCATTTTGCATAAATGCATTTTTCTTGCCGTCTACTTTTGCACAACTTTCGTCTACTTTTGCTTCCATCTTTTGAACTTGTGTTTGCTTTTCAACTTCCGTCTTGTTTTCATCGTCTCGTTTTCATAATTATTTGTACTTCATCGAAATCATTTATGTTAAGTCGTTTGACTTAACAATCTCCTCCTTTTAACTGCAGAGATTTCTTACATCGGGTAGATTGCCGTTTGAATTAATAGGTAATGTCAAACACTTCCAATAGCGTATTGAAGTAAACACCGAGGCGAGATTAAGAAGACACCTTTTCTTGTATGGAATAATGTTCTAACCGGTATAATAATGTCGATTCTCGCCAAAACGTATTGAAGAAGTAAGCAAACATGAGCGTAATTAGAGAAGAAGAGCACAGTAGAGATCGGCGTTTCAATTCATAGTGATAAAATTATTATACGTCCTACTCGGGACAGTTGACCTTCTACAATTATTTTCTTCTTCGAAATTACTATCATTGTTTTCCTTTACTTTTCTTCGTGGCGAGTTCACCTTCTACGATCATTTGCTCTTCTTCGAGCTCGGCTTTTGCATCCCTTTATCAATCAATCATTCGAGGCCATTTCTTTGGCATCAAAATAACTTAGAACGAAATTTTATCTGTCATGCGCTTACACGGTTACTCCCAAAATGTATGAATCATTTTCACATCTCTTTGTCTTGTATCCAATAATCTTCTAACTGCTATGATAATCTCGATTCGACCAAATGCCAATAACCTATTCGAAATAAGCAAAATGAGGACTACAAAGACAAGAAGAGGACCATAACGAGATTAGCGTTTCAATTCATAGGTCATAAACGATTCGTAATTCACGCGTGGTTTGCTTTAAATGCGCTTTTGATAAATCGCTTTTACTCCAGTCTACTTTTGCACAACTTTAAATGCTTTTGCTTCAAATCGGTTTTGCTTCCATCGCTTTTCAACTTGTGTTTGCTTTTGAACTTCCGTCTTGTTTTCATCGTCTCCTTTTCATCATTATTTGTACTTCATCGAAATCATTGATGTCAAGTTGTTTTGACTTAATAATCTCTTCCTTTTAAGCTGCGAAGTTTCTTGTGTCATTTGGATTGGCGTTTCAATTAATCGTATAATGTCAAACCTCGCCCGCGACGTATTGTAAGTAAACGCGTAGCGTAGATTAACGTTTTAATTCATGGTCGAGACCGTCATAATTTTTACTTGTGGCAAGGAAAGACACGTAACGCTTGAAAATGTTTGAACGGAAGGCGTGCTTTTCTTGTATGGAATAATCTTCTAACTAGTATAATAATGTCGATTCACCCAAAAACATATTGTAGAAGTAAGCAAACATGAGCGTAAATTAGAAGAAGAGCACCCAGTAGAGATCGACGTTTCAATTCATAGGTGATAAAATTATTATACGTGCTACTCGGGACGAGTTGACCTTCTACAATTATTTTCTCTTCTTGAAATTACTATCGTTGTTTGCCTTTACGTTTCTCCACGATGGTCTTCTACAATCATTTCCTTTTCTTCGAAGCTTGCCTTTTGCATCCCTTTGTCAATCAATCATTCAAGAGCAATTTCTTTGGCATCAAAATAACTTAAAAGCGATATTTGATCGTAAATCCGCACTACGTGACACCTTTATATTCTAACTTCTTACTGTTCTCCTCTCTTAATCCTTAAACCAAATCTATCCCAACATTTGAAACATTTTCTCCACCCAAACTTTACTTCTCTCAACTACCTCTTCTTTTAGTTATCAAATTCACTGTTCTAGATTCTAATCGCATTTATACTCCATTTTTTCGGTTCCGTGCTTATTCTCTGCTGCATTCTTGGAGTACTAAGGTATATATGTTTAGGTAAAATAAATTTTGAGTCAAAATTCTCTTGTTGTTATTTATTAACTTTGAATAGAGCATATCCTCCTTTCTACGTTGTGGCTGCATGTATACTCTATTTTTGTAGTTAAATTAAATAATTTTTTATATAAATTCTGCTTTAGTTGTTTAAATGGTTTGTATTCATGTTTGCTCGACATATTGTTTATTAGGTCATAAACATAATGTTTATTTATTAATGTTCCTTGTGATACACGAAGATCATGAATGGATAGATCAAGGACGTTTATATTATGTCGATTCCTCGGTATTTACATATGGATAGAAATGCTAAAGGCGTCAAAATTATGCTCAAATGCCAAATGAAAAAAACAAGAATTGTTGCTGACGACGTAGAAAATCGATTTGCCAAAACACATCTTCCACTTCATCTACACTTGAGAAAGAATTACTCCTCAGCGAAGGAATCTTTCATTAATATCGAACCTTCCACCGGTCAACTTCAAGTTATGAACCCTCTTACATAAATGAAGGTAAGCTGTTTTACAATATATCGAAACTATTTCCAACCTAATTACTCCACATCATTATAATGTCCTTTTATCGTTTCAAGGATAAATCATCGCACATCTCCTACAACATTAACATTATTCTGAAATTTACGGTTGAAGTTGAGCGGCTCCCTTTTGTTGAAGATTGTCAATATTGTAAGCAAAACGATTTTACCTTGAACCTCCATCGTTTTGTTGTTCGTCAGGACAAATTTCTATTGTTGCTCCTCAGATGCCTTATGCTTTAAAGTCTTTGTTTCTAAATAGCGACGAAGAATCCGAACATTTCAGAAAGAATGTTCGTACATATAATAACAATGTAGCTTTCACTTCCTATGGAGCGAGATATGATCGTGGTGACAAAAAACACAATGGGAGTTTATACATTCCGTGTTCAAGGACAAGTTTACCATTTCCTTGACAGGTTTAGTGTCGACAAGCAATAAAGTATCTGGAATCAACTTTTTTCTTTGATCCGATGAAGAACTACAACAAAGGCTCGGCGGTTGTGATAAACTTCGTGAAAGTACCTTGAAGTCGATTATGACAATTCTTCAAGATAACCCTTATGCTAGGTTCTTCGCCGTCTTAAAGATATTCCTTCCTTGAAAATCACCAGTTGTTCGAGATGTTATCCGGGTCTTGATCAGCGTTTACAATCTTCATTTGCATCCCAAGTAATGCTATATGGATTGAACCGATGATGAACAGCATGATAAATCTCCTCATATCCAAGTCTCTGATCTTTCGGTCTGAACTATAGAATTCAATCTTATTATGCATGCTACTACGACCGCTTCAATACCCACTTCATTTCCACGGGTGAATCGGGATGGCATCCTCGCATTAAGCGGTTAAATTCTCAAACAAAAAAGCACCAATGGTTACGATCAAACAAGCGGTGCTCCTTTAAACACTTTTACTCAAGCAGCTGAATTATTTGCTCTCGAAAACATAGGTTAGTTGTATGCTTATTACCTTGGTTCCGACATATTGTCTAATTGGGCAAAACTAATTTATCATTTTTTCTTACTATTACTAATTACTCGAGGACGGACTGCAAACATGGCGTAGTATCTGCGAGAGAGTATTACTGCCATCGACTTCAAATGAGAAGTTATGATGAATCCATGCTTATCCACGACTTAAGACTACTACAACAATTCGTTGTTGGTTCTTATATAAAGATTGAAACATCACGGCTTGAATTCCATAGGAAAAACAAAGCTAAATCGATCGAAATTTTGCGGGTGTTTTAGATAAGCGTTAATATTGGTCAAACTGAAGCTTCTACAATTGGCGGCGAGTTGTCCTCAAACTTCATTTATCGGCGCCCGAGGACATGAAGCGGCGCTTATCTAGATGATGGCTCTGGTGCAAAAATATGGCAAACCAGATTTTTCTCACTATGACTTGCAACCCTATGTGGAAGGAAATACAAGAGAATCTTAAATTCCATGAAAAAGCACAAGAGAGACCAGATTTATCATGCGAGTGTTGAGCGAAATTTGAAATTCGAAAATCAACGATCAAAAAGGAATATTTGGAGATGTTGCGCATTTGTTTACGTAATTGAATTTCAAAAGCGTGGATTCCCTCATGCTCACTTGCTTCTAATACTTCAACCACAATTTAAGCTCTTGAATCGATTCCTATGATCAAATCATATCGGTGAAATACCTAATCGATGATAATTCCAGATTATATTCTCTTGTCATTAAGCACATGATCCACGGTCCTTGTGGTTTTATGAACAAGCGGTGCCTGCATGAGAAATGGTGTATGCAAAAGTCATTACCCCAAGGATTTTACTCCTTTCCACCGTCCATGGCGAAGCAGAGTTATCCATGCTATAGGCGTAGAGATAATGGAAGAAAAGTTAAAATATCCGGACATGAGGTTGATAATAGATGGGTGGTTCCTCATAACCCGTACCTTCGATGTTGCTTGACTACCACATTAATGTTGAAATATGTTCCTTTGTGAAGCTTGTTAAATATTTATACAAATATGTATTTAAGGGCCACGACCTTGTCAACTTTAGCGTCAACGACCAAGAAACCGAGTCCGATATTGACGAAATCACAAATTTCAAGAAGGCGTTGGATTTCACCCCAAGCTTTATGGCGCATATATGAATTCCGCCAGAGATTAATCCATCCATCTATATACTCCAAGTTCACCTTCGGATCAACAATCTGCTTCCTTCGCTAAAGATGCTAATTTGTCTTATTTATTGAGGAATTTTGACTTCTCCAAAACAATGCTTACGGAATTTTTTTGGACCAATTCAACAAATCAAAAGGCTGCAGAAATGAAATGTCTGTATGCGGATTTCCCTCAACATTTTGTTTGGAATCAAAAAACAAGGACGTGGTCGGAAAGAAAGCGGAGAAAAGTGATAGGACGATTAGTCCTTTGTTGACCCTCGAGAAGGAGAAAGGTATTACTTGAGATTATTGCTCGCAAATGTTAGAGGACCAACGTCGTTTGACAACTTGTTAGCTGTTGATGGTGAAAAGGTGAAGCTGTTTGAGGATCTTTGATCGCAATTAGGATTGCTAGCATCTGACTCTTACATACAACAAACACTTGACGAAGCTGTCATATTTCAAATGCCAACATCCCTCAGATTGTTATTTGCTACACTCTTGTTCTATTGTTCACCGGCAAATCCTAGGGAACTCTGGGAAACTTTCAGAGACCACCTCTGCTCTGACTACCTATATGCTTATTCATCCTCTAATACGTATACATATGATGATATTACAAAAATGGCTCTTCAAGATATCAATAAATCTCTGGAACAAATGGGAAAAAGCTTAGCTGATTATCATTTCACTGAACATGAATTTCTTACTGATTACCGCCGGCGGCAAAATAAGGAGGTAGAAAGTGAGATGAATATAGAGATTGATGAACAGGACTTCTTATTACAATCAAAACTAAACAGCCAGCAAAAGCACGTATTTGATTTAATAATGAAATCAGTTCTCACTTCAACGAGTGCAAGTTATTTTATCGATGGTCCCGGGGAACGGTAAAACTTTCTTATATCGAGCTCTTCTTGCAAATTTACGATCACAGAGACACATTGCAATAGCGATGGCGACATCGAGCGTTCTTCGTCAATTCTTCAGGCGGTAGGACACTCACTCAAGATTTAAAATCCCCTTGATTTATCAAAGCAAAAAGTTTGTCGATTGAGCAAACAAAGCGGTGTTGCAAAATTGATATTTGAATCCGGCCTTATTTTATGGGGACGAGGCTTCCATGGCAAAAGCGAGAAGCCATCGAAGCATTTAATGGTTTACTACAAGATATAATGAACTCGATCAGCCTTTTGGAGGTAAAATTGTTGTATTTGGTGGTGACTTTACCAAACATTGCGATTATTCACCAAACAGCGAAACAACAACTCATTGATTCAAGTCTTCTAAATTCACATCTCGGCGGCATATCTCTAAACTCGTTTAACGACAAATATGAGAGCTATCTCAAATCCACATTTTGTGATTTCTTATTGCGGGTTGGAGAAGGCTCGAACCAATGGATGAACAAGATCAAATATGTTTACCAGATGAACTCATTATTCCTTACGACAACAAGGATGAATCATTCATAGGTTGCTTCTTTTTCATTAAATTACATACTAATCTTTTTTGCATTACGATTATACTTTCCTAATATCTGATTGTGCTTACTAGGTTCTTGGAAAATGTTTTCCACGACCTAAGCTTATATTCATCCGACCCGTGTCGGATGATAAGCAGATCGTGCTATGTCCAACGAATAATTGTGTTGATGAAATTAATGACATCATGATTCAAAATTAACGGAGATTTGCATTCATATGTGAGTTTTGACAAGGCGGTTGATCGCAGACATCAAGTCGATTATCAAGATTTTCTCGATTCTTTGAACCCTAAAGGACTACCTCCTCATAAACTTTTTTTGAAAGAAGGCTCTCAATTATGCTTAGAAATTTAAATCCAACGGAAGGATTATGCAATGGAACAAGGTTGATATGCGAACGACTAAAAGATCATACAATTTCAGCTGAAATTGTTTTGGACCTCACAAAGGAAAATTCATTTTTATACCTAAGATTCCTTGCAATCTCAGAAGAGCGAAAAAATGGAATTCCTTTTATCGAACACAATTTCAATTAAATCATGTTTTGCAATGACTATAAACAAATCCCAAGGTCAAACACTTGATCATGTTGGAATTTATCTCCGTCAACTGTATTCTCCACGGACAATTATATGTAGCTCTGTCAAGGCGCGAACTCTGAATCAGTTAAAGTTCTTATTATTCCTGGAACTTTTCAATCTTTAGACTTGAAAAAAGACAAGGAATATTGTTTTCCGTGAAATTTTGAATTAGTCAAATAATAAAACATCAAATTTCCTCACAAGACAAGGTATATTATTTGTTTGTTGTCTAAGTTCACATGATTTGATTTTATAGGCATAATTATTTGTCTTAACTTGACCATCCAACATTTTCTTTCGGCATGGATAATCGTTTATTGATGAAGAATATTTTGCACAGGCGCAATCATGGTCTTGTCAAGTGATGGTCCAACAAAAACAACAGTCGTTGCGGTTAATTCACCGACTAAAAGACAAAAGTTTGTCTTCTGCGATTCTCGGTATATCAATTACACTTTTTCCTTTCACATTTTATCAACTTACCTATCAATAATTTCTTTATAATTAACGAGGATCGCATGAAGTTGAGGTATCATATTCAACAATGATATACAAAGAATTGGAGACATCTTACGGTAGTGTCAAGAATATATCATTTCTAATGCAATTGTCAAATCAATTCCCTTGATTATCAAACTGAAAATTTGAACATCGATTGGATTCTCACAAATCATACGGTCATCGAACTTTGTCACACAAGCGATGCAATCATCCTCGATTTTCAACTTCACGCCTTTCCAAAGTCTTATGGATTATGTGGACGACAAGCAAAAATCTGTTGGTTAGATGCTTAATATATTTTTCATACAATCTTACAAAACTTTCCACTTTGTGATTACATTATTAATGTTTAACACATGATAGATATTATAGCCGTCGTCGTTGAAGTGTTGGAAAAAAAGATGTCGTCGAGAGGCGGAAAAGCTTAATTGTCCAAAATTTGTTATCATAAATAAAGAGTAATTCTCCTCTTTATCTTTGTTACTATTTTGTGTCGAGAGATGAACAAATTTTACATCTTCTCGTTATCTCTTGTTTTTTAGGGAACAGCGGTTATACTATCGCTTTGGAATTGTTTTGTTGAGAGCGAGGGCGGAGATTATGGAATTACTTCACTCTCATCCAGTTATTGTTTGCACGAATCTCAAAGTTAATTTCTTTAACGGTATTTGTTCCTTGCTCATAATAACACATCTTACTCTGTCCCTTTTCATTCTATCTAAAAAATTATTTTGAAATGTTAGGCATTGCATTGTCAGCGTGGTTCGACTCGACCATCCTCGTTGAGCCACCCATACTGAAGTTGCCGATCTCAAAATTGGTAATCCATTATATTCGTACAACCTTTCTAACATTTTGTTACAAATTATATAGGAATTTTAAAATGTCTTTCTTTTGTCGCCTATATAAATATTATATTCTGAGGCACAACGAAATAACAACCACATAAAAAACCTCGTCGGTGGAAAATCTTACTTTACATATAATCCCGTATATCTTACGGATCTCACTGACATATCACCAAGATCATGTCTTTAGATTCTACCCTAAGGTAATCACATCTGCATATTCGGTGACATATTGAATTTGAAACTTCTTCCTCGAACATTGTTATCAACTTTTCCTTAGATATCATGGATTGAAGCCAAAATTTCCTTTCAGCACATTTTACAAAAATTTTGGTATATGGCATGCAACAAATGCTTAGGTCTGTTCTTTGCATCTGGAGTTCTCTTTACTTGTAATTCTTGTAGAGAAAAGCATGCAATGAGCCAAGGTTTCTGCCTTATTTGCAATCTTGATTTGTTGCTTATTCCTTTCATGTCTATTCCATATTTTTCGCATGACTTTTTACTTCCATATGCGCCGCTACTACTTTTTGCCTACCTACTATTCTTACTTTATTGAGCGGATCCCGATCGACATGGATTTGACCGATGACACGAACTATAACGGCTTCTATTTTGGTGACCTCATTGAGAAACTAATAAACTTAACGCCGTTGAAGCAATGAAATATTACAATGAGGTTATATTTTCCTTCCTTCTTTCATGTACATTTCAGTTTAATCGGCCGAAATATTTTCAACTAGTTATTTCGCGACAATGGACATTTTTCTTCTCCGTTATAAGAACATGGATCTTCCTTGGAAAGTCTACGCCTGATTGAAAAGCGATACCTTTCTTCTCCACGTGAAGCCAGTGAACACTCGGTCTGCAGGTCAGGTACAACGATTTACTGTTGTTTACTGCCGAAAAATTGATGCTGATGAACTACAGCAGAGCTCAGTTTCACCACTCTCAGGTGCTTTTTATTCTTACTTTATCTTGATTTTATCTATAACATCATCTTTAATTATTTCTGTATGTGCCATTTAGTTTCAATTCATCTCCCCTTATATCGCTTGCTTAATATATATTGATTTTTGATATTTTCAGGAAAAAATGCTGAATCTTCTTCATCAGCTAAACTATGTCTCGAAAAAAGGTTTCCCGATGCTGAATACCACTTGCCGTCACAAATGGATAAGCCTGTCAGTAGCAGCGAATGTACGCCGCAATCAGACGCCCAATCTGCTACAGATACTCGTCGTAATAGGAAAAAACCCAGATTCTCATAACTTTCGACTTGTATTTAAAACTTTTGTCTCTAACTGCTTCTTCATTCTTTCTTCTTTAATGTTGAAAGAAATGCTTATTCAGTGGAGGTCTGTAGCTAACTCAAACTCATTCTTGCATATGCTTCCGTGTGCTTTGTCAGGTTCATTTGTGTTGTTAACCGTACGTGTTGTTAACCGTACGTATGTTGTAAACTTAGTCGGTGTTGTGAACTTAAATACGTGTTGTTAACTTTATGCGTTCTCGAAACCGTGTGTCTTTGTCAACCGTCTATGTTTGTATTTCTTAGCATACTTAAATGCCTTTTTCGACTTCGTCTATTTTTCAACTTCATGTATTTTCAACTCCTCTCATTTTTCTCTTGCATCGATAAAATCCAAGCTTCGTCTTCTTTCTGAGTCTCTCAATAATTAGATCTTACGGATCGAACTCCTATACTTCCAATCTTTTTCAATACTTGGTATCTGGAAAATCCTCAGCGTCATCTTACTCGGTTCGATGATGGAGTTTCTATTATATCATCTAATTTCTTTGAACCGCGCCACTCACCATGTCATCTTCCTTATGGGGTTGGCAACTATCATCATGAAGATGAGTGTCCTGCAAACATTCTGACGGATGATCTCTGAAAAGTCTTCAACACCTTAGCCAAATAATGACAATCAACGAGGTGGTGAAGATTTTGCACAAAATTATCATCGATATAACAACATTCTTCTTCGTAATATGGATGATGATTGACGACCGTGCGCTCTTGCTTTCGTTTTCTTCTCGGTTTCTCTTCGCACAAATTATGTTTGCTTCTTTTAACTTCCTCTTGTTCTTCTTTATTTAAGCAGTTCACGATGTCATTTCGACTCGTTTTAAATTTCAGTTACCGATTCCTTGGAGTATCTGAATTGACTAATCCTTCTTTGAAACTATTCTTTACACATATAAACTATTTTAAACCTATCTCAGCGCAAATCCTTCTGTTTCACTTTATCATCTTGCGATCTTGCTTGCGCCCTCACGATACCTCTATATCTAAACTTTCAAACCTTTCTCCTCTTAACCGATCAAACAATTCCTACCACATTCTTGGTCTTCTTCTTCTTTAGCATATATACATCATATCCTTCATTGCAAGAACATAACAAAATTAAACTTCGTCATCTATTTCAACCAGCAAAGAACATATAACTTTCTTAAAAGAATGTTTGGAGCAGTTTCTGATAAAAATAGCAGAGTTGTCGGCTAATTAAATACGATCGTCTTTCGGACAAACTTTTGTTCCTTTAATTGTAATTTAGCTTATACATGTAACTCACAAAAAAATTAATCTTGATTTCGACTTGTATGTATAACTTTAAATGCATCGCTTATTTATTCTTTCTTCTTGAATCTTGAAAAGCAGTTATTGATTGACTCTTACCTTGTTCTTGAGAGCTTGGCGAAGATGATGGGCGAATCTTGAGAAGAAGAAGCTTCAAGATGATCAATAGAAGACATCCATATAAGTCGTACCCATATATATATATATATATATATGATAACAAATTAGACAACAAAAACAAAACATAGAATACAATAACAACTTCTTCTTCTCCCTATTTGTTATAATAAGAAGCGATTAACGGTGATGACTCTGCATAAATTCATCGGCATCTTCGCATATCTATCATCACGGCTGCATATACATCATCATCTTCTCCATTCGATTCATTATTTCCTTCTGTTCTTTGACTTCTTGGCGTAAACTTTGTACTTCATTATGCGTCGGAAGGCAAAAAGCTTGATCATCATCGCCACGAGTTCTAGAGGCGTAAGTGTAGTATCATATCGTCGGCTGATTGGATGTAGTCCTCTGCTTTCCTTTTGACCCACCTACATTATCTTGAACAAGCCTAACTTCTTCTTGGCGATAAACTCTTTCAGCGAAGGTCCTCCACATGATTTTCTCCTTCCATTGATCCGCATGTGTGAGCTCACTTGAGATCGCAACTTGTTGCAGGAGACTTCTTCTGTAACTCCTCCCGTCATTCCTAACTTTGTTCTCGGAATCTTCATTTCTCTTGTTGAGAATCTTCAAGTCAATTACATTTATAGTACCTAAATTGATAGTGCTTTTTACGAGCACTCGAGGTTTTCCACTTCGAGGCGAATTTCGATTCTCTTAAAATTCTTGTCAATAGCATGCCGTACGGATAAATAGTTGTATGTTTCATTTGTTTCACCATATAATGAAATATCGAAATAGTAAATTTAATGGTGTGTGGTTCAGCGAGATAGAATAAGCCTTTGCTCGAAGGTAGTTACCAAGTGTCTTGAACTTCGTTCTTCGTACGATGCGGTCAATGAGAATCGCATGAAGAACCCTAGCTTTGGCACCGGACTTGATGTCTTCCTTTCCGATGGGTCATTCACTCCATAAAAGTCGCTTACTAACATCATTTCCTTTAAACCGCCCATTGTTATCCATTTTGGATTGGTAGAAAGCTTTTCTCCAACAATTTGAACATCCGATCGACTTCTCAATTAAGTCCATTGTAACAATAATGGTAACTCCGTCTCACCGTTGACACAATAGTCTTTTCCACCATCTGTGCATACTTCCAAAATCAAATACGATTTGGATACACATCCTCTCGGATTTGAAGAAATTTCTCCAACATGGCTCCAATAATCTACGGTTCGATATCCATTGTATCTCTTCGTAGAGATTGAAGTCCACATGCCTTCCATACATCATAGCTCCTTCCATTGCTTCGATTTGAAAATGATTCAGATACTCTGTTCTTGATGGTTATCTCATTCGATAGGATTTTGAGAGCGAGAGAGATCAAACGCCTCAAGGCTAATGGTACTCGAACCGTTTCTGATTTGAGGTTATATAAAGGGTCTTGTCAGGCGTGCTCTAGACTCGTTGGGATTCTGAACACTTAAATTTTCCCTTGAACTTTCCTTGTTCCACAAGTTACGAGTGTAACTTCTTTATTACGAGCGCCGTTACTACTGGGCGCTCTTTTAACTTTGATTTCGCCCATTAAACCATTCGATGAAGAAGCGGTTGGCGAAATCGCATTTAAATCTCAACATAGTTAAATATATTATAAAATCAAAACCAAAGGGCAATATTTCTAGGCCAATAAATTCATATTTCGTAAACTTGAAATGCAGACGAAAAGTGACAAGTGGACGAGAGAAGGAAAAGCAGACGGAAGTTGAAAAGCGGGCGAAAGCAAAAGTAGGCGAAGCAAAAGCAAAACCACAACTTGATCACTTTCACATCTGTTTTTACTGTATCCAATAATCTTGACTATTATGATAATGGCAATTCACCAAATGCGATGGCGTTTCAATTCATAGCTAATAGGTTTCTCACGTACTACTCGTGATTGACCTTCTACAATTATTTTACATTTTTGCAAGATGAAGGCAGCGAGCGAGATTGCTTGAATCTTGAAAGAACCGGTTATTCAATTGACTTTTGTAACTAACTCAAACTGATTCTTAATTCACGTGCTTTGCTTTCCTCTGCTTTCCATCGTGCCTTTTACTCCGTCTACTTTTGCACTGACTTTAAATGCCCCGCTTCCGTCCGGTTTTGCTTCCATCTCTTTTCAACTTGAGTTTGCTTTTAAAATTCCGTCTTTTTTCATCATTATTTGTACTTTATCAACATCATTTATGTCAAGTCGTTTAGACTTAAAATCTCTTCTTTTTAAGCGCATGATTTCTTACATCGGGTAGATTAACGTTCAATTAATAGGCATAATGTCAAACTTTGTCAATCCAGTATTATGAGAAATAAACACGAGAAAGAGATTAACGCTTTAATTCATAGGTGAGACCGTCATAATTTTTTAATTGTGGCAAGGAAAGACACGCTAACCCCAAAATGTATGAACCGGAAGACTGTTTTTTCTTGTATCAAATAATGTTCTAACTGGTATAATAATGTTGATTCTTGCCAAAGCGTATTCAAGAAGTAAGCAAACATGAGCGAATTAGAGAAGAAGAGCACCACAGTGAACACCGACATTTCGGTAAAATTTGGTAACCACGGAAAGGAGAAATACAGATCGAAATGCACCCAAACCTTTGTCATTAGTAAGACTTACAATGGATAGAACTTTAGCTTTCGATCTAGATAATGTGAGAACTACCGTAGAAGATTCTAAAATGGCCCATCCTAGAACTTGGAAACACAAACTGACACGCTTTTATTTTTGTTTACACAAAACATCAACATCACTTAATTCAATAAATACGATTCTGATTCTACATCAACAATATTATTACAACTTAACATAGTTGGAAACACAGGTGAACCCTTCATGTCTCGGTCTTTGTCTTCAATGCTTCCACCGCGGTTTCCTTCGCTATTCCCGATCCATGGCTTTTACCATTTCGTTATAAGCGGCATCCATGCTTCTCTCGACTCAATGCATCTTCACCAAACTCTTCCGCACAAGCCTGCAGTTTCAATGTCTTAGCCTCACAACAGCTAACCTGCTTCTCTAGCACAAGAAGCATCTCTTTTGTTCGTCATACTTCTTCTTTTACTGACTTAAAGGCGGTTCTCGAAACCTCAAAAGTAGCTACTGCTGCTTTGTGTTGGCCAGAATCATTGTCAAATAGCATCTTCTTGCTGTCATAGATGTCAATGAGCTTTTCAAAACACAGGTCTTCGCCCATAGACCCCTCTATTTGAGCAAGTTTAGATGAGAGGTGTATGAATTCCTTTACACCTTGACAAAATGCTCATAGTCTAATGATAGGCGTCTAAGCGTTTCAAAAGTAAACCGCAATATTTTGCATCTTCTCATGATCAACCATATTCATGGATTCAAGAATGCAAAGCGACCCCTCACCATATATTTTGAGGATAGAATCGATACACTAGTTCCTGTATGGAGTTAGAAGAGCTGCGACCTGGAAGATTTCAAGAACTTCTCGTGAAACACGATCAACCTTTGCACTCCTTTAAAAGGAACAAGTACCTCAAAGAGTTCGTTGATACCAAGCACTGTCATCCTCACCACTTGAATTATCCGATTTCAAGTGAATTAGGCGTAAAATAACAAAGTAAAATGTGAAATTTGATTCTGAAATAGAATAAACAAAAGAAAAGCGAAATGTTACGGCATAGAAGAAACCATGATCTTCCTCACAAACACCACCGAGGTAAATCTATGGGATTTGATTCACTAGAAAAATGAGACATTAAGTAAGATTGATAAGAATTCCCATGCATGCATTAACAACGTGCTATTAGTTGATGGTCTAAAGCATAACTTGATAAGTATTAGTCGATTATGTGATTCTAGTTCGAAGTTACATTCAACCAAAACTTTTGTGAAGTCGAAACAAAGATGGTGCAGTGGTGGCTGTCACTTTCTTGGACCAAACCTAGTGTCATGGTCAAGCAAGAGACAAAGCTCGATTGCATTATCAATCGTTGAAAATTTGAATATATATACGCATGAAGTTGTTGTTCACAAATATTGTGGATCAAGTATCAATTGGAGGACTACTCAATACAAGAGGAAGAGATTCCATATATCTGCGACAACACCACCGCCATCGACACGAAAGAATCAATACAACATTCAAGGTCAAGCACATAGAAGTCGGACATCATTTCTTGAGAGATTACGTTCGGAGGAAAGTCGCGTCGGTCTACGGTTCGTGGAAACAAAATATCGATCGGTGGATTTCTTCACAAAACCACTAAGTGAAGATCCCTTTAAAGAAATCAGACGCAACCTCAATATGGTGATGCTAACGGACCATTCATCTGGTTTTTCATGAAGACCAGACAGATAGACGGAGGAGTTAACGGGGCATTCATCGGTTTTCATGAAAACAACAAAGGCAGGCGGTGGAGTTAAGAGGCGTTACACGGTTTCAGATATAAAACTTCTTTGACAAAAAAGAGTTTTAGCGGGAAAAATCTGTCAAATCATCGAGAAGTAGAATCGTTCTAGAATTCACTATAAAATCCCTAAAATCGACCTTTGGGATTTCGCGAATTCACAAATTGTTAGTTCTCTTAAATCTGTGATATTTCTTCAAGCAAAGTTCCTACTCAATCGTAATCAGCAAGATGAATGTCAAGCCTATTTTGCGACTTGATCGGGAGATCGAGATCGGGAAGATTGGTAAACTTGAACAACTTCGAAGCGAAGAGATGGATATAGAGCGCGCAGATAATCGCGGCGAGGTTGGAAAACTTCTTTGAAATGCGAGATGAAGTCTATCTCGAGAGAAGTTTATGATTACGGAAGAATACTAAATCGATAGATGATACAATCGTGTCGTATGTAGACACACACTTTCGGTTATAATGTGAAGGAGTTCTTGGAGAAAGTCGATGAATGTCCGATGGATGGAGTTCGACTCACTAACATGGCGAAATGGATGACTAAGCTTAAGATGAGCGAAGATGAAGTTAGTCGTCAACTTTATGGACAAAATAACCCAGTGAAAGGAGAGCCTCTTGGTGGTACCAAAGGCAAGGTATTGTTCAGCGGTTACATGGATTGTGTGTTACCTAGATTAGGTTCACGACATCAAGTCACTACCTGGATGAACAATGTATTTTTCATCTTCGAATCATCACCCAATAGATTTACCATTTTGATTTTTCATTACATGGTAAAATCAATAAAGGATACAAACACTAGTCCGTATGGGATCTTTGTTGACAAGAGTGTTCAGAGAATCGGCATCGAGTTGGATTGGCGATTAGACGAAGATATCTATTAGAAGCTACATCGATTCAACATCAATTGCGAAAATGGGTGCGAGACTTTCGACGAGAAAAGAAGCAGAATCGCCAAGAAAGCAATGATTGAGGCCGGCGTATCTGTAAGCGATCTCTATGAAGGAAACAGAAGTTCACATTCCGAGGAATCAAAGTCGAGAGGTGTTCGATTTTTGAATCGGTGACTTAAGCGTAAAGGGAACTCTACCGAGTGACATTCCAAAGAAAGCAAGAAGGTTACCCAGGCGAAAACTACGAAGCGAGTAAAGAAGCCGATAAATCAAAGACTCAAGCCAATCGAGCATTCTCAACTACAAGGATCAAGAGCTACAAAGTCCCCATCATCAATCCTTGAAAATGATTGTAAACTTCGATCTCGAGGAGTGGAGGAAAAGGAAAGAAGAACTGGAAAGATGAAAGCGCAACCTAAAAGGTCACCAAAGCGAAAGAAAATGAGTCAGAAAGGAAGGAAGTCCAACAACAAAACCAAAGTCTAAGAAGGCAAGACAAGAAAAGGCATTGTTGATACTAAACAAATGTACATTGATGATCTGGTGATATTGCTGAAGTTAATGTCGAAGTTATTCTTGGTAATCTCAAGGATACTCACACTTTGTCCTTGACAATCCAATTTTTGAAGAAGTAGTTTCTACTACTTTTCAGTCTTCATTTGTCCACAAACAAATTGCTACACATGTTATGAGACAAAAGGTTACTCGAAAGTAGTAAGTGTGATGACTAGTGTTCCATCCGAATCTTTAACTTTTCAAAGAGAAGTTGGGAACCTGATTGGTTGTTACAGAGAGGAAGAAGACCAAATCTCTCATCATCCGAGACAAACCAAAGAGATTTGTGAAAGCCTTCTTCAAATCACTTGAATTTGATTCTGACATTCTACATCATTGGATAGGGGTTACAAGAATTTCTATGATCAACTGAAAAGAGTTGCAAGAGAACCATATCCACCAGAACCATTTGGAGAGCGTCTGACTTCTTATCCAATCTTTGGGCGATCGATAATCAAGGTGGTACGATTTACAACCACCAAATTTTGTGGAGCAGCGTGAAGAGAAGTGAAAGTTCAGCGAGAACGATTTTGGATGACATGACTTGGATCGATTGCGAAGCGGGCAATTGATTGATGAAGCATGTGAAGAGAAAAGAAGTGAAGTTCTATCTGCATTTATCAAGATCCAGAACAAGCCAAACTAAGGCTCTGCGAGATGATCCACGAGGAGGTACTATCGAAAGGGTCGGTATTGTTCTTTTACGATTGGCAAGTTAAATGTTCTTCTATTGTTTTACGCAACATTACGCAAAATCGACCTCATGGGAGATCAACTCAATTCGAAGCTATGCCTTGGCTTGGAAGTACATATCTACGTATACTTGACTCCTATGATCTTGATATTCTGATCGAGTGTATATGTTCCTCCGCCTCTCCTACAAATTATTGAAACACATGTCTCAAGCGTGGAAGCTTATACAACAACAGTTGCTGTTGTTGAAAAACAAATTGTTGAGACAGAATCCTCGACTGCAGCTGAATCGTCGACTCTAAACAAACAAGTTCAGAAACTTGATAAGGATATGAAGAAGGTTAAGAAGATGCTGAAAAAGTTGGTGAAGCAGTTAGGGAAATAATTTTTGATTAATAACAAATAGCGGGAGAAGGAAGAATGAGGAAGAATCAATTTGGAAGGAAAAGGCATTTAAAGATGAAAGCAGAAGTTATTTTTTTATTTACTCATACTTCTGTATATTTGAAACTTTTCATATTCCTCTATTATATCAAAATATTTGTTATCATCAAAAAGGGGGAGATTGTTAAGTCAAACCACACTTCACGTATTTAATAATTTTGATGACAAACAAAGAGAAATATACAATGAAAAGTAGATAGACGCATGAACAAATGAAAAGTAGATGGACGCAAGAGAAGTAACAAACAGCTGAAGGAGAAAAATCAGCAGAAGCAAAAAACAAAGCTGAACGAGAAAAATCGTGAGAAGCAAAAAACAATTTGAAAGAGAAAAATCAGCGAAGCAAAAACACAGTGGAAGTTAAAATCAAGCTCAAGCAAACACCGATGAAGCTTTACAACAAAAAGCGACGGAAGCTTTATAAGAAAAAGCAGGCTAAGCTTCATAAAAGAAAAGCGCAGCGGAAGCTTTACAAGTGAAAAGACGGAAGAAAAGCGGCCGATACAAAATCGATTTTAACAAAGAAACATAAGTTTTAGTTAATTACGGACTCAAATGAATAACCGTTTCTTTCAAGATTCAAGAAGCACATATTCAAGCGATTGAAGACCCGACTAAGTGAAGATCGCTTTAAAGAAATCAGACGCAACCTCAATATGATGATGTTAACGGACCATCCATCTGGTTTTTCATAAAGACAAGACAGACAGACGGAGGAGTTAACGGACCATCCATCTGTTTTTTTTTATAAAGACAAGACAGACAGACGGAGGAGTTAACGGACCATTCATCTGGTTTTTCTTTTTAAAGACAAGACAGTGGAACGGTGGAATTAACAGCGTTAGACGGTTTGAGACTTAAAACTTCTTTCTGAGGAAAAATTTAAGAGGGAAAAAGGCTGTCAGATCATCGAGAAGTACAATCGTTCTAGAATTTGCCATAAAATCCCTCAAAACTGACTTTTGGGATTTCTACCGAATCGAGAAATTGCTGCTTCTCTGAAATCTCTCTGAAATCTTTTCAACCAAGTTCCTACTCAATCAGAATCAGCAAGATGAATGTCAAGCCTATTTTGCGAGTTGATCCAGAGACAAGCGGGAAGATTGGTAAACTTCAAGAACTAAGAAAGGAACAAATGGATATAGAGCCGGAGATAATAGCGGCGAGGTTGGAGAAACTTCTTTCAAATACGAGATCAAGTCTATCTCAAAGAAGTTTATGAGTTACGAAAGAATACTAAAGCGATGGACGATACTGATCGTGTCATATGTAGAAACACACCCGTTATAGTAATAAAGGAGTTAGTGGAGAAAGTCCTTTGAATGTCCGAGGAGTGGAGTTCAACCTTTTAACATGGTGAAATGGATGACTAAGTTGAAGATGAACGAAGATGAAGTTACTCGTCAACTTTATGGACGTAACAACCTAATCGAAAGGAGAGCCTCTTGGCTGGTACCAAAGGCAAGGTATTGTTCATGGTTCTTTGTATTTGTGTGTTACCTAGAATAGGTTCACGACATCAGTCACTACCCGGATGAACAATGTATCCTTCATCTTCGAATCATCAACCAATAGATTTACCATTTCGATTTTTAACTATATGGTAAAATCAATAAAGGATCTGAACACCCTCCGTATGGGATGTTGTTGACAAGGATATTTAGAGAAGTCGGCATCGTTGGATTGGGAGTTCGACGGAAGGTATCATTAGAAGCTACATAGATTCAACATCGATTGCCAAAATGGGTCCGAGATTTTCAGATAGAAAAGGAGCGAAGCACCAAGAAAACCAACAACCGAGGGGAGCCAATACATCAAGAAATCCTCTATGAAGGAACAACATCACATTCTCGGGAACCAAAGTCGAGAAGTGTTCGATTCTTTGAATCGGGTAACTTAAAACATAAAGGGAACCTCTGCTGAGTGACATTCCAAAGCAAGCAAAAGGTCACCCAGAGCTGGCATGCGACAAAAAGAAGCCACTCAATCCACACAATCAAGCCATTCAAAGCATTATGAAGGCGAGATCAAAAGCTACAAAGTCATTCATCATCAATCCTTGAAAGATTGAAACTCAATCTCAAGGAAGTGGAAGAAAAGAAAAGAAGAACCGAGAAGAGAAAATGCAATCTAAAAGGTCACCGAGGTTAAAGAAGATGAGTGCAAGAAAAGAAGAAACTTCAACAACAGAGACAGAGTCTAAGAATGCAAGGCTAGAACGATCTATTGTTGATCTTTGTTGATTTTTTGAAGCTAATGTGGAAGCGCTCATGAAGATAGTGTGGAAGTTGTTACGGGTAATATTAAGGATTCTCACAATGTCCTTAATAATACATTTTTGAAGAAGTAGTTTCTACTACTTTTCGGTTTTCAATTGTCCATAAACAAGTTGCTACATGTTATGGGACGAAGGCTACTAAAAAGTTGTGAATGTAATGACCAATGTTCCATCAAGTATTTAACCTTTGAAGAGAAAGTTGGGAACATAGATTGGTTATTCTGAGAGGAGAAGAAGACCAAATCTGTTATCATCCGAGACAAACCAAAAGATTTGTCAAAGCCTTCTTCAAATCGAGTTGAATATGATAATGGCATTTTACATCTGTTAGATAGGGGCTACAAAACTTTTATGATCAATCAAAGAGTTGCAAAAGAACCATATCCACCGAGCCATTTGGAGAGCGTCTCACTTCTTATCCAATATCTGGGCGATAAAGTGATCAAGGTGGTACCTGATTTACAACCACCAAATTTTTTTGAACTCAAGTATGAGAAAATGAAGTGAAAGTTCAACCACAGCCAGTCTTGGATGACATGACTTCGATCGATTGCGAAGCGTTGAAACTGATTGATGAAGCATGTGAAAAGAAAAGAAGTGGTACCTCTATCTGCGTTTATCAAGATCCAGGATCAAGCCAAACTGAGGCTACAACAGATGATCCACAGGGAGGCACTATCAGAAAGGGTCAATATTGCTCACTTCTGATTGGCAACTCAGAATGTTGTTATACTATTTTACAGAACATTCTGCGAAATCGACCTCTGTGGGAGATCAACTCAATTGCAGAAGCTATGCCATGGTTTGGAAGCACCGTTTCACGTACGTGATCCTTTGATCTTGATATTCTGAACAAGTTTGTATATGTTCCTCCACCTCTCCTACAAATCATTGAATCAAATGTCTCAAAAGAGAAGCTTATACAACAACAGTTGCTATTGTTGAAAAGCAAGTTGTTGAGACAGAATCCTCGACTGCAGCTGAATCATCAACTTTAAAGAAGCAAGTTCAGAAACTTGATAAGGATATGAAGAAAATTAAGAAGATGCTGAAAAAGTTGATGAAGCAGATTGGGAAATAGATTTTTTTGATTAATAACAAATAGAGGGAGAAGGAAGAATCAGAAAGAAGAATCAGTTGAAAGGAAAAGGCCGAAGCAGAATATTTTGTAAAAAGCAGAAGTTATTTCTGATCTCTTAATACTTCTGTATATTTTGATACTTTTCATATTTCTCTAATTCACAAGTATTTGTTATCATCAAAAGGGAGAATGTTCATCAAACCAGGACTTCACGATTAAATAATTTTGATGACAAACAAAGAGAACTATACAACAAAGATTTAAATTAAAGCATTTGAAGCTAAAAGAAAAGCAGACGGAAACATTTTACTTAAAAAGCAGGATTTAAAGCTAAAAGAAAAGGCATTTAAGCACTTTACGAAAGATGGCGGAAGCTAAAAGAAAAGCAGACGGAAGCACTTTTAAAGATGCGGAAGCTAAAAGAAAAAGAGACGGAACCATTTTACGAAGGCAGACGAAGCTAAAAGAAAACCAGACAGGCTAAGCAAAAAATGCATTTGAAGCTTTTTTAAAAGCGTGATGTAAGTTAACAAAAATGATTTGAAGCTTTTTTCAAAAGCAGATTTAAAGCATTTTACAAAAAGCATTTTAAGCCTTAGGAATGTAAAAGTACCGATTAGTCATATCTCTAAAGGGTTAACGATAAGTTTATCACAATTCAACCCGCCTTCTTGTGCATCTTGATCATATTATTGCTCAATATATTAACGTAATTTACTTTGAAGAATTGTAATAATAGATAGCATAATATCGTGAATCGCTTCGCCTCCGCTTCAGTTCCTCCGACATCATGTTTTCCTAATATCGTGGTCAATTCTATTACATAATTCGAGTTTCCTACCCAGTGCCCATAATGTTTTATAGCAAACTGATGTAGTTCGTCAAAGCTCACTTCTCGACAAGAAAATTGAGCTTCGCCCGCTTTTCTCATTAAATGCGCTTTTGTGCTTGATACATTTGTGTTCAGATTGCCCGCTTCTCCCTGCATCTTTATGTCTTCGTCTCGACGCTTGTATTCTCCATGCTAATTTGTTACGGATGTTGCCTTGTTCAAGTTCAATTTAGATGAATGCTTCCTACCCAAAGATCCATTATGTTTTATAGCAAATTTGATGTATTTCGTCAAAGCTCATTACTTCTCTCGAAGAAAATTGAACTTAAATGCGCCAGGCTTAAATGCGCTTTTAAATGCATCTTTATATCTTCGTCTAATTTTCTTATTGTCCGTCTGTATTGTTAACTTCATCTACTTTTTCAACTCCGTGTATATTTTTAACTTCGTCTACTTTTTCATCTCCGTCTATATTTATAACTTCGTCTACTTTTTCAATTCCATCTATTTTTAAGTTCGTCTACTTTCTCAACTCCATCTGTTTTTCTCTGCTTCCTCTGTCTTGTCAAGTTCGTGTGTTAGAGCTGAGGAAAAGCAGACGATGGAAAACCAACCAGAGCAAATCACGTCCGAATTAACAAGCGTGACGATAGAATAAGCAAATCACCTCCCAATTAAGAAGCGAGACGATAGAAGTGAAACGCACCAAATTCAGATATTGAAAATTAAAATGCAGACTCAAGTAAGACATAAAGCACAAAAGTTAGAGCATAAAACTTACAAATCGATATGTCTTAAACTAGATGATTCCTCCCGATAATCCTCAAACCTCTGCTTTGACAGAGGAGTTCCTTTCGACATGAAAAAATATATGTACAAGGAAAGAGAATGCCAACTCCTCTCCCTGCTCAACTCCGCCTTCGTTGAAGTTCCCTCCGCTTAATAGCTCTACCCAAAAACTGATTCACACATTATGAATGACTACAAGAAAGATCAACATTGTTACAATCTTTCCATTAGATTATCCGTCAAAGATAACAACATTCTTCATTCAAGCTTTGCTATTTTCTTAGAATCGCTTTTTTGTACACAATCTTCATACTCAAACAAAGCTTTGAATCTTATTTTTGCGTCTCGCTTGGCCTCGATTCTTTCCACCATTTTTCCACACTCAATGCTTTCAACTGCTTCTTGATTCTTCTTTCTTGAATCTTTACAGAAACGGTTAATCAGTTGACTTCCCTAACTAACTCGAACTGATTCTTGCATCTGCTTCTTGATTCTTCTCCTGCGTCTGTTATTCACGTCTTCGTCTGTTTTACTATTTGCATCTGCGTCTGCTTTAGTATTCGCGTCTGCGTCTGTTTTATGCCTGCGTCTGCTTTGTTGAAGATTTTCCACTAGATTATCTATCCAGTATAACAACTGCTTTTGCTTTCATCTACTTTTGAACTTTCGTCCGTTCTTCTTCTTTCGTCTGCTTTTCAACGTCTTACTACTTGAACGTATTTTTGCTTCTTTGAGCATGTTCTTGTTCTTCTTTATTTAAAGCAGTTCGGTTGATGTCATTTCCAACTCCGATTAAATTTCACTTACCAATTCCATAATTCTTCTTGGAGTATACGAATTGACTAATCCTTCTTCGAAAACATGTAACCCCAAAATTCTACAAAGCAGATATCGAGACGTCTTTTCGTTATATCGAATAATCTTCTAACTGCTATAATAATGTCAAATACTACCAATAACGTATTGCAGAAGTAAACAAACATAAGATCAAAACATAGATTGACGTTTCAATTAATAGCTGAGCTATGTTTTTGCCTATCTCTAGGAAAATCATTTCGAGTACTGCCCCTTATTTAATACCACGCAACTCTTCAAGTCTCACCTTCCATATGGTCCCCTAACAACTCTATATTTAAACTTTATATCCTTTCTCCAATAACTTCACCAAACAATTCTTACCTCTTCTTTTGCCTTCTTCTTGTTTAACCTAAATACATCTCATTCTCCATTCCGTAAAGATAGCAATAGTCAAGGTTACTTCTTCTATTTCAACAAACAAAGAACGACCGTTCGGTCAATAACTGATTTTTTTCTCGATTACTTTTTTCATCCTAATTTTTTCAATTTATAATGTCAACAAAACCCTTTCTTTATCTTTACGCAACATTTTTTATAGGTTCCCTCCTTACTCTGTGTTGCATTTTGCCACCCAACCTTCGCCTTATTCTTGCTTCTCAATAAAGTTGTGAAATAATTATCACATTTATACACTAATTTCGTTATTTTAATGCTAGATATGAATTTCAGCTATTTCGAACGCAAAAAATATTTGAAAAATGTCATAAAGGAAACATATGATCGTCAAAATCAGCTAGATGAGTTATTTATCCAGCAGACATGTGTACTATTTTAATCACATATGAAAGAAACTCATTTCATCTTAGTTCTTCTCCCAACCGATGATTATTTCATTACATTTTCATATTATTTTTTATTTAACTGTCATGTTAAATTTTACTCATGATAAATTCATGGGCACTTTCATCACAAGATTACTTGAAGATAACCTCGCTAGTAACCTTTAAGGGTACTATTGCGAGACTTTTATTTTCTCTTTTCAATGTTCCTCACGAATTGAAAATAAGGGACTATGAACAGAATATTCCGAAACTCATAGAAATGCTTTGGCTGAACTACTTAGTTTGTTTTGCAAGTGGATTGCTATCCTCATTACCAAACCTCATGGGAAGTTCGGAAAGGCCATGCTTGTGGCTATGCAAAGTTGCATTAATGTGAATGTGAAGGTCTAAGTTTCAATCTCTGTTTTGAAAATCGGACCGGATTGGACTGGTCGGTTCGACCGGTTCGACCGGTAATCGGTCGATAATCCGGTCCTGTTTATCTTTTAAAACCAGTTCTCAATTGAACCAGTGAGACTAGTCAAAACCGGTCGGATCGGTCAAACCGGACCTGTCCGACCACTGGTTCAATAAAATTTTTATTTTTTATTTTTTGTTTTTATTTTTTTGGTATATTTTTTTATTTTTTAAACATTATATATAATTAAATATAATTATTGCGTATTTATGACGTCACACCGGTTTGACCGGTGGTTGAACCAGTTGAACCGGTCAAAACGGTAACTAATAAGGTCTCCGATTCGATGACCAATCCGAGTTTCAAAACATTGGTTTCAATTGCTCTCCTCTTTCTGTGGTTCCAGGTCCTTTGCTTCAGTTGTTACATTTATTATACTAGGGAATCATTTTGGTGGACACAGGGCCAAAAGACTTTTTTTTTCTTGTCTCGTATAGATTCATAATAAGAAATGCATAAGATATGTTTAAAATTCGTACTTTGCTTTGATTCAAAATTTAGAAAGACAAACTGGAGGACTACGAAAAAATTTTGACTTGTTTTATTGCACAAGCCGGTACCTCTTTTGTTTCTTGTTGGAATTTTCATGAAGTCCAAGTGGAATTAAGGCTATTCAATGGTTTTGAATTCTTTTATGCTTGCTTTTTACGTCGGATGTTTAATTATTGATGATGAGATAGCATTCTATGTGAATTATTTTTATTTAATTTTCACATAATATGAAAAACGTCGAACTTTTGCAATTTTTCTACTCTGCCACAGTTCCTTCAAATTGAAATTTACGGTTGCTTTTCAAAAAGCAATTAGGAAGACAACTACGATTTTCCAAGAACTAATTAAAAGTAGAAAATTTAAGTGAGACGCAAATAAATCACATACACAGGACACTAAAAATTTGTTAATATAGTTCGGCATACACGACCTATGTCTATGGAACACTCATCTGGATTAATCAATATTCACCATATTACAATAGGCATATACAAGGCTATTATAGAGATGATACCACTCACTCCTTCACGTTATCCACTCGTACTCACTTCGTGAAAGTATTGATAAAGTAAACATACGTAAGAGATGAGTGAATTAAGTGTGACTTAAAATTTTTTTGCCGGTTACTATTAATTTGTATAAACAATAAGGGCCTATTAAATTTAAAAATAAAAGGAGTCTATCAAATTTTTAAATGAAAGGAGCCTATCAAACTTTAAAACGAAAGGAGCCTCGTGTAAACCGAAAACAACAATGACTAAAAAATGGATAAAAGTTAAGGAAAGAAAAAGAACAACATAACCAATTTATACTGGTTCGATTTATAACGAAGCCTATGTCTAATTCCCAAGTGTCCATCGTGAGTATTTCACTAATAAATCTCCAAGTAGTAATTTGATGAGTCTCTCCAAGCTCATAAGTACATATTTTTCAAGGTTCTTTAACTTTTTACACTAGTAGTATTTATCAAGTCTCTAAAAGCTCTCAACTAATGAAGTAGTGCTCAATATGAGTTTCAATAAATATCAATCTCTCTATCAATTGAGTGTTTTCACTTTTTAAAGCTCAGAATTAATAAGCTATAACTTTTCGAGAACAAGTATTGATGCTATTGATGTACTTCTAAAGTCTTTTATGTAATCGAAAGCTGTAGCTCTCCCTTAAATAGATATTCCCTTCAACTAGCCATTGCTTCAAATTTATCATCTATTAACTAACTGAATCGGTTTCGATTCTATTACAACGTTTTTCTCACTATCTTTGATAGAATCTTCAAGTATCTGGTTGTTTGAATAATCCTTTAACTATTTCTTCGAAGCCAACTCTCGAATTGGTTGAATAACATGATCCTTTGTCATAAGAGCTTATCCATTCCGGATATTGCATAACTGTTTCTTACTATCAAAGTCAATTTGTTAGACTTATTCATGTAAAATAGGAAAACTTTTTTATTTTATTTGAACAGATAACCTCTTGAATATCTTTATCTTTAAGGAAAAAAAAGATAATCCAATAAATATGAATTTTGAAATATTAACTAAATATTATTGAATGTTATCATCAACATCATTAATTTAAAAGCCTTGAGTTAACAAGTATCTCACACCTAATAGCGTGATCAACTCATGATAACCTCAACAGAGGATTTTAACACAACTAATGAAAACAAAGATAAGAATATCTTAAGTGATTAAATTAAAAATAAAGGAAATAAAAAAGCACTTGAGTCAAGGAACACTCTTCTGCGTGTGCAGCATCATTAGAATATAATCAGGGAGAGCCTTCAAACAAAAATATGTTGTTGAACTCTATAAGTAATCTCTCAAAGCACAATAGTCAAAAATTCAGTCCAAATTGTCACACAGTCGATTGCATCTTGATATACACAAAGTCCTTCCTCTTTTAGGATTCCTTCCTTCCATAAATATCTTAGCTTCCAAAATTCTACATGTTCCAAGATAGTAGGATCTTATACCAAATCAACTTCCTTATATCAAAAGTTATCCTAAAAAAATACAAATAATGCCAAAAATAGAATAGAATATCATAACAATCTCCCCCTTTTAAGATTATTTGTTGCATCAAAATCTCCCCCTGAACAGCAGAAATGGAAACTCCCGCTAAAGTAAACGATGATGATAAAAGATATCAAAAAATCAAAGTCAAGGTCAACATCAATTTAATAGTCAACTCTTACCATCAAAACTATAAATACACAGCTGAAAAATAAAAGCAAGTTTGATCTCCCCCTTGGGACAAATCAATGCCAAAAGAAGCTAAAAATCATAGGACAAAGTAGAATGAAGAACTCATTGTTTGAGTTAGTGAAGAGCAGTCATGCCCGCTTGAAAAATGCCTTTAATGCGATCAATCTCAAAAAATAAGGAGACATAAGTATCATCAGAAGATGCAGCAGGCTGTGTGGAGGAATTAGACGAGGAGTATAACAAATCAACCACATAAGCTTGCTTATTGAAATTAAGAATTCGAGAAGAGATTTTTAGGAAGGACACATGCCCAAATATCTCAGAATCAACACGAGAGACACCTTGTGCATGCAAGCTTATGTTTCCTGTTTACCAACACCCACAATAATAGCCTCAATAATCAATCCCCCAAAATTTATATTAATCCCGGTGCCTATCACGTACACAATCTTAGCCTGAGCAGGATACACTGTTACAGTATGGTTGCTGGGCATCCAACTAACTAACAAAAATTTATGAATGATAAAATATTTATGTGATAAATCAGAAGCATTAAGTGTAGCAGTAGAAGGACAAGATGACAATTTATCACTAGTTAATACACTTGCCAACATATCATTACTCACTTCAGAGCCATCCTCTTACGGCTAATTCCCAATTAAATTCAGAAACCCTAAAAATGTATTCAACGAATCAGGATCAAACTTAAACAATCTCCCCCTCACATATGCCATATGAAAACATAAAGCTTTATCACCAAAAACACCCTTATCCAAATTACAGTAAAATTTGTGCACCAACTCAGCAACAAAATGTTGTGGCAATAAAGCAACATTTAATAAGTGCCTCTCATTCAACAAAATATCCAAATTAAATTATTTATATTCAGCAAGATTGATGGAATGATCGAGAACAAACTTGGTAAGAGTGAGAGTAGCCCATCGTTGTTGGGCTGCCGAGGAGTAGAATTTGGTAGACAAGGCTTACTCTACTAAGAAGCGAGCAAGATACTAATGGTAAGGTAACTGAACTAACTTCCGAGCCACTGGTTTCTCCCGGCCTCTTAAAGAAGAAGAAACAGTAGGCGCATTAGAAACAACCGGTAGTCGTGGCATGTTAGGTATAACATTGGCATCCTCAGAAGTAGAGGAAGAATCATCAATAAATTATTCCTTAATAAGATGAGATAATACACGTTGAACATCATCATCTGTAGCGCTAGAAATTATGGAGGATTGGGAAGCACAATAGGTACCATTGAGGAGGAACTAGCACCGGTGGTCAATGGTGCTCGAAGAGGATGCTACCACAAATGCTCCAATTGACAACGTGGGACTTAGGTGGGTGGCAGTTTGGCACGAGAAAGTGAAGGAGAGGCGATTGACGTATGCTCTGAAGGATAAGAAGATGTCAGACATTTGGGATTGTCCATAGTGGCTTTGAGTGGAGCAAGAGAGACATTGGCAGTGAGCAGGTGGCGGCACTGAAGTTGAGAAGCAAGGATCGAAGAGTATGTAAGACAAAAGGAGAGGGGGTGCTGCAACTTTGGAATGTAAGACAAAAGAAAAAAGAAAAGAAAAGAAGGGGGCGACTAAGTATTGAATAAAAGAAAACTAGGTTTTTAATTTTTATTCTTTTACATCAATGCACTTCAAAGTTGTAAAGCACATATTCCTAGTGCCCTATGAAGAAGTTCAAACCTCATAGAGTCAAGAAGTTTCGTAAAATTATCAGTCAGTTGTTTCCCAGTTGATACATAGGAAAGAACTACAACTTTAGTCTCCACTAGCTCTCGAATGAAATGATACTTCAAATCAATATGTTTGGTTCTTGAATGTTGGACTGGTTTTTGGAGATGTCTATGGCCTTTTTGTTATCACACATAACAGTTAAAACTTTTTTTAGCAACTCAATAATCTTTCAACATTTACTTCATCCACAAAAGTTCTAAACACAACAACTGACTATAATATTACTCCGCTTTTGCTATCGACAGTGAGATGGAGTTTACTTTTTTACTGTACCAGGAAATCAGACTATTTCCAAGAAAGAAATAGCCCTTAGATTTGCTTTTTCTATCATCTAAATTTTTGACCCAATCTGCATCACTATAACCAGCCAAGTGAAAAGTAGAATCACATAAGTACTATAATCCAAACTCTGAGGTACTACTCACATATCTGATGATTTGTTTTGCTACTATCAAGTGAGACTCTTTGGGGTTGGATTGATAGGGTGCACATACTCCCATACTATAAAAAATATCAGGTTGACTCATAGTTAGGTGAAGCAAGCTCTCAATGATACTTCTATACAGGGATAGATCTAGAAAGTTTTTTGAGTGGGAGAAAAATTTTAATAAGAGTAAAATTTTATTTTT
Source organism: Erythroxylum novogranatense (assembly GCA_029891385.1). Classification (NCBI taxonomy): domain Eukaryota; kingdom Viridiplantae; phylum Streptophyta; class Magnoliopsida; order Malpighiales; family Erythroxylaceae; genus Erythroxylum; species Erythroxylum novogranatense. Next base: position 7,383,717 of record CM057225.1, on the reverse strand, counting down.
AGTGGAGCAAAACTTTAATGGAAGCAAAATTTTATTTTTTAATGGGAATAAAAAATTAAAATAATAATTTTTTATGTAAAATGTTTTGGAGGCAACGGGGGTGGCCCTGTCCATGCTTCTATATAAACTCACATCAACATTTTTACCACGATCATCTTTATTCAACTTTTTTGAGACACTCATTGGTGTTCTAACATGACGTGCACTCTCAAGAAAAAATTTCTTCATCAAATTCTTTGCATATTTAGTTTGAGACATGAAGATGCCATCTTTTACTTGCTTAATTTGTAGTCCTAAGAAAAAATGTAACTCTCCCACCATAATTATCTCAACTCGTTAGTCATCATCTTTACAAAACTATATACCATCTTTAGATGAGTGAAGCCAAATGCTATATCATCGACATATATTTGTGCAATCGTCAAATCTGATCTGTATTTTTTAGAAATAATGTCTTGCCCATGTTACCTCTTTCATATCCTTGATTGAGTATAGGGCGAGTCTCTCATACCAAACTTTTGGCACTTGCTTATGGCCATAAAGAGCCTTTTTGAGCTTAAACATATGATTAACTTACATCGGATCAATTAAACCCTTTGGTTGCTTAACATATACTTCTTGTAGAAATCCATTCAAGAACGCGCTCTTCAAATTCATTTGATAAATTATGAATCTTTTCACACATGCTATAGCCAAAACAACTCTGATTGACTCAAGCTTTACTACTGGGGCATATGTTCCTTCAAAATCCATGCCTTCTATTTGAGAGTATCATTAAGAAACTAACCTGGTCTTATTCTTCATCACATTACCTCTGTCATTAGTTACATTACAGAAAAACCATGTTGTTCTAATCGCGTTCACATTCAATGGCCTTGGCACTAATTCTCATACATCATTTCGAGTAAACTATGCCAACTTTTCTTGCATTGCAGTAACCCAAAATTCATCTTGCAATGCTTCTTTCACATTCTTTGGCAAATGAGCAAGTGTAGCATATAAGCCCTAAAAGTTCCCAGTAATCTATTATTTTTCCTCTTCTTGTTTTTCTTCTATAACTAATCTCACCAATCACATTCTTAATAGGATAACTATGTCTAATTTGTGATGGAGGATCATTGTTGAAATCACATCCCCTTGAGTCTTTGTTATCTACCAAGTTTATTTTTGCATCAGATGTCTGGTTGGTTTCTTCCTCAAAAGCAACCAACTGGTCTTTTGTCTGATTGGTTTCTTTTTTAGTAAAAACTAACTCTGAGTTTGGATCTTCTCTACTTTTAACTTTGTTACGTCTCTGATATGATGTGTGGGGTTGATTTAGAAGATTTTCTTCTACCACCTTATCAATCATTTGGTACACAGAATCTATAACAACATTCACAAATTCCATCATCGTCTTGGTTCTTTGGTTGAACACACAATACACCTTACTGTAGTTTAAATATCCAAGGAAGATTCCCTCATTACTCTTATTTTCAAACTTCCTAAGTTGTTCTAAAGCTATGAGAATGTAGGATTTGCTGCCAAACACATGGCAGTAGCCAACATCCAATTTCTTTCGTCTCTATAGCTCATAAGGCATCTTGTTCAAGATGTTTCTGAGAAGTATTCTGTTACATATGTGACATGTTGTGTTTATTGCTTTAGCCCAAAATCACATTGATATTTGTCTTCCATTCAACATTGAGCTAGCCATCTCTTGAAGAGTGCAATTCTTCCTTTCTGCACTCCATTTGGTTGTGGCGTTTTAGGTGCTGAAAACTCTTACATAATCCTATATCTATCATAAAAATTGTTGAAGCTTGCATTCTCAAACTCCCTTTCATAATCAAATTTGATTATCAAAATTTCATATTTTTCTTTTCTGATTTGTAATTTTCACACATATGCTTCTAAATGCCTCAAATGCAATTGATTTTTCTTTTAAGAAAGCTACCCAAGTATATCTTATGTAGTCTTCAACATATGTTAAAAATATCTCATCCCACCAACACTAGCATGTTATGTTGGACCTAACAAATCCATATGAATCAATTCTAGAATTCGAGAAGTTGTAATGTTTCTTACCTTCTTATGTAGTACTCTCGTCTATTTTCCCATTTGACAAGATTTACAAATCATCTTGTTATTTTTGTTTATTATAGGGAAGCCTCTTACCGCTTCAGATTTGCTTAACTTGTTAATAAGATCATAATTGGCATGGCCAAGCATTTGGTACCATTTATCATATGTGGCTAAATTGTAGGAAATGATAACTTGCAATATGTAAGAATTATCTGCCAATCTTCTACCACTTACTATATAATCTCCTTGTCAGTTTAACACCTTGTATTCGTCACTGATGAACTTGACTAATAGCTGCCCATCACAAAGCTGACTAATACTCACCAAGTTAGCTTTTAAACCATCCACATGAAGCAATTTTTTTTAATGAGGCAATCCATCAATGAAAGAGTTCCTTTACCAATCACTGTTGCTTTCTTCCTATCACCGAATGTGACATGACCATCTATACAACTTTGATAATTCATCAAGTAGTTTCTTTCCCCTATCATATGGCTTGAACACCTGCTGTCAAAGTACCATCCATTGTGAGAAGCACTACACATTGATTTAAGAGCCATAAGTACTTGTGGGTGTTTCTTTCTAACCCAAATCTGTTTTGGTATCCTCTATAGCTAAAGGTTCTTCCAATAATGCCTGGATTTTCTATTTTAAGCATTATGGAATAGCATTTACAACAATTTGTAGGAATTTGGCCTTATGTGATCGCTTACACCACAAAAGTGACATGTCGGCACAAATTTTCTGCTCCCTTTTGAATTTTCTCCTCTCATAATAAATATTGTTTCTTTGAAAGCCCTAACTTCACCATTTTGTTCATTATTCACCTCAAAGTATTGAACTTTATATCCAACACCTTGAAAATCTCCTTTGTTTTTACCAAATTTCAGCAATTTGTCTAACTTCTTGATACCACCATTCAACATCTTTTTTTCCTTTCCCTTTATTGGTCAACTTTAGCTTGGTTTCATCATGTTCATCTGTTGTTAACAATAACTTCATCTCCTGATCTTGAATAACATCTTTCATGGTGAAATTCTCCATTTTTAACTTCTCATTTTGTTTACACGTCTTCACCCATTTGCTATACATTAGATCATAGGCCTTGTATATATCTTTCCTTTTGAATTCTGAGTCATTACCATCGCTATCATTATCTAAATTAAAGTTTAATACTAAAACATCTTCATCTTCAACTTCAATTTCTTTACTAGTTGCTACTAAGAAAACAATTAGACTTTCTTTTTATAAAGCAACCAACACGACATATTGACTCACAATTTTTTTCACTTCCATACTCACTTTTAGATTTGTTTTCACTTTAAATGTTGGTGAAGGACTTCTCTCTCCTTTTAAGAGTATTAAAACAGTTTGGTTGTATATGCCCGAAACCTTGACACTTATGACATTGTATCTTCTTTGCCTTCTTTTCACCTTTTTTAGTTTTTGTTTACTATTGGAAGTTATAGTTTGATGAACTCCCACCATTCTACCTAAATTTAGGTCTATCTTTCTTCACCTTCCCTAACCACTTGTTGAAATTCCTTTTAGCAACACCAGATCTTCATTTTCATTGGAACCATCTCCTAAATCATGTATAGGTTTAGAACTTCAGCTTGAAGAACCAATCTTTAATTCTTTTTACGCTTGTCTCTTAACATATCCATCTTAAAGTTTATAAGAATTTCAATTACCTTATTCAAAGAGAACTCATTGATGTCATGAGCTTTTTAATAGCTGTAATCTTTGATATGAATCTAGGAGGCAATGATCTCAAGGTTTTCTTGACAAGATTCAAATTTGAGTATTCCTTAACCAGTTGATATGTTTGATTAATGATATCATGTTGCTTATGAAAGTCTTCAATAGTTTCACTTTCTTCCAGCTTAAGCTCTTCAAATATAGTAACCAATATTTGAAGTTTTAATGCTATCACCAATTGTAATTGTTCATGTATGGTTTGTAATTTACCCTAACCTTCTTTTGTTGATTCATACGCTGATATCATACTGAAACGTTCTTCATCAACAACACTAAAAATTGCATACATTGCTTGAGAGTTACCAAGTGCTACCTCTTCTTTAGCCTTCGTCCGTTCAGATGGATCTTTAGGTATCATTTCATTCTTTTCATCAGTTGTCATAGGATGAGTCTAGGCTCTAGTCCCTTGTGCTTGAATACACACTTTCACTCTTGATTTCTAAGTAGGATAGTTAAAGTCATCCAGTAAAGGTGTTCGAGTAATTGACGACCCTTCTCTAGTAACCATGAGTGCAGAATACTAATCTACACCAAGTTATGATAAGGTGAACCAAACTTTAATAACAATTAAAAAACCCACGGTTGAATTTTTGCAAATTTTCTATTCTGCCATAGTTCCTTTAAACTAAAATTTACAATTGCTTTTTTAGAAAACAATTGGGAAGACAACTGCAATTTCTAGAATCTGATTGCAAGTAGAAAAATTAAGTGATCCATAAATAATCACAAACACAACATCAGAAATTTGTTAACACAGTTCAACATACACGACCTTCAAGGCCCTCACCTAAATTAATCAACTTTAACTATAGTACAATGGGCTTACATAAGGCTATTACAGAGCCAATACCACTCACTCCTTCATGCTATCCACTCAGACTAACCCCTATGAAAGTATCTCAGACCCAATAGCATAACCAGCTCATGCTAACCTCAATAGAGGATTTTTAACACAATAACTGAAACAAAGAGAATAATATATTAAATGATTAAATCAAGAATAAAAGAAAAAAAAGTACTTGAGTCAAAGAACACTCTCTTGTGTGTGCATCATCATTAGAGCATAATCATGGAGGGGTTTCAAACAAAAATCTGCTATCGAACTCTATAAGTAATCTATCAAAGCACAGTAGTAAAAAATTCAGTCTAAACTATCAAACATTCGATTGCTTCTTGATATACACAAAGTCCTTCCTCCTTTAGGATTCCTTCTTTCCACAAATATCTTAATTTCCAAAATTCTTCGTGTTCCAAAACAGCAGAATCCTATACTAAATCAACTTCCTTGTAACAAAAGATATCCAAAAAAAATACAAATAAGGCCAAAATAGAATAGAATATCTTGACATAATATTTTAATAAATTACTCTTTGGATTGAATATTATTAAATGGTGTAAAAATGATTAAATTGGATTTAAATAAGACCAAAATTTGGTAAAGAAGCATGTTAGTTTTTATTTGTTTTAAAATTGAATTACCTTTGGTAATTTGAATGAGAAATTTGCAATAATATGATTCAAGATATTATAAAAGTTTAGAGGAATATCTACATCTTATAAGAAAATATTAAGAACTTATATAAAACACAAATAAGAAAATTTGGTGAAGAAATTTATATATTATTTTTATTATTGTGACTAAATATTGTTTAGTAGTTTGATTATTATTTTAATAAGAATATTAAATTTTGGTAATTAAAAAGTTATAGAAAATTAAGAGAATTTATCTATGCTTTCATAGAAGTGACTAAGAACTAATATCGACTAAATGATCCTTGCAAAGACATGTATGCCATAAATTTTAAGTAAAATTATACGGATACTAAATTCTTCCCCACGAGATTTTTATAAATACCTCTTATTGAGATTCATCCATATTCTTACTTAAAATAAACATAAAAATAAAGACAACGATGACATTGTTAAGGAAGAAAAGACGATTTCAGTATATCTAAGCATTTACAACAAGGATTGGAGTAGTGTGTGGAGAAAATTTTAATATATAAAAAGATTTAATGTACTTTTCATATGATAGTAAGCAATGTATGGTAATTAGGATCATCTTTTTGTATTATGTGTTTTAACTATTTGATATAAACTCTTTGCATTTTTTTACTTCATTTGGGAAAGGACTATAAAAATTATATGTAAGGGTTATGATAAATTTGGGATTTGATTGATTTGATATAATTAGTTGAAGGAGCAACTAGATTTGTGAAGTGTTGTGGAATTTTCATAGGGTAGAGATTGTTATGAATAAGGCTTGAAGCGGAATTTGAGATTTTAGATCCTTTATAACATAACCAGATGGATTAAATTCAATCACCAAAGAATTATCAGTGACAAATTTGGCAATAGATAAAAGATTTATATTAAGGTGAGGAACAATCAATATATTATGAAGATGAAGATTACGGAAAGAAGTAGGAAAGGTTAAAGTACTAGTAGATCAAATTGGGGGAGTGTGTCCATTATCAACAATGACTTGATTTAATCCTTCATATGGTGTGACAGATTCTACAAAATTTGGACGTGGAGTCATGTGAGTAGTTCCACCAGTATTTGATAATAAGTCAGTAACAATGTTATGATTGAACGAAGTGGGATCATAATCAGGTTGAATAGCAGCAAATGTTGTGGTAACATTATTTATATTATTATGGAATCTAAAGGAGCAATTATGAGATTTAGAATACCGAAAATGACAATGAGTAATAATGTGTCCCCATTTTTAGCAAATTTGACATTAAGTAGGTATCTTATTATGAATATTTTGTTTTATGATGGGTTTTAAATTGGTGTTGGGATGAAGTGTAATTAGGTTGGGATGAATATTTGATCGTGGAAGGACAACAGTCGTTGTTCATGTAGGAGAAACTTGGCTTTGAGCTCTGCAAAGGTGACGATAGTGGTACAATTTTCAATCGTTGTGATGAATGATTCAAAGTTAGAAGGAAGTCCATTTAAGGTGAAGAGGACAAGATCAACGTCAGAGATGGTGTCACCAATTGCTACAAGTTCTTCTACAGTGGTGGAGATGTGATAAGTGCATAATTGTTAGATATTTATGTTTTAATTATCCCTTTTTATTCCTCTTGTTGATTCAATTATTTGGACTTAACTTGATTTTATGTTTCCTTGTAGGAAATAAATTAAGAGGAGAAATCAGCAACAAAACACAAGAGAATTTCAATTTAATGGACACAATCACGCACGTAAGCCAAGGCAAGCAACAGGTGGACTAACTGGAAAAAGGCAAGACACAACATGCCAAGTAGAAAGCGACAAAGCTGAGGTGGAATAAAAGAAAAATAATGAACAAGAGTAAAAAATGAGGAGAGCAGCGTCACTTTTGAAGAAGGCTGGAGCGGCAAAGGGCCCACGTTGCTCACTAAAAGAGGCCATGAAGGAGGGCCCACGAAGATAAAAGAGAGAACAAAAAAAAAAAGAAGGGATTTCACGAAACCTAGGGGTGGCGACGCGCAAGGAGAATAGGGGAGGCGTTACCGAGCATAGAACAAGGCTCTCTTCTTTGGAACTTCGGATGGCAGCAAATGGCGATACCAAGGACGCAGGACGTCAAGCGATATAGGACGAAATTTCCAGATTTCGTTTTATTAGTTTTTCTTTTCTTCTTTATCTTTAGATTATGTTAATTAAGAACTTTGTTAGATTTAATTTCCGTATAAGTAGCTAATCTGTTTTAGTCGGGAAATTCCAACTGTTATGCTTTGACTCATGAGACCTTGTTTGTTCTGAATATTTGGTTTATAATATTCGTACTATTTTTGAATTACTGTCATTGTTTATTAATTGATTCTGCGATTGAGGCCTGATTGTAGAGTTAGTTAATTTACATATCGCCAACTGATTTACTTGGTGGAGTCTAACTGGGTGATTGGTGTTTGTGGCAATTGGCACTAGGGCATAGTACTTATCTGATTTTGTGTGGAGGAACTTGCGATCTAACTAGATGAAGCATGAGTGCGTGCGTGGTCGATTAGGTTAGTGTTTCTTTAGAGTTTATTCTTTGTTAATTAATTGGATCTCGGAGAGAGTCTCGAAGGGTTATTAATTAATTGGGGAATAGTTCAAAGGAGTTTCTGCGATTATTCTAAAATTAAGAAGAAGCGAGGGAGCCAGAGGTAGTTGGTAACCATAGCTAACCTATTATTAAACTAAAGAAAATATTTGATTCGATGATCGTGGTCTAAGCATAATTAGGAATTTCCTGGCTAAGTTGTCGTTATTTGAGTTAATCAATTTTATTTGCGTTCTTTGTTGGTTACATCATAGTTATCATTTTATTAATTGAGTTTATAAATTTTCAGTTGTTAGTTTAATTAGTAGTTTTAGTCGAAAACTTCAAAACTCCCTTTTTATTTAATTTCATTCGTTCTTTGGCATTTGAATAAAATCAATTGTTCCATTCTCTGTGGATCGACCCCATTTACCACTGTGCGCAATTTATTTTCGTTTGGTGTTTGGGATTTATTTTTGGTGGATTCGACACCCATCAAGATGTCATTGAGATATTAGACAATGGAGCTAGAACCCTTTTTAAGGGTGTGAAGTTTCCCACAAAAGAGTGACCATTGTGATGCAGATTGGAGCATAAGTGGGTTTCAATTACATCTTAAAGATTGCAAATTGTGATGTGGCTGAGAGCAAGCCTGGCAGTGGAGCTGGAGAGAGAGTTGGTGAGGAAGCAATAAACCAACTAGTTGGTTTTCTTCCGTTTGAAGTAGTCTGTAGAGTGAGGGCCTTCCAGAGGTATAGTAGTTCCATCTACTTAACCAATAAGGTTTGAGGTAATGAGAATGACTTTTATTTGGTTTCTCTATACCAGATAATTGGTAGAGTCTATTGTTATAGTTAAGAAGCTTGTAATTTGATTTAATTGCAAGGTTAGGAGAGTTGCATTTGTCATTTTTATGATTGGGAAGGTTGATGTTTTTGTGGTATGTTGGATCGAATTACATTGGGAATATGGTTTGTGATAACCATTTGTTTTTGGTTATATTATAGGAGTGATTGAATAAAATGTTGGTGGTGTTTGGGTGTGTGGAGACTATTATTGTTACTGGAAACAAGGTGTTGTTTTCTAGGATGTATTGAATCGAATGTTGGTATGTTTGGTGGTCTAGAGAATGTTGGTGTTATTGGAAATAATGCTAGAAAATGTGGTTTGAAAAAAGGAATTAGTTGTTAAGGGAAATTGGATGTAGGCTCTGATACCATGAAAAAGTAGAGAAAATAAGAATAAAATGTAATGTAATGTTTTGTTATGTTATGTTATTTTATTAAGTGATAAAAGCAGTCATTTATATCGGTCTTTGATGATAACTAGAGAAGTAGAAATAAAATGAAAGATAAGATTAAATCATAATTACAACAGAAGATATATTGACATGTGAAAATAATGGTAATATAAAGTTAAGATACAAAGATGTTAACATTAGTGTAATTGTTCGTATAAATGCATATGAATTGTGTTATATGACTATGATATATAGTTATACCAATAAATGTGATATAATTTTTATAGTAGTATAGAGATAAGAATTTATCTCCATTTTCTACATTCATCCAGTTAATACTTTGTATGTGTGATTGTTATGCTATGGTGAATATCATTTATTACTCTAATGTGCAAGTAGGCCCTTAAGGGTGATACGAAATCTAAATGATACTCACCACAATATAATATATATATTTCAACCAATAAAATGATATATATTATATTTTAGTACCAATTGATAGATGTCAACCAACCATTTACAAGACTTTAGATTTAGATAGTAGTCTAACATCTTAGTATTTAACAGTGAGTTTTTGGCATCTGAAGTTGGCATTTAGATATGATCTAACATAAATATTCATAACATATATTTATTTGTTGATTTGAAGACAAAGAATTACATGAATTGCTTACTATAAAACTAGTTCCTCTATTTTATTCTTGATCCATTTGGAAAATTAAATAAAGGGATTTGCATATAAATTAATTCAGACATCCTAATCATATCTAATTTAAATCAAACTAATTTAAGAAAATGATAAAATCAAAGTAGATGGATTTATATAACTTTATTTAATCTTTACATGTTTTATATTAAAATTTGAAAAATGATTATGACATGTTTAATAATTTAAATAAAATATAGACAACTTCTTTTATAATTGTATTTACTTTTAAAATTGTCTATTTAATTATTTTAAATTACTAAAAAACTTGTTTATATTTAAATTATTTGTCAAGCATTGGCCTTGTTTGGTTGTTGGATGATTAGCTATTTTTTAGTTGATTGACTAAAATTAGTTGATTAACTTTATCAAGAAGCTATTGGTCCTATTTGGTTGTTGACTGGTTAGGTTGGCTGAATCAACCCAACCAGCTAATTTTGTAGAAGCTGTTTACAAGCAGTGTTTAGGCAACAGTTGATTGACGTTTACTATAATGCCTTTAAGGTGATTTATTACTGGGCTTGGGTGATTTATTAATGGCAACCTGAACTGCATCATTTGCATCCACAGAAGCACCACAACTGATCAAACTTCTAAACATTTTCGAAGACAAGTAGCTGTTACTCCTTGGAAACGTCAAGTCTGTTGATGATGATGATGATGATGTCAACCACGTTGATGAGAATGAAGAGCTAAGAAATCCAATATTCTTTTTCATTGTCTTACTCTTCTCTTTTCTCACAGCATACAGAGAAGGTGATGTTAGATTTTCAAAATCATCATCATAAGTTTGTAATTTGGGAAATGTTATTGTTGGTAGGGAATGAGTTAAAATATTGATGAGAGATACTATTGGATATATTTGCTTCTTTCTTTTGACAAATGTTGCTCATCATCACTTGCCTTGTTTTCTTCTTCTTGTTTGTCTGGATCATCATCTTCACCCTTCTCATCTTTATAGTCTACACATTTCTCATTTTTTGGCATAGATATGGGACCAATTTGACTACCTTCTTTTCTCAAAAGTTCAAGAAAATAATGAAAATAATTAATTAATGTATTAACTAGATGAAGCACTTTTATCCACTGGTTGTATATAAGTTCATACGAACCTAATGCAACAGGGGGGGAAATTTGAGATCCTTTGAGAATGTATTCATTGTTAGCGATTGGAGTAATGAGATCATCGTCTAGTAAGCCTTGCTATACATAACCATTCTTGTATCTCCTACATCAATTAAAGCAAGCAATATATATATATATATATATGTGTGTGTGTGTGTGTGTGTGTGTGTGTATGTATATATATATATATATGTATGTATGTATGTATGTATATACTGATGAATAAAAATAGTAAATGAACCTTTTGTAAGACCAATTGAAAGCTTCTGGCAAATGTTTTCCTCTCAAATCTTTGCCACTGTTAGGGCTTCTACCTGAGGATACCTCTTATACCTCTTCCAATGAGAATGCAGATATTGAGATGAAGTCAAATTAAACTTAAGATGGTCTCCTCTTGCTTTTATTCATTGACATCTCTAGCATTGGATCAGCCATCGACCTTTTAAAGCTTTATGCTTTAGTGTAAGTTGCAACATATATTAATCACAGGAGAAAAATGGAAGTGTAGATTATAGAGAAGTTGATCACATATAGTGGAATATATAACAAAGGGGTTTTGGGTTTAGCAAGAAATGAGCACAAACCTATTTTTATTTAGGGGTCATAGAGAGGGGTGTGTGCAGGTAGTCCTGCATCACGAAAACACGGTCGATCTTGGTCAAGTTGTAACCAGCAATAGCTAGATGTTGAAGATATGGATGGGTTTCATATATAGGAAGTAACCCGATTTTGTTGATATGAATGTGATATAAACACTTCTTATGCTCCCAAAAGGAAAATAATTCTAATAGGAATGACAAATTAGCTCAAGTTTTGAAGTCAATGGATGTTATATCTTGGAAGTAACTCGATTGTGTTAAATAAACACTTCCCGTGCTTCCAAAAGGATCGTAATGCAAGTAAAATTGACAAATTAGTTCAATTTAGATTATTATATTTTACATGATGATGATTCTTCCTATTCTTCTTCTTCTTCTTCTTCTTATTGTTGTTGTTTTTGTTATTATTATTATTGTTGTTGTTGTTGTTGATAATGATGATGATGATATTGTTGTTGTATTTTATTATTATTATTATTATTATTATTATTATTATTATTATTATTATTATTATTATTATTATTATTATTATTATTATTATTATTATTATTATTATTATTATATGTTCTATGTTTTTGTTAGAGTTATAAACTTAATTTTTGTAGAATTAAATATTTAAAATCTAAATTCCTATAAAATATTCAACGAAATACTAATATATATAATATTCATACCCTTATAATTTTTAAAATCATGTCCTCATAAGTCATTTTACACATAAACAGCTAATACTAAACAACTAATTTTACCAAACATCAAATGACAAACAACTAATGCAATCCATTGGTCAAATCAGTTGATAGAATCAGCTATCAGTTAACAGCTGATAGAATCAACTAATATCTAATGCAATCAGCTGATTTCCAAATAAGGTCATTATCAATATTGAATCATCACCGACCAACCTTCAGTAAGAGAGGAAAAGTCCATGAGAATAGTGTAGTTTTACATTTCTATTAAGACTATTCCTAAGTTCTAACATAAGAACCAAAAAATAATGGAATGAGAAGTTTATCTCCTCTGTTGCCTTACAATTAATATCAAGTAAAGTTTCACGAAACTTTTCCCACTATCATAGGAATCCATCGATTACAGAAGTTCTCTATATTTATTTTAATATCAAGTAAAGTTTCACGAAACTTTTCCCACTATCATAGGAATCCATCGATTACAGAAGTTCTCTATATTTATTTTATCTTTTAGGGTCCTTATTCCCTGTCATGCTCTAAGTACAATGGCCATATAATAGAGATTCTCTGTAATCAGAAAACGCGAAAAAGTTTGAGAACAATAATCCAAACATAAGAGCAGCAGTATGCACCTGCATCTGCATGAGTTGACGGAGACCTTTCTTTTATTATGTTTTTAATAATATAAGAGATTTTTACTTTCTATATAAGCCAGTCTAACTAAAATCAAAGAAACATAGTACCGCTAGTGAGCTACTTTTAGGCCTCTGTCCAAAAACCAAGTTCCGCCGAAAAGATGGTAATGGTAGATCAAGATGACATCTTTGTGAGACCAATTCCTCTTGGAGAAATGATGCATTATCTTTTCAAGGTAACCACCATATCTATAATATAATGGGGATTGGAAGTCCATAAAACAAAGGATGAACAATGAAGTAAATGGTGTTGCAGAGAATTGAGAGAACTTGAGATCAAAACACAAAGTTTAAATTATTCTAGGCATGATGGACGCGTTATTTAAAGTGATATTTTCCCCCACTATACTTGCAAACTAGGTTAAAGGCAAATTACTTCTAGGATACAAAGAATACAAGAACATTGAAGTTGCAAGAGTATGAATGTTCTTTAAGAATTATGAATGCAGAGATTATGTTGGTAAAAGTTGTTAAAAACAAAACATTTTTAATCTTGACTAAAACTTATGTATATATATAGAGTTTTCAGAACAGTTATGTCTGTTCACTACCAGTCACAATTTTTGGAAAAGAAGCAACCCTTCAGAACAATCACGTCTATTTACTAGAAGTCACAACTCGTGGAAAGGAAGCAACTCTTCAGAACAGTCACGTCTGTTTACTACAAGTCACAACTCTTGGAATGTAAGCAACCCTTGATTTCCAAGTTTAACTTTAACTACTTATATCATAAACTAATTTCCAACATTCCCCTAATTAGTTTGTGATATAAGAAAAAACACAACTCAAACAAGAAATCATGTCTAAAGAAAGGTAGCTTTCTCCTTAAACCATCCTATACTACAAACATATCACAAAATCCATAGGAAATGATTGATGGCTCATTGCTTAAACCATCAGTCACAAAGGTTCAGGTATGTCGCACACATGAACCTTCTTAGCATTTAATTAATTCACATTTCAATTTTAACACTATTACCGACCATGTGCTCATCCTAGTTCAAGATCATATATAAGAGATTACCTTAAACTCTTGCTAGAAGTGGCACCACTTCTAATGATAATATAGGTTAAAAGTATTCTAACCATGTTTACATAACCATAATCAAGCACACAAGAATAATTTCATTAAGAGATTTATCTCAACCTTTTCACTTAAGAGTAACAAATTGCAACAGTAGTTACTTAGAATGGTTTACACAATCTTAGTGCTCTCAATCAACAAACAAACTTGTTATTACCCTTTACTCCTTATAATTTAGGAGTAGTACTAGAAAAACGTTGGGTTACCATTGCTAGTGATTTTTTATTAAAAGGTTTTAATCTCATTCCAGATGTCGTCGAACTAACTAAATCTCTTACAAGAGGTTTAGTAAACAGATCCACCAAATTGTTATATGTTTTTACATAAACAATTGAGATAACATCTCTACTTAACATTTCTCTAATAAATGCATATCTTAAGCTTAAATGGCTAGATTTACCATTGTACACTATGTTCAATGCTCTAGACATAGTACTCACTATCACAATGTAAGGTTATTGCAGGATGGGATGAGGCCAAAGATCTATATCCAAAAACAAATCACTTAGCCACTCAGCCTCCTTATAAGCAGAACATAGAGCTATAAATTTAGCTTCCATGATAAAGTGAGCAATCATCGTTTGTTTCTTTGAAACCCAAGAAACAGCTCCACGGCCAAGCAAGAATAGCCAATCACTTGTGGGTTTTTGGTCACTAATGCTAATAATCCAACTACCATATAAAAATCCTTAAAGAACATTTGGAAAACTATTATAAAAGAGTCTAAAATCTTTTGCCTTCTTAATGCACTTGAGAGTTCAGCACTTGGAGAAGGGATAGCTTCATTTGATGGGTCCTTATTTACAATTGAGTATTTAAGAAACAAATCCTCAAATAACTTAACATCCCTTGATTCTACAATCACATTAGATTCAACTTCTAGTAGCCTATAAGCTTAAAAATTGTCTGCATAGCCCATAAACACACTTTAACGTGCTCTTGGTCCTAACTTTGTTCTTTTGTTGTCAGGGAATCTATAGTAAGCTACACAGCCCCAAACTTTCAAATACGACAAGTTTGGCTTCCTTCCTTTCCACACTTCATATGGAGACCCTTTAGTCTTTAAAGATGAAATTCAATTATGCAAATGACATGCAACTAAAAAAGCCTCGCCCCACAAGTTTTTTAGCAAACTCAAACTTAAGAGCATAGAATTAACTATGTCTTGTAGAGTTTTATTTTTCCATTCAGCCAAACCATTTTGTTGGGGAGTATATGGTGCACTAGTTTGGTGTATAATACCATTTTTGTTCACCAAATTTTGAGAACTCATTAGAGAAATATTCTCCTTCTCTACCACTTCTCAAAATTTTAATTGTTTTACTTAATTGATTTTCAACAAGAGAATTATATGTCTTAAACATATTAAATGCTTCATCCATAGTTTAATGAAGTATTTGCTACCAACTCTTATTTAAAAACCATTAAATTCACATATATCCAGATGCACTAAATCAAGTAATTTTGTATATCTTTCAACTTTAGGAAAAAGAAAGTTTGGTTATCTTTGTAAGAGAGCCATAGATTCATGCATCACATGCACAATAAGGTAGTAGAAGTGTCAGAATCAAAATTCCAACCCCACAACATCCCAAACAGTCCAGAATCTTAGAAGCATACATACACAGATTATTTGAACATGAAATTTTAGCACATGTACCTTTTATAATGCTCCTCTTTTCTTAAACCTTCTCCTTGTTTGGGTTATAGCAAACACCAAACACCTTCCTTGATCACTCAAAAACATGCAAAGTTGAAGAAAAAGTAGTGTGTAAGGGTGGTTAGAGCATCAATCAAGATGAGGTCAAGTAGATGCTCACGTGGAGAGATAAATCAAGGTTATGTTGCATGCAATTAGATTAAAGCAACAATTGCATAAATTATATAAACAAGACTCAAGACCTCTACTCTTTAACTCCAGAACACTTCTGGACTCCTTATCCTCTCACTTAAGTGTGTTTTAACTTATTAGTCAATGTGTACATAACTGAAGAACTCACTTATGCATTATTTATTGTGCCTTCAGTCACGATCGTGGCCTATGCACACTTTATTTTTCATCCAATATTTTATGCGTGTGACCCTTAAGTTCCCAGTTAAATTAACTCTTAATCCAAGCAAATCATGGATGGTTTCATGTCACTTGAATTAACTCTTAATTTAGGCAAATCATGAAAGGTTTTATGATGCCAATTTACCGAAATATAAGTGGATTAACACACAAACTCTTCGATAGTTAATTATCTGACTTACAAACCTTTCTATAGATAATTACCATGTAATTCATCCCTTTACCATTCTATACCCCACTTGGTTTAGAGTATGGGCTATATGTCAACACCCACTAGATTGACTATTAGTCCAAGTGATGTTAGTTCTTGTTATAAGATCCCATTACTCTATGTGTCATTGAAGACTTTCTTTATGACACATAACTTCTCTGGCTAGAGACTCCTAAGTAATGACCCTAATAAGAGGTTATGGTATCATCTCCTTCTATTAGGAGTGGTGAATCTTTTATTAGCTACTCAATTACCTTCGAATACCCATAATTGTACTCAATCATCACCCTATGAACGACCTCGCCTTAAGGTAACAAGGAATGATGTCAAAACACAGGATCATTATCCAAGATATCCTTGAGTATCTCAAGTCTAAGGATATTTGCACCATTTTACTATAATGAGATTAATCGTTGAAATTTGATAGGTCATCCATAAGATAATCTCATAGCGGGTCATCCGATATACTTACTATGTTTAGTAAGCATCCACATGTTAACTCTAAACATCTCATGCTTACAGTTTGTGAGATCTGCTACTTGATCAAATTAAGGATTATAACATGTGCTAGTCTATCCGGATTAATAATGTCTTGTCTTATTAATCCTATGACTAGGGATAATTTAGATACTAATATAATTGCACATGATAGGAATCCCATTATCATTATCTCATCATAATTTCCTTCTTGCTATGTTTTGTATCATGGACTCCATTAATTTGATTTAAGATCGACATCAATTTAATATAAAATTGTCTTTCGCTTTATTAATCAAAATAAAGTTTGTACAAAAGTGCTAAAGGTGATTGCCTTTAGAGTAATACTATAAAAATCTTTGCTTATATGCATATTTCACATTTCTTATTTACTTGAACATTATAAGAGATTAGTCCTTTTGTAGACATATAATGAATCACTTTATAACTAATATGTCCTAATCTACTATTTTATAAAGAATAAGAAGCATCAACTAAATAAAGAGAAACATCATTCACTTTATTAAGACCAAGCATAAACATGCCATTATAAGAATATCCTTTTCCTACAAAAATACCATTCTTAGACAAGATTACATTATTTGACGCAAGTACAACCTTCAAGCCCTTTTTGTTCAGGATATTAGTAGAAACAAGGTTCTTGTTCACATCTGGAACATAAAGAACATTAGTGAGCACTAACTTTTTGTTCAAATTGAATAACAAATGCACATATCCCTTTCCATGCACCTTGGCTTTCACACCATTGGCTATGGCCACTTCATTTCCTTCAATAACTTCATAGTTCTTGAATTGGTCCTTGTTATTGCACACATGAATTGCTGCATTGGAGTTATACCACCAATCCTTAAAAGGAATTTGCATTTCCATGTAAAGTTCCGTCATAGTACCAAGAGTCAAGGTTGCCACATTTTCTGCACATTCATCAATAAGGTTAGAACTAGGAACATTGTTTCCTTTTTGCTTCTTATTGGATCTGTAATCAGTTTTGTAGTGCCCATTCTTTCCATAATTATAGAAAAAAAAATTTCTTGTCTTTAACATTAGCATTTTCAAGTCTCTTCCTTTTAGAATTGTTAGATTTCTTCTCATCCATAAAATTCACCTTTGGATGTCCTTCGACTTCTTTTCTTTAAAGAATTCTTGCACCTTCTTTAATTCGAAGATGCTTCAAAACACTACCTATAGTTAAATTTTCAGCAGTGTGCAAGAACTTCTTTTGATAATCATTCCAAAAAGAAGCCAACTTAGTAATAATTGCCTCTACTTGTAATGATTCTAAAATTTCAACACCAAGTCTTTAAGTTTTGAAACAATCACTTGTAAATGGTGGATTTGATCCATAAGAGAGGAACCATCAATAAATTTAAGCTTAAAATATCTTTTAATAAGAAACTTATCTGTGCCTTGCTTTTAAGATGCATATTCATGTTCAAGTGACACCCAAATCTCCTTTGGAGTCTTCACAGTGGTAAACAGACCATAAAGGTTGTCTGAGAGGGTGTTGAGAATGTGACCCCTACAAAGTATTTATCTTCTTGGTGCTTGTCTCGTTCATCCTTCCTTGTGTCTACTTCACCCTCCTTTGGAAGAGGAATAGTAGGAAGAGTGGGATCAAGTCCATAAGTAATTTTCAAAGCGGTGAGGAAGAACATCATCTTGTCTTTCCAATTATTGAAGTTGGTGCTGGTTCCATCAAGGCGATCTTGCTTCACAAAGTCTTGGTTCATCACTATGAGAGTGGATTCTTGAGGGGATTCCATGATAGCAACAAATAACACTTTAATATTGTAATAAAATGGGGGTTGGAAGTCCACAAAACAAAGGATGAACAATGAAGTAAATGGTATTGCAGGAATTGAGAGAACTTGAGATCAAAACACAAAGTTTAAAGTACTTTAGGCATGTTGGACAAGTTCCTTAAAGTGTTATTTGCCCCCATTATACTTGCAAACCAGGTTAAAGGAAAATTACTTTTAGGATACAAAGAACACAAGAACATTCAAATTGTAAAAGTATGCATGTTCTTCAAGAATTATAAATGCAAAGATTGTGTTGGTAAAAGTTGTTAAAAGTAAAACATTTTTAATCTTGACTAAAACTCATGTATATATAGAGTTTTCAGAACAGTCATGTCTGTTTACTAGCAGTCACAACTTTTGGAAAGGAAGCAACCTTTCAAAACAGTCACATCTATTCACTAGAAGTCACAACTCTTGGAAAGGAAGCAACCATTCAGAATAGTCACGTATGTTCAATACAAGTCATACTCTTGTAAAGGAAGCAACCCTTCATTTCCAAGTTTGACTTTAACTACTTATATCACAAACTAATTTCCAACAATATCTCCAAGGAAAAGATAAAGGTAGTCTTCACAAATGCTAAGTGGCTTTTCAGGGTAGACGATTGAGAGCTTGATCACCTAGTTTCTTGTGCTAAGGGGCATGGTTATTATGTTGACTAGAACAAGCCATATCGATCCCTAATATCTCAAATGTGTAAGCAAACAAGAACATATGATCCATCTATAGTATCTCAATGTGGGAGTTTGTGATAATATATATCCAACTGGAAAATGGGCATGTGACTCTTTCTTATCTATGCAAAAAACATAGCAGTGGAATTTATGTAAATTACTCAGATTAGTGGTGTTATTTATTATACTTGCGTAAGACTAGGACAAGATTGTTGTATAATCAATTGCCTAAGCTAAATTATAGGCACAAAGGCTATAAAAAATTGTGAAGCAGTAATCTTGCCTCTGTTTCTCTTTCATACTTTTCATTAGTTTCTCTTACTCAACGAACTAATTCGAAAATGCAAAACACGTTAAAACAACAGATGAAAATGAGGATTAATGGAAATGAAAAATAGAGCTTAGTTTTAGTATGATAATTGCAATGATCTAGGTCTCTTAAATAAACTCTAAGGAATGGATGATGCCAGAGGGGCAGAGGTCATCAGAGATAATGAATGGGTTTAAAGGTTTAGATGTTTTAACCAAATCATAATTAAGGTCTATTTTACTTAGAACAATATCAATTTAAGATTAGAAAGGTTTCAACGTAGCAATGGTTGCTAATTAAGACATAATACATTTTTCATTTAGTGGAAATGATTAATTGGATCAATAAGTTTTTTAATGAACTTGAGATAGTTCCTTACATTGTTTAAGATATTAATGTATTGTAGAACATTAGAGTCTTTAGGCATGCAAAGGGAGCTAAGGTCTCATCAAAGATTCAAATTATGTGTTTATCCAATTATTATGATGATAATTAAGATGAAAGTTGTAAGATTTAAGCTTGCTCACTATAGAGAATCTTGTAGAATTTTCTCATTAAATCACTATCCCAATAGTAGCATGATCATCATATGGTGATATGGTATAAGATACTTAAATGATCGACTTAGTGCAAGTAGGAGATTATTGGTTAATGCCCTATAGCCAATCAGTTGGTTATAGTTTAGTGAAAATTATTTGAAGGCATTTTATCTTACACGTACTTAGATATATATGATAAAGTCCATGAGATAAATATACATTGTAAATAAAATTATAATGAGATTATAATTATCATATTTATATTGCATTTGTATATCATCCCTAAATTGTTCTTAGTCGTTATTCTATTAAGACTAGATATTAATAAATTGTAAAAGACTAGACACGTTATGTTTTCCTTATGAATGAAGTAATCAATCTCATGGACTAAATTATGGAAATACTTAAACAAAATGTAGGTGCTTGTTAGAGAATAAATTCATGAATTGACCCCTATATGAGAAATTCATATGGAACATTATTTGTATTTCAATGAAAATTCTTATTGTGATGATTATATAAGTGATATTTTGACTTGATATCTCTAAAATTATCTTATATAGGGATTGCTATATTTTGATAATATTTATGACTTATACTAGTCAAGGATAACTTAGTCGGTAGTCATTAGATATAGCATGAGCTATATGAAGATAGTTTGAGTGATTAATATAGGATTCATCACCCAAAAGTAATTAGGAAAAATGTTTTATTGTTTTCGATTAGTTTTGACTTGGAAAATTCTTGGCCAAGGTGAAATGACACTTTGTAAAATATTTTATAAATGTTATTAATTGAATCAATAGCTAATAGTGAAGAACTAATATGATTGGACTCAAAATAGAGTAGATATTAATTTCATACTCTATATATAATCGAAACATTGTATGATGAAAAGATTGAATTATACTGAAAAAATCATGCATGAAAAGATTACTCAAAATCACTTTATTATTTTCAAATATTTAGGTGGTCATTATATGATGCTAGATATCAATTTTGATCTCTGAGATATAAATTATTTAATTAAATAATTAAAAATAAATTAAAGAAATTTAATTTATCTAATCATAAATATGATTTAAGATTATAATTTATGTCCATTGACAATATATTTTGGAACTTAATGAATCATACACAAAGAATTGGTTGACGAGAGAAGATATTTTAATCAAAGCTGGACTTGCGAATATTATAATTAAATATAAGATATTTAATAAATAAAGATCAATATAAGATATTGAATCTTATTTGGGCATATTAGTATTTAATTAGAATTATTTGTAATTTTAATTAAAATTAAAATTTTAATTTCAATTAAATTATTAAAATGTCTACAACTTATTATAAATAACTTTAAGTTCTAA